>JAPXFY010000027.1:27431704-27434204 GCA_030674185.1 Monoplex corrugatus | reverse complement strand
TCAGGCGACCTGACCACACTCCACAATGTTGTTTGCGCACACTGCATCTTTGCGGAACGTGCATGTTGGGTGATTTCATATTCCCATAAGCCGTCTTCTGACACGACTTAACAGGATCTTTAACGTGCGTAGTTGATATTTCTGCACACGTACACGCAGCAAGGGGGTTAAGCCCTTGGCAGAGTCTGCATACAGTCATGTTGACCAAGGTTAACCATCAGGTGCCTGAAGGTCTGACGTTTACCAACCTGAGTTCTTCGCCTGTAGCTTTTGTATATGTATATATATGTATGTATATGTTATATATATATATATATATGATTTGTATATTTGTATAAATGTATGTACATGTATATATGTAAATACACATGTATGTGTTATAGATATATAGATATGGATATAGATATAGATGTAGATATAGATATATACACTTGTACATTTACACGTACGTAGATCCTCCATCCATCCATAGATACGTACGTAAGCAGATACGTATATATACATACTGCCACACATGCATACGAACATACATACACATGTACGTAACTAGACTTATATGACATACATACACACATGTATATAATACACGTACATACATAGATACATACATAGATACATATATATATAGATACATACATAGATACATACATAGATAGATACATACATACATACATGCATACATACATACAAAACGTAACATATCGTAACGTAACATAACGTAACGTAACGTAACGTAACGTAACGTAACATAACATAACATAACATAACATAACAGAACAGAACAGACCAGACATGCAGACCGTGCATGCATACATACATACGTACATAACATACATAAATACATACATACACACATACACACATATTTACATACATACATGCATACATACACACATACATGCATGCATGCATACACACATACATACATGCATACATACTTACATACATACATACATAGTAATAGTAGGCCTCCTTCGGTCATGACTGACCATGGACAAAGTTCATCCGTTCTAATGTCTAGATGGGCTGTCTGCTTGGTCCAAGCAGCGTCGCCTGTGACTGTACAGACCAATGCGAGAGAGGCAGTCTCTGTCGCAGCGGTCGCATGTGTATGCTGATGCTGGTCTGTTGGCTGTCATCCCTTTTCTGCGAACTCGCTTTTCTGCTGCAGCGGCTGACAGTTTGTCCTCACCAATCCGCAGCTGTTTCTTGAGAGTAGTTCTCCAGCTGTTGCGGTCGTCTGCGAGGTCCTCCCAGGACTCAGTGTTGATCTCAAGGGCCTTCATGTCACGCTTGCAAACGTCTTTGTATCTCAGCTGTGGGCGGCCAATGTTTCTCTGCCCTGTGGCAAGTTCACCATAAAGGATGTCTTTTGGGATGCGACCATCTTCCATGCGGCGAACGTGGCCCAACCAGCGCAGCCGACGCTGTCTCAGCATGGTAACATGGTTGGGAGGCCAGCGCAGGTTAGGACTTCGGTGTTGGTCACCTTGTCTTGCCAGGAAATGCCAAGTATGCGCCGTAGGCTTCTCAGGTGGAAGGTATTGAGACTTTTCTCCTGATGAGCATGCATGGTCCATGCCTCGCTGCCATACAGCAAGGTGCTGAGGACACAGGCGTTGTATACAGCCATCTTTGTCTTTGTGGTCAGCTTGGGATTTGTCCACACCCTTTGTGTGAGGCGGGCTAGTGTTGTGGCTGCCTTCCCGATCCTCTTGTCGACCTCTGTGTCAAGGGAGAGGTTATCGGTGATGGTGGACCCAATATATGTGAATTGATGGATGGCTTCAAGCTCGTAGTCATCAATGGTGATGGCTGGTGGAGATGGCGTGTCTTGGCCCAGGACGTTTGTCTTCTTAAGACTGATGGTCAGACCAAAATCTTTGCAGGCCTGGGAGAAGCGGTCCATTAGTGACTGCAAGTCCCGCTGAGTATGGGTCACAACTGCGGCATCGTCGGCAAATAGCATGTCTCTGATGAGGGCTTCACGGACCTTTGTCCTTGCTCTGAGGCGGGCGAGGTTGAAGAGCCTGCCATCTGATCTGGTCCGCAGGTGGATCTCTTCTTGCGCTATGCTGAACGCATGCCTCAGGAGGAGAGCGAAGAAGATTCCAAAGAGGGTTGGGGCCAGGACGCAGCCTTGTTTCACACCGCTGCGTACGTCGAAGGGCTTGGAGAGGTTTCCGTTGAAATGCACGATCCCTTTCATATTTGAGTGGAAGGACTCAATTAAGCTGTGCAGTTTGGGGGGGCAGCCGATTTTTCGGAGAGCCCTGAAAAGGCCATCTCTGCTGACTAGGTCAAAGGCCTTGGTGAGGTCAATGAATGCCACATACAGGGGCATCCGCTGCTCTCTGCACTTCTCCTGGATTTGGCGAAGGGAGAAGACCATGTCTACCGTGGATCTCTCTGCTCGAAAACCACACTGTGATTCCGGGTAGACGCGTTCAGCCAGTTTCTGCAGGCGGATTAGGAGGACCCGAGCATAGACTTTGCCAAC
>JAPXFY010000027.1:27416704-27421704 GCA_030674185.1 Monoplex corrugatus | reverse complement strand
TCTTCTTCTTCTTCTTCGCAATTCTTCTTCTTCTTCTTCGCAATTCTTCTTCTTCTTCTTCGCAATTCTTCTTCTTCTTCTTGCAATTCTTCTTTTTCTTCTTCGCAATTCTTCTTCTTCTTCGCAATTCTTCTTCTTCGCAATTCTTCTTCTTCTTCTTCGCAATTCTTCTTCTTCTTCGCAATTTTTCTTCTTCTTCTTCGCAATTCTTCTTCTTCTTCTTCTCCTTCTTCTTCTTCTTCGCAATTCTTCGCAATTCTTCATCTTCTTCGCAATTCTTCGCAATTCTTCTTCGCAATTCTTCGCAATTCTTCTTCTTCTTTTTCTTCTTCTTCTTTTTCTTCTTCTTCTTTTCTTCATCTTCGGAATTCTTCTTCTTCGCAATTCTTCTTCTTCTTCTTCTTCCCTTTCCCTCTTCACTCCCACCCTCTCTCTCCCCTCTTCACTCTGTTCTTTCTCCCCTCTTCTTCTTCTTTCACTCTGTCTCTGTCTATCTGTCTGTCTTTTTGTCTTTTTGTCTGTCTGTCTGTCTGTCTCTGTCTCCTTCTTCTTCATAATCATCTGCTTCGTCTATCTCTCTGTCTGTCTGTCTCTCTTCCTCTGTCTGTCTGTCTGTCTCTTCTCTGTCTGTCTGTCTGTCTGTCTTCTTTCTCTCTCTTCTCTGTCTCTCGTCCTTTCTTTTCCTCTTCTCCTTCTTTTTCTACAGAACAAATCCTCAAAAATACTCGAGAAATCCATGTTTGCTCAAATTCAACGTGCTCTCAGCCAAGAAATAATCGTAACACATTTTGCTCTCTGCCTGCACGATGTGTTTTGTTTGGAAATGTCCCCTGTACCTAATTCACACTGTTTGTCTGTGTGCGTGTATGGTTTCCTCGAGGTCTGTGTGTGTGTGTGTGTGTGTGTGTGTGTGTGTGTGTGTGTGTGTGGTGTGTGTGTGTGTGTGTGTGTGTGTGTGTGTGTGTGTGTGAGTGTGTGTGTGTGTGTGTGTGTGTGTGTGTGTGTGTATAAATATAAATATTGTAATTATTATTATTATGTGTGTGTGTGTGTGTGTATAAATATAAATATTGTAATTATTATTATTATTATTATGTGTGTGTGTGTGTGTGTGTGTGTTTGTGTGTGTGTGTGTGCGTGTGTGTATGTATGTGTGTCTGCGTATGTATCCGTGCGCATGTGTGTGTTTGCGTTTGTATGTGTATGTGTGTGTATGTGTGTGTGTGTGTGTGTGTGTGCGAATAGATGTGTATGCGTGTATGTGTGTATGTGTGAGTGTGCGTGTGCGTACGCGCGCGTGCGCGTGTGTGTGTGTGTGTGTGTGTGTGAAGGTGTGTATGGGTATATATGTGTGTGTTTGTGTGTATATATGTGTACGTGTGTGTTTGTATATGTATGTGTGCGTGTGAGTGTGCGTGCGTGCGTGCATGCGCGTGCGCGTGTGTGTATGTGTGTGTGAATGTATGCATGGATATATATGTGTGTATGTGTGTGTACGTATGTGTATGTGTGTGTTGTGTGTGCGTGTGCGTGCGTGGATGCATGCGCGCGCGAGCGTGTGTATGTGTATGTATATGGTGTGTGTTGTGTTTGAATACGTGTGTGTATGTGTGTGAACGTGCACATGTGTATATGTGTGTGTGCGTGCGTATCCATGTGTGTGTGTGTGTGTGTGTATGTAGGTGTGTGTATGCGTGTATGTATGCACGAGTGTGCACGCGTGCGTGCGTGTGTGTGTCTGTGCGTGCGTACGTGCGTATGTGTGAAATACATTGGATACTGGTTAAAACTGGCACACATGAAACTTGGAGCGTTGTTTGTTCTAGATGTTACAGAGCAAGTCTAAAATTGTGACCCATTCTCACAAAAGGCACAATAAGTCTCAGTTTAGGCATTTTCAGGTTATGGTATCACTATAAAGTTTAGAATCCCAGCTTTCAAATGGTACTAAAGCTGAGTTTCAGGCTACAGAAACAAAAAAGTTATGGGCTTTCAAAGATGAGAGGGGTCAAGTCAGCCATTTTGAGAAAACCAGTGTTGAAGAGAATAGGCCTGATTTGAAAGGGTATGGTCAGAAACTCCTTAGCAACAAGCATTAGATATCAACCAAATCAGCTGAAATTCCATACTTCCCTTGTTTACTTAATTGTCCATCCATCCAAAACAACAAAAAGAAAACTAAGTTTAAGAAAAGCGTACTTTAATCAACAAAAATGGGGCGATTGGGCAGCTATCAGCGGCCAGGTAGTAGCACTTACCACACATTAAAACACACAAAAAAATGATACTTATCAATTAAATTTGACTTTATTGTGTTAGGACATGGTGTAAAGTGGTTATAGAGCATGAAAATGCAGAAAACTCAAAATTGACAAAATTGTCCCTGTTCAGAGTTTTCAGTCCACAGCAGCAGAAGGCCTCGCCCGACTTATTGTACCTTTAGTCAGAGCGGGTCACAAATGGGAAACTAAGGTAAAAGGGGCTTTGTACGTGTATGGGTTTAGATGTGTATGGTTAAGCCAGAGAATTGGGGATGTTCGTCGTCACCTTCGCATAAAACTGACTGACTGTAACTGGCAGAATGGAAATTGCTGTGTTTGGGATAGTAGTACATTTGATATTCACAGACTGATTAAATAGTATACATTATACACCTCACGATTTGTTGACGCACGTTGATAGACAATCTAAACGGCTTGTAATGAGATTAAGGTTTGTTACCTGTGATACGTTTTGTCATCATCATTATCGTTACAAACACATGCTCGTCTTTTGCTTTGTCTAGTGTGTCGAGAAACGCAGGAAGATGACATCCATTTTGTACCGTCCTGTGCAATTGTAAAGGACTTTATAGAACAACGCTTATCACAAAAATATTTTAGAAATCCTTGTTTGTTCATTTTGCTTTGAAAATGTCATCAATGAAAGGAAATACAGTGAAACGATGTCCTGGCGGGTTTTTTCTTCTTCTTCTTTTTTGTTTGTTTGTTTTGTTTGTTTGTTTGTTTGTGTGTGTGTGGTGTGTGTGTGTGTGTGTGTGTGTGTGTGTGTGTGTGTGTGTGTGTTGTGTGTGTGTGTGTGTGTTTGTGTGTGTGTGTGTGTGTGTGTGTGTGTGTGTGTGTGTGTGTGTGTTTGTATCATCACACGTAGGAAATTTTCCTTTGTGCTCTCCTTTTTTTGCTCTATTTTCTACGCCACCTTAATGGACACAGAAGCTGGAACAGTTTTCACAAGGCGATGATGACGATGACGATGACGATGATGGTGATGATGATGACGATGACGATGATGGTGATGATGATGACGATGACGATGATGGTGATGATGATGACGATGACGATGATGGTGATGATGATGACGATGACGATGATGGTGATGATGATGACGATGATGGTGATGATGATGACGATGACGATGATGGTGATGATGATGACGATGATGATGATGACGATGATGATGATGACGATGACGATGACGATGATGGTGATGACGATGATGGTGATGACGATGACGATGATGGTGATGATGATGACGATGATGGTAATGATGATGACGATGACGATGATGGTGATGACGATGACGATGATGGTGATGACGATGATGATGACGACGATGACGATGATGGTGGTGATGATGATGACGATGATGATGACGATGATGATGATGACGATGATGGTGATGATGATGACGATGATGGTGATCATGATGACGATGACGATGATGGTGATGATGATGACGATGACGATGATGACGATGACGATGATGATGATGACGATGACGATGACGGTGATGATGATGCGGATGATAACCACGACGCCATGGATGGAGTTCCATCTAGGATCGAAACTGTGTGACGGGGCTGTACTCTTACGCTTACTGTCATAATACATCCCGGCGTCAATCAGGCCCGAGAGATATACAGACACCTGCGATGTTGGTCAGGAGATTTGAGCCGACACCCTCAATGACGGATCCTTGAAGTAAATGAAGAGACTGGACTGTGTGGTTTCAGTCTTCCCAACGAGCCCACAAAACACTCTGCTCTGGATAGGACCCGGATGGAGCCGAAAAATCCCACAATGACTGTTGAAGGTACTGATTCGAGCCTGCAACCTTCCAGTTGGTAGTCCGTTACGCTAACCACTACACCACAGCAAATGGCACGATATTATTGTTACCTGTACAAGATTCGGGATCAAAATAACTTAGAAGAGTTCAAGCAAATACGAACCAGAGAACCAGTACTTTTTTTTTCTACATTAAATACACGTTCTAATTCTTTTTTGTGTGTGTGTGTGTGTATGTGTGTGTTTTACCCATACAAGGCATCTAAAATAGGAAGAGCTGTTACAATATAATAACTGTTTAAACATGAGATTTGAATGTGTTGTTGTAACCCTTCTGAGGGTCCATGGCCTTTATGTATAATTCTTCTGATTTTGAATCTCAATTTCTCTCACTATGCACAGGTAGAGTTATGTTCCAGAAAAAAAAGGGGGGTTTAATTTGTGCTGAAATAAACTGTGCTGGATGAATGCTCCAATAGAATCGTATTATCTCTATGTTTCTCTTTCTATCTGTCTGCCTGTCTGTCTATCTGTCTCTGTCTGTCTCTCTCTCTCTCTCTCTCTCTCTCTCTCTCTCGCTCTCGCTCTTCTCTCTCTCTCTCTCTCTCTCTCTCTCTCTCTCTTCTCTCATGCTTTATAATGTAATATTTCATGTGTTTTGTCGATATTTGTTTATTGTAATGACAAACACACAAGTAGTTCTTTTACTATATTTTGTCCAACAATATATGGGGTTGGGTGGGCAGAGTAAAAGCTTCGTACTATGATGAAAACACATATGCCATTACACATACAGTGTTAAAGAAGTAACAGAAATGATTAGTAATAAAATATCTATTTACACACACACATATATATGTTTGTGTGTGTGTGTGTATATACACATATATATATATATATGTATATATATATATATATATATATATATATATA
>JAPXFY010000027.1:27406704-27414204 GCA_030674185.1 Monoplex corrugatus | reverse complement strand
CTCTTTTTCGCTCTCTCCGTTTGTCTGTCTCTGTCTCTCTCTGTGTCTCTCTCTCTGTTTGTCTGTCTGTCTGTCTCTCTCTCTCTCTTTCGTTGTTTCTCTGTCTCTGTCTCTGTCTCCATCTCCCTGTCTCTCTCTCTGTCTCTGTCTCTCTCCCCGTCTCTCTCTCTTTCTCTCTCACTCTCCACATATTTTCAAGTTTAAAAAAATGTTTGCGTGTGACCTACCTCAACAGGGCACTGTTGTACCAGCTTAGAAGCAATTGTAAAATGATGGAGTTTGGTATATGGAGTTTGTTCAAGAGGGATCCGTCGGGTTGGGAGAATACCATACGCGCTTCACGCCAATCTGCCAGCAATTACTGGACACATTTTTGATTCGAGCCTGCGCAAAACCTTATGCGCTTGGCAATGTCTTGAAATGGGGAGGAGGGAGGCGTGAAACACTAAAGTGTCACCACCGGAATGAAGGAAACTAAGATGGGCAGAGAACAGGCCAGTTTTTCTATGTTGTGAGCTGAAAGTGAACACGAGATTTCACATTTTAAGATCCAAAACAAGTGCGACTGCCCGCGCCCAAGCAAACAGGAACCAGAAGAACAAGCAAACCAAAGCAAGCGCGTATTCAACACAACAAGACAAGACAAGACAAGACAAGCGCTGTGTTGAATACGCTCTTGCTTTGGTTTGCTTGTTCTTCTGGTTCACATCTTAAGTCCACACTGCTCTATCAAAGGAATCAGCAAACCCGCATGTTTCCTACCGCATATTATCAACCCTGATATGATATAATCATCAATTCAGAAACATATCACTCTGACTCCGTCCCTCCCATGGGGATGTCTCGGTCTCTTTCAGTACAAATAGTATCCCCCACCTTCTGGAAATTCTGTGCTAGAAATTTCCTCATTTCTGTCACTCTCTGTGTTTTTGCTTTGTTTTGTGTAGTTAACAATGCGTGTGGTGAACTGTAGTAAACTAGGATTAACAATTTTACCTCCCGTAAAAAAAAATGAAGGTTCTTTATGTGCATGTTTGATTTGGTCATATTTTGAGCAAAGTCGTGTCGTTTAGATTACACTTCTTCAAAATCGTGACAATGTTCGTGTTTTTATAACACCTCGTAACGTTGACCCCTACGTACACAGAGACAAACTTTCGGAAGCCACTTTGACATTTGTCACTGCATTACGCTTTCTCACGCACTGTTCTGCTCTCTCTTTCTCTCATGAATTGTTGTTTTCGGGTGGCAAGGGTCACTTGCGTCATACCCAGTGCTCTCTCTCTCTCTCTCTCTCTCTCTGTCTCTGCCTCTGTCTCTCTCTCTCTCTCTCTCCCTCTGTCTCTGTCTCTGTCTCTCTCTTTCTCGACAATATGCGTAATTTTTCCATATTTCTTTTATCATTATTTTGTTTGCAATTCCTGATTGAAATTGCATAAATTGACTGGTTGACAATATGTTTTTCCTTTATACAAAAATTCACATGTATCGTTTTGTACAATTCTAGGTTTTGAAATGTTATTTGAAATATCTTTTTTTTTGTGAAATACAAACTGAGTTCAAACTGATTGGAATACTTGGTTACATTTTCTAAACTTGTGAACAGTTTTAATGTTACCACCTGGCCTACTAGAGTATGTACTTTATCCAGTTAACTGATGATATTTTTAGAAAATATTTCACAATTCAAATAACATACTTAGGAGGTTTTAAAATTGACATACAACATAGGAGAATACTAAACAATTCAAATTAACTCCAGTAAAACACCCAACTGTAACTACTGACCTCAAATACTACTTGCAATACTTTCTTGCCGTAATTCGTTTTCTATGCCTTTATTTACATGCATTCTTTGAATAATGCGGTTTGAATACAACTCTTTGTCATCATTTATTCTTTGATAAGCAAAGCTTCATATTGACACAGAGATATCTACCTTTTCCAATGAATACGTTTTCACCATTTCTTGTCATTTATCTGCCATACAGGCAATGTTCACAAAGACTTTAACAAACTACCATGAAGACTTTTGAAACTACCATGACCATTACTTGGGACGGGGGGTGGCTGGGTACTGTACAGAAGTGGAGTCTCCAACGGTCAGACGGCCGAAGGGGATGATGGGCAGAAAATGTTTCCATGTGTAGCACAAGCACAGTCAGTTACGTTCAGTTTGTGATGGAAGGAACAAATCGTTTATATTTAGTATCTGTTCACAATAGTTATTTTAAACACACACACCACACACACACACACACACACACACACACACACACACACACACACACACACACACACACACACACACACACACACACACACACACACACACAGAAAAAAATAAAGAAAAAAGGAAATGGACCACAAAAAAAAACCACACAAAAAACCAAAAAAAAGGTGGGGGATGGGAATGGGAAGGGGTAATAAAAGTTTGAATGTGAGAAGGTGAACAATTACAATTAATAATTCAGAACAATGAATAAACAGTGTCAAATAATAACACACAATAATTAATTGACTCTTCATAACTCTTGTGATGGACAAAAAAAGTTGGAATTGTATCAGTTTTCATTATCACTAGATTTTTAAGAAAAAAATTGTTTTCCTTCACATTTTTGTTACGGTTACGGACTCAAGGCTGATTTGTGGAGGCTCAGAGATGGTGGCTATACTGGCGTGATGAGACGGGACGTCTGGATCCCCTGAGGTGGATGCCTTGTCCGGAACGTCCTCGTGGACGTCCTCGTTGGGTCCTGAGCGGTACAGGACCAGGGCCAGCAGGAACGTGACGGCCGTCAGTCCAGCACAGGTCATGCACACACCCAGCATGTTGTAGCCCATGTGTTTGAGGTCGTATTGAAAACACGCCCCTGTGCCACTGCAACCTGTCTGCCACGCCATGCAGCTCATGTCTATGAAACTGCCCACCACTATCGGACCTGGTATGAAGCCTGAAAATAACACACACACACACACATACGCACACCCACACAAACACACCCACACACATACACAAATAATTTTAAACAAATATTTCACGAACGAAATTAGAGAAGCGTGTTTCAAGTTGTTAAAATGTAAACACTGCATTACATGTATAAATAGACTGGAAATGTAAACACTCAAGCATACTCATTTACACAACTCACCCCCCTCCCCGCCAAACACACAGACACAGACAGACAGAGAGTCAGACACACACATACACACACATGCCTACATCTACACACACACGTACACACACACACACACACACACACACACAGAGACACACACACATATACACACAGAGACAGACACATAGACACACACACACACCTCTACACACATCTACACACATATATACACACACGCACACATACAGACAGGCTCACACAGACACACACAGACACACACACACATACAGACACACACACACACAGACACACACAGACACACACACAGACACACACACAGACACACACACAGACACACACACAGACACACACAGACACAGGCACACACAGACACAGGCACACACACACGCACAAACACACACACACACACAGACACACACACACACACACACAGAAGACGCAGAAAAGGAAAACTGGACCAGAATGTATCCCTGCTCCTTTGATTCACCCCCACACCCTTACAATCCTCACCCACCCAACAACAACACACACACGCACAGGTAAGTTAAGTAACAAAGCACACCAGGTGAGCTTCGTTGTAGTCACAAAAGAACTACCCGTCATGGAAATGAAATTCTATAACACAGCGGTCTGCATTACTCACAATTCGGAACGAGACACGATTGCTTCTTTTTTTTTCTCTGACGTAAGCGTACGTTAGTCAACAAAGCGTGGGCAATCGTGAAATTAGAGAAAGGATACATAAGTTTTTTGCAGTTGGTGCACGGGGTGCTGGAGTCAAAAGGTTTAAAGGATTAAATACAAGCTCAAACACTCTGCAATAGTATGAAAGAAAAGTGGGAAATATTAAAAACACCCCAACTCCAAAGCAATGAAATATGAACTGAAAACACTATGTGAAATATTTACAGCAAAATAATAGCGTACATTATATTTACACACACACACACCCACACACATACCCCCCCCACACACACACACACACACACGCACACACACACACGCACACACACACACACACACATGCACACACACATACAGAGAGAGAGAGAGAGAAAGAGAGAGAGAGAGAGAGAAAGAATGCAGAAAAAGAAAACTGGACCAGAATGTATCCCTGCCCCTTTGATTCACCCCCCCACCCCCACAATCCCCACATGCGCAGCACACACACACACAGACACAGACACACAGACACAGACACAGACACAGACACACAGACACACACACACATGCACACACACACACACACACACACACACACACACACACACACACACACACACACACACACAAGGAAGACGCAGAAAAGGAAAACTGGACCAGAATGTATCCCTGCCCCTTTGATTCACCCTCACACCCTTACAATCCTCACCCACCCAACAGCACACACACACAGGTCAGTTAAGTAACAAAGCACACCAGGTGAGCTTCGTTATAGTCAGAAAAAAACTACCTGTCATGGAAATGAAATTCTATAACACAGTGGTCTACATTACTCACAATTCTGAACGAGACACGATTGCTATTTTTTTATATCTGACGTAGGGTACGTCAGTCAACAAAGAGTGGGCAATCGTGAAATTAAAGAAAGCAAACATAAGTTTTTTGCAGTTGGTACACAGGGTGCAGGAGTCAAAAGGTTTAAAGGATTAAATACAAGCTGAAACATTCTGCAATAGTATGAAGGAAAAGTGGGAAATATTAAAAACATTCCAACTCCAAAGCAATGAAATATAAACTGAAAACACTATGTGAAATATTTACAGCAAAATGATAGCGTACATTATATTTACACACACACACACACACACACACACACACACACACACACACACACACACACACACACACACACACACACACACACACACACACACACACACACAAACGCACAGAGAGAGAGAGAGAGAGAGAGAGAGAGAGAGAGAATGCAGAAAAAGAAAACTGGACCAGAATGTGTCCCTGCCCCTTTGATTCACCCCCCCACCCCCACAATCCCCACATGCGCACCACACACACAGACACAGACACAGACACAGACACACACACACACACACACACACATACATATACACACACACACACACACACACGCACACACACACACACACACACACACACACACACACACACACACACACACACACACACACACAAGGAAGACGCAGAAAAGGAAAACTGGACCAGAATGTATCCCTGCTCCTTTGATTCACCCCCACACCCTTACAATCCTCACCCACCCAACAACACACACATGCACAGGTCAGTTAAGTAACAAAGCACACCAGGTGAGCTTCGTTGTAGTCACAAAAGAACTACCCGTCATGGAAATGAAATTCTATAACCCAGCGGTCTGCATTACTCACAATTCTGAACGAGACACGATTGCTTTTTTTTTCTACCTGACGTAGGCATACGTCAGTCAACAACGCGTGGGCAATCAATCGTGAAATTAGAGGAAGCATACAAAAAAAAACCATGTCAAGTTTATTCAACAGAAAAGATGGCAGCTAACTATAACCAATGACACAAAAATCACGGTCAGGTAAAAAAAAAAAAAAAAAAAAAAAAAGGCCGATAAAGAAATAATTACAAAATATGTAGAACACTTTCTAAAGTGCAAGTGGACTCTAAATGAGAGCAACACAGAAAGAACACTTTGACACTTTGATTCCCGCACCCTGTCCACCAGCATCCTGCACTGCCAACCATGCTAGCAAAGCAAAAACTTAACCCTTTGATTCCTTCACCCTATCCACCAGCTTCCTGCAGGAAGCTGGTGGATAGGGTGAGGGAGTCAAAGGGTTAATTTTTTTGCAGTTGCTGGTACAGGGTGCAGAAGTCAAAAGGTTTAAAGGATCTAAATACATGCAGGAGTCAAAAGGTTAAAAGATCTAAATACAAGTTAAAACATTCTGCAATACCTTTAAAGAAAAGTGGGAAATATTGAAAAATCTCAAACTCCAAAGCAATGAAATATGAACTGAAAATAGTATGTGAAATATTTACAGCAAAATAACAGCGTACATTAAATTGTATGTATATATACATTATATTTACGTTATTATATATCGAGGAGAGAGGGAGGGAGAGAGAGAGAGAGAGAGAGAGAGAGAGAGAGAGAGAGAGAGAGAGAGAGAGAGAGAGAGAGAGAGAGAGACGTATAATACTTTTGTGATGTATGTATATTTTTGTCAAATATTTTTTCTGTGAATACAAAAACATACACACATCAGTACTTGTACTTCAAGTTATAGGCACCTTGCTTATTCATGCAATATTAGATATTGTGTATTATTACATATAATGATACAAGAATGCTTTTGTTTTGAACACACACACATATGTACATACATCGATACATGCATAGGTACATACATACATACATACATACATACATGCATACATACATACATACATGTATGCATACATACATACATACATACATAGATGTATAGATACACACCTACATACATACATACATACATTCTTACATACATACGTACATATATACATACATACATACATACATACATACATACATTCTTACATACATACGTACATACATACATACATACATACATATATACATACATACATACATACATACATACATACATACATACATACATACATGCATAATCAGTCAGTTATTTACACAAATGCAAACATCTTAAAAGCAAATATCTCTGACTGAGGGGGATAATACAGCAAGATGAATATTACGCTCAATTTTCCCTTTAGCCTTATTCTCTCCCGAGGTAAACACGAGGCACTTTTTTTTTTGTAAGGGTTTACTCCCTTGGCCTTGGTTTCACCCGAGACTACCACAAGGCAGTGCAGCGGTACTATTAATTATTTTACCCATAGCTGGGGTCTGATTCGTGTGCACCAGGGCATGTCCACACGCCTGTGCGCCACACGTCTGGGGCAAGGCCTCCTCCGAGACCTATAGTAAAAATGATTTTATAAGGAACGTGTAATTTATTTGGTTTCGTTTCGTTGAGTTTAAAGTCCTACCACTCTCAGAGTATATGAGGACTAGTTATAAGAATGTTGCTCAAAGAAGCCTTAAAAAACATTTGGGTTTCCTTGTGAGATACATTTTTCATTTGAAAGTGGGTTTTTTTCAGGGCAGACTAGAAACGCTGTACTATGTCACACTTCCAAAACAAATGCTGTATAGGAACCAGAAAAAACAGAAAAAAGAATCAGACCGTGTATATACTACAGCCAGACATGACAGGCGCAAATTTTCGGACAACTGGGCTTTGTCAAGCATAAGATCACAAATAAACAAACCAAATACAAAAATTTGGAGAAAAAGACTGGAACTTCCCCGCTGATTCGTCCAGTGTGA
>JAPXFY010000027.1:27394204-27396704 GCA_030674185.1 Monoplex corrugatus | reverse complement strand
CTGTTGGTTTGCGTGTGTCCAATTATTTCTTTGATGCTGAGGTTTCTCTTGGCATTGTTTACAGCCTCTTGGACTTTCCACTTTCTGCCAGTTCTCAGCTTTGGATGAACTGATCTCACGATATTGTCTTCCGATTCCTCCAGCATGCTCAACAGTCTTGCTTTTCCAACTTTGTATTCCTCCACTATGGATTTGGGAGGTAGCTTCAGCATTGCTTGACGACAGTAGAATGCAACATCAGTGAGACCAGGTGGGACACCGACCATTTTCTTGTGTATTTGTTGATTTTGGCTTCCATTGCTTCCACTGTGCTGGTGCAAATGTCATAGATTAGCAGTGGCCACAGCAGCTTTGGTATCAGCATGAACTGTAGACACCAGACTTTGTATTTGCCTGGCAGTCCGCAGTTATCTATTTTCTTCAGGCCTTCTTCTGCTGTTTGCTTGGTTTCACATCCCCTTTGTGTGTCTTTCAGGGAGTCATCATACCATCTCCCGAGACTTTTTACTGGCTCTTCTGTGACAGTGGGGATGGCTTGGTTGGCTACCATGAATTTGACTGAATCTGCCACTTTTCCTTTTCGCAGTGAGAGACTTCGGGATTTCTTAGGTTTGAACCTCATTCTTGAAGAGGCCACCAGCTCATCCAGCTGCTTTAAGATTTGGTGTGTCTCTTCCTCATCCGTGGACAAGACTGTTGTGTCATCCATGAAAGCTTTCAGAGGAGGCATCTGGTATCCATCTCCCAGATTCACTGGACCTGAACTCTTCATTGCAGCTTTCAAGATGACTTCCATTGCCAACACGAACAGTATGGGAGAGATTGCACAGCCCATTGCAATGCCCACCTCTAGGTCTATCCAGTCCGTGGTGTATTCTTTGGTAGAGAACCGCATTGAGAACCCTTGGAAATACTTCCTCAGCATTGTTCGGATGTTTTCTGGGATGTGATACATTTCAAGAGCCAGCTGGATCAAATCGTGTGGAACTGATCCATATGCATTCGCCAGATCAAGCCAAACTACGTCAATGTCTCTCTTGTCTGTTGTTGCTTTTTGGATGGCATCCCAAATCAACGTGGCATGTTCCAAGCATCCAGGCATTCCTGGTATGCCTCCCTTTTGGACTGACATATCCAGATATTTGTTTTCAGTCAGGTATTTTGTCAATCTTGCTGCCATAACAGAGAAGAAGATTTTCCCCTCGACGTTCAGAAGTGATATTGGCCTGAACTGATTGATGCTGCTGGAGTTCTGCTCCTTCGGAATGTACACTCCTTCAGCTCTCATCCATTGGTCGCTGATCTTCTGGTTCCTCCATGCTGATCGAATCATCTTGTGGAGCCACTCGAGCACTTTTGGGCATTTCTTGTAGAGCAGGTATGGTATTCCGTTTGGTCCAGGTGCTGACTTGGCTCTGGCTTTCTTTACTACGTTCTTCACTTCATCCAGTGTTGGTGGTTTGTTATTGAATTTTCCTTCTGGCGCTGCAGGCCAAACCAGATTCTGGATTTCAAGTGGTGCCTCGCGCTGAGAATCGGAATATGTTTCCCTGAGATGCTGCTCTAGGGTTTCCTTGCCCACTGTGAGAGTCCCTGATTTGGGTTGTTCAAACAGCTTTCTTGCAAAGTCAAAGGGATCTTTGAAGAAACGATCTTGAGTCTTCTTCTTTTTGCTCTTTCTTCGCCTTGCTGATTCCACTTTGCTGAGAGCATTGTGTTTGGCCTTCAGATCTTTCCAGAGTTCCAGGAGCCCTTGCTTCTCGAATTCTGAGGCAGTTTTCATTCGCTTTTTAAGCTTCCTTTTCTCCCTCCGGATGCTCTCCATCTGTTGCTGTCTTCTGGATTTCTGGGGAGGCGTTTTTGTCTTTGGCTGCTTCACTCCATAAGTGTCCCTGCAGATAGAGTATATGATGTCTCCGTATGTGTCAAGTTTGTGTTCCAGCGTACTGTTCCCTATTAGCGCATTCAGCTTAAGGACAAGTTCCTCATCTAATTTCTCCCATTGTTCTTTTGCACCGGCAGGCGGCAAATTGAATTTTCCACGTTTGGCGTTAAGAGCTTGTGCAAAATCCGCATCAGAACCGTCAGCGTGGATGTCCTTGGCACTATGGTTTAAATCCTGGCCTTGGTCATCCAACGTCTCACCTGCTATCGCAGTGCGCTGCTGCTGGTTCGTATGAGTCTTCAAACAGCCCATTTTTGTCCTGTGGATCTTCATGCCGCGTTTGGTGGTGAATCTCCTTCCACACGCACACGGAAATTCCATCTGGTCATTAATCATGATCCGTTGTGCGTTTCCAGTCGTGATGGAGTCAGTGCCGATGGATTCATCATTCTCTCCCCCTTTCGGCGAATCCTGGGAGCATACTACTACTATTACTACTACCACTATTACTACTACTAACAACAACAACAATAATAATGATAATAATAATAACAATAATAATAGTAATGATATTGATAGTAATAATAATAATAATAATGATGATGATGAGAATAA
>JAPXFY010000027.1:27364204-27389204 GCA_030674185.1 Monoplex corrugatus | reverse complement strand
CTGTTGTTCTTGTGGCTGTTGTGACTGCTGTTCTTGTGGCTGTTCTTTTTGTGGTTGTTGTTGTGGTTGTTGTGGCTGTTGTTCTTGTGGCTGTTGTGGTTGTTGTGGCTGTTGTTCTTGTAGTTGTTTTGGCTGTTGTTCTTGCTGTTGTTGTGACTGTTGTTGTTGTGGTTGTTGTGGCTGTTGTTGTTGTGGTTGTTGTGGCTGTTGTTCTTGTTGTTTTTGTGGCTGTTGTTGTTGTGGTTGTTGTGGCTGTTGTTGTTGTGGTTGTTGTGGCTGTTGTTCTTGTGGTTTTTGTGGTTGTTGTTCTTGTGGTTGTTGTGGTTGTTGTTCTTGTGGTTGTTTTGGCTGTTGATCTTGTGGATTTTGTGGCTGTTGTTGTTGTGGTTGTTGTGGCTGTTGTATTGTGGTTGTTTTGTTTGTTGTTCTTGTGGTTGTTGTGGTTGTTGTTCTTGTGGTTGTTTTGGCTGTTGTTGTTGTGGTTGTTGTGGCTGTTGTTCTTGTGGTTGTTTTGGCTGTTGTTGTTGTGGTTGTTGTGGCTGTTGTTCTGTGGTTGTTGTGGCTGTTGTTCTTGTGGCTGTTGATGTTGTTGTTCCTGTGGGTGTTGTGGTTGTTGTTCTTGTGGCTGTTGATGTTGTTGTTGTGGTTGTTGTTGTTGTGGTTGTTGTTCTTCTGGCTGTTGTGGTTGTTGTGGTAGTTGTTCTTGTGGTCATTGTGGTTGTTGCGGTTGTTGTTTTGTGGTTGTTGTGATTGTCATGATTGCTGTTCTTGTGGTTGTTGTGATTGTTGATCTGTGGTTGTTGTGATAGTTATTCTTTTGGCTGTTGTGGCTGTTGTTGTTGTGGTTGTTGTGGCTGTTGTCTTGTGATTGTTGTGGCTGTTGTTCTTGTGATTGTTGATGTTGCTGTTGTTGTGGTTGTTGTTGCTGTTGTTGTTGTGGTTGTTATTGCTGTTGTTCTTGTGGCTGTTGTGGCTGTTGTTCTTGTGGTTGTTGTGGCTGTTGTTTTGTTTTTTGGTTGTTGTGGTTTTTGTTCTTGGTGTTGATTTTTTTTGGTTGTTGTGGTTTTTGTTCTTGTGGTTGTTGTGGTTGTTGTTCTTGTGGTTGTTGTGGCTGTTGTTTTTGGGGTGTTGTTGTTGTGGCTGTTGTTGTTCTTGTGGTTGTTGTGGTTGTTGTTCTTGTGGTGTTGTTTGTGGTTGTTGTCTGTTGTGGTTGTTGTTTCTTGTGGTTGTTGTGGCTGTTGTTCTTGTGGTTGTTGTGGCTGTTGTTCTTGTGGTTGTTGTGGTGTTGTTCTTGTGGTTGTTGTGGTTGTTGTTCTTGTGGTTTGTTGTGGCTGTTGTGTTTCTTGTGGTTGTTGTGGTTGTTGTTTTGTGTGTGTGTTGTTCTTGTGGTTGTTGTTGTGTTTGGTTGTTGTTCTTGTGGTTGTTGTGGCTGTTGTTCTTGTGGTTGTTGTGGCTGTGGTTTTTGTGCTGTGGTTGCTTGTGTTGCTGTGGCTGTTGTTCTTGTGGTTGTTATGGCTGTTGTTTTTGTGGTTGTTGTGGCTGTTGCTCTTGTGGCTCTTGTGGTTGTTGTTCTGTGGTTGTTGTTCTGCGGTTGTTGTGGCTGTTGCTCTTGTTGTTGTTGTGGTTGTTGTTGTGTGGTTGTTGTGGTTGTTGTTCTGTAGTTGTTGTGGTTGTTGTGGCTGTTGTTTTTGTGGTTGATGTGGCTGTTGTTGTGTGGTTGTTGTTCTGTGGTTGTTGTGGCTGTTGCTCTTGTGGCTGTTGTGGTTGTTTTTCTGTGGTTGTTGTGGCTGTTGCTCTTGTGGTTGTTGTGGCTGTTGTTTTTGTGGTTGATGTGGCTGTTGTGGCTGTTGTTCTTGTCGTCGTTGTGGCTGTTGTTTTTGTGGTTGTTATGGCTGTTGCTCTTGTGGCTGTTGTGCTTGTTGTGACTGTTGTTCTGTGGTTGTTGTTCTTGTGGTTGTTGAGGCTGTTGTGACTGTTGTTTTTGTGGCTGTTGTGGCTGTTGTTCTTGTGGTTGTTGTGGCTGCTGTTCTTGTGGTTGTTGCTGTTGTGATTGTTGTTCTTGTGGTTGTGGCTGTTGTTCTTGTGGTTGTTGCTGTTGTGATTGTTGTTCTTGTGGTTATGGCTGTTGTTCTTGTGGCTGTTGTTCTTGTGGTTGTTGTGACTGCTGTTCTTGTGGCTGTTGTGGCCGTTGTTCTTGTGGCTGTTGTTCTTGTGGTTGTTGCGGCTGTTGTGGTTGTTGTGGCTGTTGTTGTTGTGGTTGTTGTGGCTGTTATTCTTGTGGTTGATGTGGCTGTTATTCTGTGGTTGTTGTGGCTGTTATTCTTGTGATTGTTGTGGCTGTTATTCTTGTGGTTGTTGTGGCTGTTATTCTTGTGGTTGTTGTGGCTGTTATTCTTGTGGTTGTTGTGGCTGTTATTCTTGTGGTTGTTGTGGCTGTTATTCTTGTGGTTGTTGTGGCTGTTATTCTTGTGGTTGTTGTGGCTGTTATTCTTGTGGTTGTTGTGGTTGTTATTCTTGTGGTTGTTGCGGCTGTTGTGGTTGTTGTGGCTGTTATTCTTGTGGTTGTTGTGGCTGTTATTCTTGTGGTTGTTGTGGCTGTTATTCTTGTGGTTGTTGTGGCTGTTGTGGTTGTTGTGGCTGTTATTCTTGTGGTTGTTGTGGCTGTTGTGGTTGTTGTGGCTGTTATTCTTGTGGTGGTTGTGGCTGTTGTGGTTGTTGTGGCTGTTATTCTTGTGGTTGTTGTGGCTGTTGTGGTTGTTGTGGCTGTTATTCTTGTGGTTGTTGTGGCTGTTGTGGTTGTTGTGGCTGTTATTCTTGTGGTTGTTGCGGCTGTTGTGGTTGTTGTGGCTGTTATTCTTGTGGTTATTGTGGCTGCTATTCTTGTGGTTGTTGTGGCTGTTATTCTTGTGGTTGTTGCGGCTGTTGTGGTTGTTGTGGCTGTTGTTCTTGTGATTGTTGTTGTTGTGGGTGTTGTAGTTGTTGTGGCTGTTCTTCTTGTTGTTGTTGTGGCTGTTCTTCTTGTGGTTGTTGTGGCTGTTGTGGTTGTTATGGTGTTGTTGTTGTGGTTGTTGTGGCTGTTTTTCTTGTGGTTGTTGAGTTTTTTTGTGGCTGTTGTTCTTTTGGTTGTTGTGGCTGTTGTTCTTGTGGTTGTTGTGGCTGTTGTGGGTGTTGTTGTTTTTGCTATTAATGTTGTTTTTACTGTCATTGTTGTTATCGGTTTTTGCTCTCGTTGTTATTGTTGCTGTTTTAATGTTGTTATTGTTGTTCTTGTTGTTATTATTGTTGTTGTTGTCATTGTTGTTGCTGTTATTTTTGTGGTTGTTGTTATCATTGTCGTTGCTTTTGTTGTTGTTGTTTTAAGGATCATCGCAGTAGTCTTTGTGCTACTATGAAAAAAAATGTTTCGGTCCCATTTCTATGCCACCTTAATCTAATAGTCACAAAACGCCAGGGCAGTTTCAACAATGCTATGATAACGCAGGGGAGTAGGGGAGATCTTCACTACTGTCCTATATAATGTCAATGGCTTAACGGGTAGAAGGTTAAGTAAGTTTTCAAACCAGTCGCTGTGGTGTAGTGGTTAACGCAACGGACAACCAACTGGAAGGTTATTGGTTCGAATCTCCATCTGTCCCTTCAAAACTATATATCATTGTGGGATTTTTCGGCTCTAACCGGCTCCTACCTAGAGTTGGGCGTGCTACGGGCTCATTGGGAAGACTGGGACCACACAGTCGAGTCTCATCCACTTTTCGGATGTGTCATTGACGGTGTTGCTCAAATCCTC
This sequence comes from Monoplex corrugatus, assembly GCA_030674185.1. Classification (NCBI taxonomy): domain Eukaryota; kingdom Metazoa; phylum Mollusca; class Gastropoda; order Littorinimorpha; family Ranellidae; genus Monoplex; species Monoplex corrugatus. The sequence continues at coordinate 27,385,417 of JAPXFY010000027.1, read as the reverse complement.
TGACCAGCACCTGTATCTCTCGGGCCTGGTCGCCAAGATATATTATGATAGTAATCGAAAATACAGTCCTGTCACGCAGTCTCAGTCCTAGATGGAGCTTCATAGCATCATGATTATCATCCTCATCGACATCATCATCATCGCATTGTAAACAAATAAAAACATAAAAACAACTGTGCCAGCTTCTGTGGCCATTAATGATGGCGGAGAAAATTGGACGAAAAAAAAAAAGGTGAGCACAAAGGTAACCTCCCTAAGTGCGATGATCCTAACCAGAAAAGAGTAAATTTTCAAAAAAAAATGACAAGGACTGCATGACTTTACCTGGCATGACCTTGGGGAAACCAAACAGAGGCAATGAGATCAGGATAAGAAACACACCAGTTGCCAGGTATCCCAGCCACCAGGCGCCAATCCATCGAGGGTTACTTACGTCGATGGTCAGCCTGAAATGAAAAGGGAGAGAGTGAGAGAGAGAGAGAGGACAGGGAGAGAGAGAGAGAGAGGGAGAGAGGAGAGAGTGAGAGAGACGGAGGAGAGAGAGAGAGAGAGAGAGAGAGAGAGAGAGAGAGAGAGAGGAGAGAGAGAGAAAGAGAAAGAGACTTCAGACTTCTGACCAGAATTTCTATTAAAGAAAGGCCATAGCCCCTACTGAAGGGGTGCTTATAAGTACGATGAAATAATCAGATAGCATATCAGGATTAACAATCAACAAAATGAACTTATATTACCATAAAGAAAATTTCCCTGATTTTAGGTGCTTTGATCAGGAACTAACCAAAATTCTTAATATAATCGAAACGAGTTGAACACATTAACAAACACAGTTTAAACATATTTGGGCATCAATAATACTTTTGAGGGATAAACATTGAACGGATTTCATCTAAAGCTGAACAACACAGGACAAAATGTATTTCGTCTCCTTCAGCTTGCATACATAAGGGACAGAGCAAATCAGACTATCTGTGTTGCTTGTATCTCAATTGATGGACTTTCAAAGTTGATAAGCGAAGTCTAAATTTTGCTATTGTTTTTTTTTTTTTTTCAAACTAATATCCAGATCGAGGCTTATGTATGAGATAGATAGATAGATAGATAGATAGATAGATAGATAGATAGATAGATAGATAGAGAGAGAGAGAGAGAGAGAGAGAGAGACAATGACATTGACAATGAAATGACAATGACAATGATGCTTTATTTTCCAACGGTAAGAAAAGTGTTTCAGACTTATCTCTCTCTGTGTCTCTGTCTCTTTGTCTCTGACAGTCTGTATCTCTGTTTATCTGTCTGCCTATCTCTGTTTCTATCTGTCTGTCACTCCCCCCCCTCTCTCACTCTCCCCCTCCCCACCCCTCTCTCTCTTTCTCTCCCTGTCTCTCTATGTCCATCTTGCACCCGCTGTTTCTTTCTCTCTCACTGTATCTAACACCCCTCCCCCTCTTTCTCTCTCAGTGTCTTAAATAATGATGTTGGAGAAATTTTGTTTTTTCGTTTTGATTCTTATGTTCTTTGTTTCATCATCATCACGTGCCTTGCCGCATGGCGTTGGCGATCATGGTCCTTCATATGCGTCTATCCCTTGCCGCTGCAAGCACATCCTCCACCCTCCCTGTCCCCAGCCACCCTGCAAGTCCGTTCAACATCCCCTACCTGGGTCTACCCAGTGCTCTCTTTCTCTCCAGCTTTCCTGTTGTGACCAGCTGCTCTAATACACCTTTCCTCAGAAAATAATCTATAGATGTTGCTTGTTCTTTGTTTAAGTGCGACGAATGATTTATGTTAAATGTGCAATAGTAACATGTGAAACCCCTTGCCGGTAGCCTTACATTAAAATTTCTGAGCTCTGAGTTCTGAATTCTGAGTTCTGAGATATCTCTCTCTCTCTCTCTCTCTCTCTCTCTCTCTCTCTCTCTCTCTCTCTCTCTCTCTCTCTCTCTCTCTTTCTCTTTCAATTATCTTATTGTAAGGATCTGTTGGCGTTATACAATAAATTTCGTATTCATGTTCGTGTTCCTTCTCAGCTATCCTAACTAACAAGACACATTATTGCAAACATTCACTCGTCAGACGAAACAAAAAGTTACTGTGTCCATTGCAGAACATGTAGCTGAAGTAAACAGCCTTGGATAATAAAAAATGAAACAAAACAAGAAAGTTCACTTCATCTTAGGAGGGGGGGGGGAGTCACCACTGTATAGCTGATTTTCGATTGTAAGCTTAGGTATCTTTGCTTTTGGCCAAAGCAAACTTAGAAAAGACGAGCTTTGTGCAAGTACAATCAGAAAGTCAGCAAGCCAATGCTAATCGATTTTCTCCCTTTAAGAAAATGTTTAGTGACAAGCACACTTAAACTGCCCTAAGATCTGCCAGGCAATCGTGTCCAGATTCTTAGAGACCTGGAATATCACTTTCCTTACGAAACAAAACAGATGCACTGTTGGAAACGCAGAACATTCGCTATCAATGAGAACAATTTCACTCAGTTTCCTATTTATCAACTGCTCTGTGGTGTAACACTAAGAATGTAGAACATTGTCTATCAATGAAAAGTGTTTCACCCATTTTCCATTTATCAACTGCTCTGTGGTAAAACACCAAGAATGTAGAACATTTGCTATCAACGAGAAAACACCAAGAATGTAGAACATTTGCTATCAACGAGAAAACACCAAGAATGTAGAACATTTGCTATCAACGAGAAAACACCAAGAATGTAGAACATTTGCTATCAACGAGAAAACACCAAGAATGTAGAACATTTGCTATCAACGAGAAAACACCAAGAATGTAGAACATTTGCTATCAACGAGAAAACACCAAGAATGTTGAACATTTGCTATCAATGAGAAAACACCAAGAATGTAGAACATTTGCTATCAACGAGAAAACACCAAGAATGTAGAACATTGCTATCAACGAGAAAACACAAGAATGTAGAACATTTGCTATCAACGAGAAAACACCAAGAATGTAGAACATTGCTATCAACGAGAAAACACCAAGAATGTAGAACATTTGCTATCAACGAGAAAACACCAAGAATTAGAACATTTGCTATCAACGAGAAGTGTTTCACTCATTTTCCATTTATCAGCAACTTTGTGGTGAAACATCAAGAACACACACACACACACACACACACACACACACACACACACACACACACACACACACACACACACACACACACACACACACACACACACAGAACAAGAAGTAGAACCAGAACGCATTTCTCGTTTTCGAGGGTAGTGGCATGATGGCATTAATTTTTTTTATATCAAGCCTGCGCCCATGGAGAGTCTACACTAATACAAGTGATAGTCATTGACACTCCGTATTATTCAAATACCTTACAATATCATGCATACATCAAAGTAACATACACTTAAAATATTATGGTGAGTTGATATCGCGCCAGCAGGCAGCAAAAGTGTGTGTGGTGTTTTTACAGTGATTTTATCGAGGTTCTATTTGATTTTATGCATTGAATTTTATATCAGTTTGTTCCTTTTGAATCTCGAGGTGTAGTGATGTGGATACTTTTTCGGAATTTTGAGTGTTTTACCAGATACTCTGACTTTGGAGTTTTAGATACCTACTTTTCATCATTTTAATTCAGCTGCACAAGTCTGACATTTTATCTGTGAACTGTGTTTACATTTTTGGCCTATTGTGTTGGCCCCAACACTACAGCTCCTAAACCTTAGTCGACTGTCGTTTGTGCATGAACAATTCTCCTTTTGCTTGTAAGTTTCCCGTATGCATAGACTGTACTGAATTTTCTTCTTGTCTCTCTGAATCAAGTGTATCGTGAACTGACCAACCCACACACCAACCTACAAATATCTTCCTTTTCCGACTGGCTTGCAACAATGGACGCGTCCCGCATTAGAAAAATTGGACTGTCACTTCTTAAACACAGCAAGTGCTATCTCGGTGGAGACGGTTACCTACGCATACGCGAGTTGGGGCTGTGTTGTAAGCCCCGCACTGCGCGATCCTGTCGTGCTGGACGTCTCCACCGTCTCTGGCACAACCTGCCTCCAGCTGAACCAGTCTCCCTTCCACTGCCCCTGCCCTCGACCTTACTGCTGCGGACTTCGCCTTCTCCTCTGTCATCTTCACCTTCACCTTCTGTCCTTATGGTGCCGCCTACACCTTCTGTCCTGATGGTGCCGCCTTCGCTTTCTGTCCCGCTGGTCCCGCCTTCATCTTCTGTCCCGCTGGTGTTGCCTTCGTCTTCTGTCCCGCTGGTGCTGCCTTCATCTTCTGTCCCACTGGTTCTGCCTTCATCTTCTGTCTCATCGGTGCCGCCTTCGTCTCCGCCTCTGCCGCTGCCATGTGACTCTGATAAATTGAAATTATGTCTGTTTAATGCTCAGTCAGTTTGCAAAGACGGCAAAGCCGATATCATTGCTGACTTCATCACAGACGAGCATATTGACATTGCATTTATCACCGAAACTTGGCCACGAACCCATACATGCGAGTCTCACTCCGAGTGGATATAGGCTTGCTTCTTTCCATCGCCCATCCTGAGGTGGTGGTATCGCCATCCTCTACAACGACTCACTCCATTCCCGCCTATCTTTCTCGCAGTCTCTGCCTTTCTCCCATCCTTCTTTTGAGCACGTTGAAGTATCCTTCCAATCCACCCCTCACCCCATCACCTTCTCCTGTGTCTATCGACCTCCACCTAGTTCTGCCAACAAGCTCACCACATCCACGTTTCTCTCTGACTTTGACCAACTACTCGACCACTACTGCCTCTTACCTGGAAATCTCATCATTCTAGGTGACATCAATGTCCACTATGACAACACTCACCGTTATGACACAAGACATATCATCAACTCGCTGTCCAATCACAATATGACTCAACACATTTCTGAACCAACCCATCAAAAAGGTCACACTCTTGACTGGATCATTTCTCGTGATCACCACAATTCAGCTACTGACAATTGCTTAGTTCTTTCTACCCGTCTAACTTCAGCCCTTCCATCTGACCACTCTGCAATTCTCTGTTCTCTTGACATTTCTCCTCCTTCCCGTACCACGCGCACAGTGACTCGACGCAATCTCAAATCTATCGACCTCTCCACTTTTTCATCTGATGCTTCCCGTCTCCTTTCCGAAAAGTCACATAACCTTGCCGATGAATTCTATACTACATGTACTCTCCACCATCTTCTGGACACTCATGCTCCAGCTACAACCCGTCTTTTACCTGACCACCCCCCTACCCCCTGGCTCACTCATGAGATTGCCTGTGCAAAACGTGCCCGCCACAGAGCAGAGCGCCGCTGGCGCAAATCCAAACTCACTGTTCATAGGCAACCAAGCCTCAAGAACAAAAGTATCCATCCTCATCGCATCTGCAAAAACAAGCTTTTTCCAAACCAAAATCCTGAATGCCTCTTCTTCAAAAGAACTCTTTACAACCATGAATCATCTCCTTGGCACACGAAAAGATTTACCTCTCCCAACAAAACACAATAATGAAGAACTCCCATCTGTATTCTCCAAGTATTTTACCACCAAAATACAAACTCTTCGTGACAAGCTTGATAGGACACCTTGTCAACCATGCCAATCTGACCCTTCCTTCTCTGGCACACCTTTTACTACTTTTACCCCAGTCTCACAAGAAGAAATTCTCAACACAATCAGATCCATGTCGTTCAAAACCTGCGAACTGGATCCTCTTCCAGGTTCTCTCTACTCCAACTGTCTCCCTACTCTCCTCCCATTCATCACTGACATCATCAACACTTCTCTTCAAACTGGAACTGTCCCGGATTCTTTCAAGTCTGCTATCGTTCACCCTCTCCTCAAGAAATACAATTTAGACCCAAATGAACTGAAAAACTACCGGCCTATCTCTAATCTCTCTTTCTTGTCAAAACTCCTTGAAAAATTGTCCTCTACCAGCTGAACTCTCACCTGTCTGCCAACAATCTCCTCAATCCTTTCCAATCAGCCTACCGCCAGTGCCATAGCACTGAAACTGCCCTACTACACATTCTCAACAATCTCCTCCTTGCAACTGATACTGGCAAAGTCTCTCTCCTCACACTCCTCGATCTGTCTGCAGCCTTTGATACCATTGATCATGGTATTCTCCTTTCTAGACTCCATCATACTTTTGGCATCTCTGACACTGCTCTCTCCTGGTTCACTTCATATCTATCAAACAGAAAACAAACTGTTCTCATCAATGGCACTTACTCTCAACCTGCATACCTGACCTGTGGTGTTCCACAAGGATCTGTCCTTGGCCCTGTTCTTTTCACTCTTTACACCTCCCCCCTGTCCACTATCATCAACTCCCACTCTATAAAACACCACCTCTATGCTGATGACACCCAACTTCAAGACAGTGACTCACCTGACAATGTACAACGCCTCTTGACTCGCACCACTGAGTGCTACTCGGGCATTAAGAACTGGATGACATACAATAAACTCCAGCTTAATGACGACAAGACGGAAGCTATCCTCATTGGCACCCGTCAGAAACTTTCTCAGCTGACCCCTCTTTCTCTCTCATTATGTAACACATCAGTCCCAATTTCTGACTCAGCTAAAAACCTTGGGTCTGCCTTGACTCTACCCTCTCCATGAACAACTTTCTTTCTCAAACTGCCAGATCTTGCTACTATCACCTCCATCGTACAAGCCTGATCAGGAAGTATCTCTCTGTTGAAACAACTGCAAAACTCGTTCTCTCCTTCATAATGTCTCGCATTGACTATTGCAATTCACTCCTGTCTGGTCTTCCTGCCTCCACCATCCACATCCTACAGCGCATTCAAAACAATGCTGCACGGCTTGTACTCAAAAAGAAAAAAGCTGACCACATTTCTCCTATCCTGGCACAACTTCACTGGCTCCCTGTATCAAAGCGCATACAGTACAAACTAGACACCATGTGCTACAAAAGCCTCAATAACGCAGCCCCCGATCACCTGTCAAGCCTACTTGAGATCTATGTTCCCTCACGTACCCTCCGCTCTGCCTCCGATCCTCTGACTTTTCGCTTTCCACGCACTAAGCGCAATACCTACGGTCCACGAGCCTTCTCTGTTTCTGGTCCACTTTCCTGGAACAAACTTCCTCTCTCAGTCCGTCAGCAACCTACTTTTGTCTCCTTCAAGTCCGCTCTCAAAACTCACCTTTTCTCCTCTGCATGAAATCCTGACCTCACTCATCCCCCTCTGTAGCCTGTCTCCGCTCGGAGTGGAATCATATTGTAATATATATTTGTATATAGTGTGTTCTCTATAATTTTCCATTGCTTTTATTCTTTTCCCCCATTTATAGCCATGTGTGAGTGTGTGTGTGCGTGTGTGTGCGCGCGTGTGTATGTGTATGTTCAGCGCTTAGATTTGATTTCTATCAAGATTTTGCGCTAGGTAAATATTGTAATTATTATTATAGTAAAACTGAGCAAGAGAAGTAGATAGATAGGTAGAGACGGAGGGAGGGACAGAGACAGCAGAATGTTGAGAGAAAGAGAGAGAGAGAGAGAGAGAGAAAGAGAGAGAGACAGAGACAGACAGAGACAGAGGGAGAGAGACAAAGACAGAGATACCGAGAGACAGAGGCAGAGAGACAGAGACAGAGAGACAGAGACAGAGAGAAAGAGAGAGAAAGAAAGAGAAAGAGAGAGAGAAAGAGAGAGGGAGAAAGAAAGAGAGAGAAAAAAAGAGAAAGAGAGAGAGAGAGAGAAAGAGAAAGAGAAAGAGAGTGCTAGAAACTACACAATATGAAATCAACAATATAGCAGAGCGACATATACTCACTGTGAAGTATCCAGCTGGTCAACATCAGTGTAAACAGACAATATCTCTCCTCCTATCAGAGAACCCACGCCAGGTCCAAAGACAGTACATGCAATAAATATACCTGAAAAGACAGACCATCAAAACAACAAGTCAAGCAGTCAAAGCAGACTAACAGACCATGGGAGCCATCATCAGATGGAAAGCATTTTTCACACAAAGACCCAAGACAGCCAACAAGCTGTCGAAGTCAAAATTACTTTCTATAAGCACAGCAAGTGAATAATTGACGCCAGATTCGAGACCAGGTACTCGAAGCATTTGCAAGAAGAGAATGAACTCCAAAGAAATGATTGCAAATACAACACTTAAAAAAGAGAGAACAAAAATAAACAAGACATAAACACACAGACACACACACAGACACACACACACACACACACACATACACACACAGATACACAGAGACAGAGAAAGAAAGAGAGAGAGAGAGAGAGAGAGAGACAAGGACAGAGAAAGAGAGAGACAGAGACAAAGACAGAGAGACACAGAGAAAGAGAGAGAGAAAGAGAGAGAGAGAGAGAAGGACAGAGAGAGACAGAGAGAGACAGAGAGACAGAGAAAGAGAGAGAGACAGAGAGAGAGAAACAAAGGCAGAAAGAGACACAGAGAGAGAGACAGAAAGACAGCAGGAAACTGGTGGATAGGGTGAGGGAGTCAAACGGTTAAGTTTTTGTTTTGCTGGCATGATTGACATTGCTGTATGCTTGTGGCCAGGGTGAGGGAGTCAAAGGGTTAAATATGACAAAACAGGCATCATCATCATCATCAGGTGCCTTGCCGCATAGCGTTGGCGACCATGGACTTCCATCTATCTCTATCTCTCGTTGCCCCTAGCATCTCCCCCACCCTCCTCGTCCCCAGCCACTCTGCAAGTCCGTCCAGCATTCTCTCCCTGGGTCTACCTGGTGCTCTCTTTCTCTCCAGCTTTCCCATTGTGACCAGGTGCTCCAAATCCTCGTTCCTCATAAAATGGCCTATAAATGTTGCCTGTCTTTTCCTAATCTTCCATATGAGTGATCTACTTGTGTCTGCCTCCGTCAAGACTGTCTCGTTTGTTTTCTTTGCTGTCCATGGCACTCTCAACATTCTTCTTAGAAACCACATCTCGGCTGCCAGCTAAAAGTTTCTAAAATAAAAGAACAGTCGAGACTTCCAACATAAAATGAGCACTCCCGTCCCTAGTTTTATCAGCCGACAAGACCACTACTCAAAGCACTGAGAGATGCTAAGCTCCGCCCTTTCAAGGGATTCTAACAAGTACGGTAGACAATGTACCACCTCGCTTCACACTGTGGGATAACACCTCGCTTTATGGTAGACAATGTACCACCTCGCTTCACACTGTGGGGATAACACCTCGCTTTACGGTAGACAATGTACCACCTCGCTTCACGCTGTGGGGATAACACCTCGCTTTACGGTAGACAATGTACCACCTCGCTTTATGGTAGACAATGTACCACCTCGCTTTACGGTAGACAATGTACCACCTCGCTTTACAGTAGACAATGTACCACCTCGCTTTACAGTAGACAATGTACCATCTCGCTTTACGGTAGACAATGTACCACCTCGCTTTACGGTAGACAATGTACCACCTCGCTTTATGGTACACAATGTACCACCTCGCTTACGGTAGACAATGTACCATCTCGCTTTACGGTAGACAATGTACCATCTCGCTTTACGGTAGACAATGTACCACCTCGCTTTACGGTAGACAATGTACCACCTAGCTTTACAGTAGACAATGTACCATCTCGCTTTACGGTAGACAATGTACCACCTAGCTTTATGGTAGACAATGTACCATCTCGCTTTATGGTAGACAATGTACCACCTAGCTTTATGGTAGACAATGTAACACCTCGCTTCATGGCAGAGAATGTAACACCTCGCTTTATGATAGACAATGTAACACCTCGCTTTATGGTAGACAATGTACCACCTCGCTTTATGGTAGACAATGTAACATCTCGCTTTATGGTAGACAATGTACCACCTCGCTTTATGGTAGACAATGTACCACCTCGCTTTATGGTAGACAATGTACCACCTCGCTTTATGGTAGACAATGTACCACCTCGCTTTATGGTAGACAATGTAACATCTCGCTTTATGGTAGACAATGTACCACCTCGCTTTATGGTAGACAATGTACCACCTCGCTTTATGGTAGACAATGTAACATCTCGCTTTATGGTAGACAATGTACCACCTCGCTTTATGGTAGACAATGTAACACCTCGCTTCATGGCAGAGAATGTAACACCTCGCTTCACGCTGAGTGGATACCACCTTGCTCTATGGCAGACAATGTACTACTTCGCTTCACGCTAGAGTGGATACCACCTTGCTCTATGGTAGACAATGTACCACTTCGCTTCACGCTGAGTGGATACCACCTTGCTTATGGCAGACAATGTACCACTTCGCTTCACGCCGCGGGGATACCACCTTGCTCTATGGTAGACAATGTACCACCTCACTTCACGCCACGAGGATAACACCTCGTTTAACAGTGCACAATGTACATGTACCACCTCACTTCACGCAGCGGAACAGCAGACAATGTACCACCTCACTTCACGCCACAAGGATAACACCTCGTTTAACAGTACACAATGTACCACCTCGCTTCACGCCGCGGAGATAACACCTCGTTTTATGGTACACAATGTACCACCTCGCTTCACGTCGCGGGGATAACACCTCACTTTACGCCGTGGGGATCCACATGATATTTCTGTGCGCGTGTTTCGACTTGTTATCCGTTTGTGACGGAACCCATTAACAACACAACACACGTCTCACAGTATTGCAAAACTACTCTGCACAGCGTTGTCTTCTCTTGATAATAAGCATGGATTCCCTACACGAGGCCCATCCTGCAGATTCGTACATCGTATTATATCAATACCTGCTTCCTGCTCATTACGTGTTCGCCATACATTGCAACAACTTCAAGGTGAATTTTTGTTGGATTTTTGCCCTTGGCATGCAAAAGTATTATTACATCATGTATCGTTATGTTTGTCCACTGTTCTATGGTGGCAACCATTATTTTGTTGTGACGTCGTATACGGATGCACTCAATGTGGAGCTGTTCTGGTTGTTACAAGAGTATTATTGCTTGTCCCTGTCGTTTTGCGTTTACAGCTTTTACATGCTTTAATTCCGGTTGATCTATGCTCGTCTGCACTTTTTGGACATCCCTCATATGACATAATTTCAGGGATTCTTTCTTTTTCATTCTCAATCTATCTACCAGATGACACTCAGACCTACCTGTATACAAAGAAGCTGTCTGCACCGGTAAGCTGTCATCCAGGTAGGTAATGGCCAGTGTGTTCAATGCAGTAGTACCTGCACCAGTCAGTATCTGTGCCAGGTAGAAAACAAAGCGGTAGTTGGAGAGACTTGTACCAGTGTCAGTGTCACAGATGGAACTATTGGTCGCCTCGCACATGGACTGCTTGGCCTGGCTGAACTGGTACAGGCCCGTAGTGAAATGAGGCAGAGTGAAAATAAAACTACTTATGCCGACCATGAATAAACCCACTGCTATGAATTTAGCCCTGTCCTGGCGCCCTCCAATGTAGCTCACAGGCAAGAGACACAGCAAGGCAGCAATGTCATAGACGCTGGGAATCAGGCCAGACTGTCTGCTGGAAAGCTGAAAGCGCCGCTCTATCGTTGTGGTGTTGACACCGACAAACCCAATGGCCATCATGTTCTGCAACCAAATAAACACACTCTAGCAGCAAGAAACTCTGGGGAAAGTCAGACAGCAGAAGTTTTTTTCAGGGGGAGAAACTCCATCAAGCAAATGTTTTTGCCCTTAACTCCTTACACTCTGAGGGGGACCGGGCCACATCCAGGTCATGACTCCTGGATGTCCTTCTGCTAACGCGAGTTTTTCATCTACATCTAGTGAATCTGCTTGCTTTTTATTTTCTGTGTTTGCTTGACAAAGGCTATTGGGTTGAAAATTTGCGCTTGTCTTGTTTTGCTATAGTTGGCCCTGACCTGTCACTGCATGAAGTAGAGACGTGAGTAATGGCCAACTACAATGGCAGCCAGCAGGACAGGGGAGAAAACAACCAGTTCATCAGCAGATGTGGTCTGACCATGTAGACGACGAACAGAAACAAAAAGATCAGACACTGTTAACCAGATACACGCTCTCATTCTATTTTACCTGTGCTACTGGTTTCGTTTTACACTCCTAAGAGCTGGTTGTGGTGTGATTTACAAGCATTGTGTTAGTGGCGTTTAGTTGTCTTTCCTTTTGGTAGGCATCATAATGGACAAGGACAAATCAAAGTCTATCAAAGGATACTGGGATGTATCAGACCATGTTTCATTAGTTAAATTGGATGGCAAGCCATTTGATATCAATATCATCCAAGTATATGCACCAACATCCACAAATACTCAGGAAGAAATGTCACAACTTCTACGAAGAATTAGATACAGCCAAGGCTCTGTGTAAATCACAGGATATTACAATAATAATGGGAGAGTTTAATGCTAAAATGGGACAGAAAAAAGTAGATGATGTAGTTGAACCTCATGATCTTGGACACGAAATGAAAGGGGAAAAAGAAAAACTTGTTGAATGGGCACATGTAAATGAATTATACTAGGAAACGCTTGGTTTGAGCAACCTAACAGGAAAAAAACATGGACATTGATGAATCCAGAAGATTGCACAAGAAATCAAATTGATTACATATCAATCAATAAAAGACATAGAAATTCTTTACTGATAGAAAAACATTACCAGGCTGAAACAGATTGCAGTCTTTTTTTTAAGCAAAAAAAGATAGAGAAAAAGAAAACCTATACAAGTAAACAAATCAGTGGCCTATCTTTCTCAGTATGTACTTTTTTAAAAATCTTTTTCACTCCCATAAAAATGACAGCGTGTTCGAAATATCTAAATGGAGGGACCTGGGGATAGAATGGACTGAGGGGGTGAACATACGTGTTGTGGTGTATATGAATGGTTTAGTGCGAGTGTGTAGAGAGAGGAATGTGATGTGATATTTGTGCTGTAAGTGGGCACTTTGTGATGCATGAATAAAACACTGTTTGTGCTGTAAGTGGGTACTTTGTGATGCATGAATAAAACACTGTTTGTACTGTAAGTGGGCACTTTGTGATGCATAAATAAAAAACTGTTTGTACTGTAAAAAAAGAAAAAAATTACCAGACGCAGACTGCAACAGGGACCACAATTCTGTAATCCAAAGATTTAGGTTGAAACTAAAGAGAAGAAAAAAACAAAACAAAACAAAACAAAAATAATACCAAACTAGATTTTGGACTCTTAAAGACAGATGAATCGACTCGTGAAAAAAGTAAACGTATAAGTTCAAAACAAATTCAGTGCTCTAGAGGATGTTGGTGACAGTGAAGAACAATGGACAAATTTGAGAAACTCGATAAATGAAGCTTATGAAGAAATCCCTAGAGTTGAAAAAAAAACGCACACCCACAAAAGAGAACTGGATTAAAAAAAGGCTTGATGAAATTGTGGAGGAGGGAAAAGAAAAAGAGGAAGAATACAAAAATATACAAAAGGAAATCAGGAATAGGTGCAATGAAGCTACGGAAGCATGGCAAGAAACAAAGGGCAAAGAAATAGAAGACCAACTCAAAACAAATCTTTAATATGTGTACAGAATCATTGAAGAAACTACCCACAGGAAAAGACGTGTACATCAACTGGTTGCTTAAAATCGAAACATGGTACAATTATTATGGATAAAGACAGAAATATTAGATAGATGGGGAGAGTACATCAAAGACCTTTTTGACGATGACAGATAGGAAGAACAAGTCGTCAGAAAGAACGTTGAAGGACCACCCATAATGAAAAATGAATTTAGAGCAACGCTAAAAACGATGAAACCGTGAAAAGCCCCAGAACCAGACGTTATACAGAAATGATTGAGGCTCGTGTATTGTTTACACCCACACACGTGGAAAGATTAATTCATGCATCATATTCACCACTTTATCTTTTGCTCTAAGATTACACACACACACACACACACACACACACACACACACACACACACACACACACACACACACACACACACACACACACACACACACACACACCACACACACCACACACACACACACACACACACACACAAACACACACACTCTCTCACAGAACACACACACTCACACACATACACACACACACACACACTCTCTCTCTACAGAACACACACACACACACACACACACACACACACACACACACATACACACACACAACAACACACACACACAGAACACACACACACACACACACACACACACACACACACACACACACACAGAACACACAGAAAACACACACACACACACACACCCACAACACACACACACACACACACACACACACACACACACACACACACGCACACACACACACACTTACCAACACCAAGGTTGCCAGGCTGACACACAACAAGAACCAGGCTGGTTTACGGAAACTCTGGCAGCAGGAAGGGCTGACAGGCCCCCACACGCACCTCTCATCCTTGTTGATGTCGTCCATAGAAGAGTCACCGGTAGAAGACACAGGCTTACCGCCCTTTCCCATGTTATACGTATCAGTGTAAGATGTCAGAACTCTTTTTGTATGGTCCTTTGGTCAGCTGGCTGACACCGTTTTGTGTTTTACACCACTCCCATGAAGATTGTCTGCAACAACAACAACAGGAAGTTTTCTTTTTCATTTTCCAATAGCATTCCGCTTTCTCACATCCGCGTATGCACGTTGGTTTGCACACACTGTGCAGGCTAAAAGCCGATACACAGCCTGCTTTCTCCCACTTTGGTGGCTGAACATACTGGGTGTTTTCATGTTTCCATTACTCACATTCGTTACGCAGATGACACCGTGCTAATTGCAGGAAATGAAAAAGACCTACAAAAAACCTAGTGAATAAAATAGAAAGCAAAAACAAAGGACTGAAGTCATGGTAATCTAAAAAAAACAACAACAAACAAACAAATCTCCTCATGCAAAATGGCACAACTTTGAGACAAGTTGATAAGTTTAAATATCTGGAAACGGTCATCTCACCAGACGTCAGATACACATCAGATATAGCCAACAGAATCGACCAAGCCAAAAGAACATTCAAGAATATGAAAAGCGTTCTTACCAACGAATGCCTATCAACTAACATCAGGAAGAGAGTTCTTGAATGTTATATAGAACGGAATCTCTTATACGGTTGTGAGGCGTGGACAGTCAGAACAAAATTGAAGCAGCTGAAATATGGTTTCTAAGACGAATGTTGAAAGTTCCACGGACAGCAAAGAAAACAAACGAGACAGTCTTGAAGGAGGCTCACACACACACACACACACACACACACACACACACACACACACATACACACACACACACACACCACACACACACCACACACACACACACACACACACCACACACACACACACACACACACATACACACACAATCATTAATAAAGAAGATTAGGAAAAGACAAGCAACATTTAAACGAAAGGAGAATTAGAGCACCTGGTCACAGCAGGAGAGAACAGCTGATAGACCCAGGGAGAAATACTGGATAGACTTGAAGGGTGGCTGATGACAGAGAGGGTAGGAGATGTACTTGCAGCGACAGGGGATAGATTCATACGGAGGGTCATGATCGCCAACGCCATGTGGCAGGGCACATGATGGTGATAATAATGATGATATGATATCTATCTATCTATCTATCTATCTATCTATCTATCTATCTATCTATCTATCTATCTGTCTGTCTATCTGTCTATGTATGTATGTATGTATGTATGTATGTATGTATGTATGTATGTATGTATGTATCCACACCAGTCAGCATACAGGCAGTCACACAGCACTGAAACAGCTCTCCTGAGGATAGTCAACGACATTCTTCTCGGTCTTGACAATGACCGAGTTTCCATTCTTGCTCTCTTAGATCTCTCCGCTGCCTTTGACACTATTGATCATTCTATCCTTCTGTCCAGACTTCAAACTTCTTTTGGCATCTGTGGTTCTGTTCTGAGTTGGTTCCAATCCTATCTAGTCGATCGCACTCAAACTGTCTGTGTGAAGGGTGTTTCTTCTGAACCATCTGTTCTGTCTTCCGGCGTCCCACAAGGGTCTGTTCTGGGACCCATGCTTTTTGTGCTGTATGCGTCACCTGTGTCCGATGTCATCAGTCGTCACGCCATGTCACATGAGAGCTTCGCTGATGATACTCAGGTTCATCAGTCGGCTTCCATTAATGAAATTGATGGGCTTATGGCTCGGACGCAGGGGTGCATTTCGGACCTGAAGGTATGGATGACACAAAATAAACTTCAGCTAAATGATGACAAAACGGAACTCCTCCTAGCTTGCCCCAAGAAATTTCTCAGCCAACCATCTTTGCCCACTTCTCTTGAAATGGGCAATATCACAGTTCCCTTTTCTTCCGCTGTTCGCAGTCTGGGGTCACTCTTGACCAAACCCTCTCTTTTCAGCAACACATCTCAAATGTTTGTAGAAGTGCTTACTTTGAACTTCGGAAGATTAGCTCTGTCCGCCACCTCCTGTCTGCTGACGCTACTAAAACTCTAGTCTGTGCTTTCATCTTCTCTAAACTTGACTATTGCAACTCTCTTTTGGTTGGACTTCCTAAACATCTCTTACATAGACTTCAACGAATACAGAATAATGCCGCCCTTCTGGTTTGTAGGTCCTCTAAATTTGAACATGTCTCTCCTTTGCTTCACTCACTTCACTGGCTTCCCATCTCAGACAGGATAGATTACAAAATTTCTTCACTGACCTACCATGCTGTCTCTGGCACTGGCCCTGAATACCTCTCTGAACTTGTTCACATTTACACTCCTTCTCGCTCTCTCCGCTCTTCATCTGACACTAGACTTCTCCGCATTCCCTCTGTGAGGACAAAAACTTATGGCCAACGATCTTTCTCTTACCAGGCTCCCACTACGTGGAATACCCTACCAACTCCTCTCAGGCACGCAGAGTCTATTACCTCTTTCAAAACCTCACTCAAAACACATCTGTTCTCGTGCTGACTTCTCCTCTTCGTGGTGCTTCTTCTTTATGCTTATGATATTGACAACCTGCGATCGTGTATGTTGTGTGTGTGTGTGTTTGTGTGTGTGTGTGCGTGCGCGCGCGCGTGCGTGCGTGTGTGTGTGTGTGTGTGTGTGTGTGTGTGTCTGTGTGTGTGTGTGTGTGTACTTGTAAAGCGCCAGAAGCAATTTTTTGGACTGTGCGCTATATAAATGCTTATTTATTATTATTATTATTATTATTACGAAAGGTCTGTTGTTGTTTCATTGCGTAAGTCAGTGTTTGAACTTGAATATTCTGTGGTTTTTGATGTATCTTCTTACTTGTGTAGCTTTGATGGTGGTTGTTTTCTCATTGTATACGTAGTTGTGAACATTTTTTGTTTTGCGAAATGTAAAGCGCTGGTGAGCATGTTTGCATGGAATATGCGCTATATAAATAAACATTATTATTATTATTATGTATCTACATATATACGTATATGTATATATATATATCAAATATGTATGTATGTATGTATGTATGTATGTATATATGTATGTATGTATGTATCTGTCTATCTATCTAGCTATCTGCATATATACGTATATGTATATATATGACTAAGTGCCAAAAGGTGGGACCCCGATTTAGGACAAGGGGTTGAAAAATAAAGTCTGCTTTAAAGAGTTCTCTTTGGTACTGTCTGATACCTTTCAGTACCAAGCATGATTCTGTAAAAGCAAAAGATAATCAAAAGCTCGGTTTTAGAAATATCTCAGTTTAATGTTGGGATGTCTAAAGTGTCGCACGTCAAACATTACAACACAAATGCTCATAACATGTTTCTTTTTTATAATGCTGCAGACCCAAGATACTGTTTTTGTGTCCATGTAGCATGCCTAAATGTAATGCTATCATCTCTTTCTGATTTTCACACCCTGAACATAATTTATGGACATGTATTGTGGTAATGTTTGACGTGCGACACCAGACAGATTTTCAGCAATTTGCCACCAGGCCCAATCACACTTTTTCTTCTAATAAAACACATCTCACGGCTGCATTTTCCCAGCCATTCTGACACCCTTTGGTTGGTACCTTTCTGTCAGCCAGCATCGCTTGGAAGTGGTATTTTTAGCCAGGCAGGTTTGACCAAAATCCATCTCTGAAGCGCGTCTTGTGCTACAGCAATACTGACAAAGAAGGAATCTGAGTGCGGTTTTCTGTATGTTTTGTGAATTTGTGTAATGATCGAAAATTTTTCATCACTTTACCTGGATGCATTCAGTGCTGTGAATACTCATTGTTCTGAAGAAGTGATCATTACTTTGATGCATCACCTTGTCTTTGAGTTTTAGTAGAAATTACTAATGTGATGATTGACTCATATCTCCAGGTGGTTGTTGTTTGTTCAGTATAAAGTGAGATTATTTTCGTAGTAGTGGCGTAAGTATAGTGCAAGTTACAATCTTCACATGTTTTTGTCCATTTTGGCATGGTCATATTCGTGATCTTCAGTGCTTTAACTTTCTCAAATTTCTAAAAATTGCAGTTCGTTCTCTGTTTTCACTCTTTTCTGGAGGCTTGAATTTGGCTAAAATCGGGTGTTAGCTGTTGCCCGGCCGAAGCACGCCACCGGCTGTGGGTGAACTAGGCCATGTGCATGGGCGCGCTGCACTTGTGTGTGTGTGTGTGTGTGTGTGTGTGTGCGCGCGCGCGCGCGCGTGTGTGTGTGTGCATGTGTGTATGTGTGTGTGTGTGTATGTGTGTGTGCGTGTGTGTGTGTGGTGTCTGTGTGTGTGTGCATGTGTGTATGTGTGTGTGTGGTGTGTGGTGTGTGTGTGCGTGTCTGTGTGTGTGTGTGTATGTGTGTGTGCGTGTCTGTGTGTGTGTGTGTGTGTATGTGTGTGCGTGTGTGTGTGTGTGTGCGTGTCTGTGTGTGTGAGTGTCTATGTGTGTGTGTGTGTGTGTGTGTGTGTGTGTTCGCGCAAGGAACGCATATCTCTCTCTCTCTCTCTCTCTCTCCCTCCCACTATTGCATGCATTGTGTTGTTGTGATGTGTGTGTGTGTGTGTGTGTGTGTGTGTGTGTGTGTGTGTGTTGTGTGTGTGTGTGTGTGTGTGTGTGTGTGACTGCTGCGTTCTTTCAAGATTTTTAGAGGGACTGAAAGGGGTGTGGAGAGAGGAAGGGAAGGGGAAAAGTGCACGCTATTGATAACCAGCAGGGCAGAACCAAAAAGTGCGCCAACTGAAGGGGAAAGGTGCACGCTATTGATAACCAGCAGGGCAGAACGATCTTAGATGTCTGTGGGGCCAACTAAAGAATCTCGGATTTGTGCGCCGTGATCTGCACATTCAACACACACAAAACAAGACAAGCTGTATTTAAGTATTAAAAAAAGAAGAAATATATTTGAAGAAAAGGATGATTTGTATTTAAGTATTAAAAAAAGAAGAAATATATTTGAAGAAAAGGATGATTTGTATTTAAGTATTAAAAAAAGAAGAAATATATTTGAAGAAAAGGATGATTTTCAAAAAAGTGTTGCACATCAATATTACACCAAATCACAACATGGGTCTTGGTTCAACATCACCAGACTGACACAAACAAAAAATGATGCAAACATTAACTTATGGACCAATCTGAACTAAACATTAATCCACTAAAACCACTGAGTCATTGTAACCCATGCCAACAGCATGGGTTAGAGGTGGCTCATCGTCATCAGTAAAGGTCTGAAGCCAACCGTGCTAACAAACTTTGAACAGCTGGCACCTTTGCGTGGACACCTTGTCCATTAACATAAGTGTGACTTCCCTCACAAGAGAAGTGTGTGGCTTCAAAGAGTATATGTAGTCTGCTACACTCCAGCACCAAAGGCCATTTCTGGCTTTTGACATGAAGTGCACGAGTAAGGATCGATACATCCCAGGTTCGATACGTCCCAGGTTCCATACGTCCAAGGTTTGATATGCCCCACACACCCACACCCACCCATCCCACACCCACAAGCACCCCACACCTCCACCACACCACCCCCACACTAAACACCCCCCACACTCACACCACCTCACCAAACACCCCCCACCCACACCCCCACCATCCACACACCTCCACTACCCCCACACTTGTGGTGTGGTGTGGGTGGTGCTGGAGGTGTGGATGGTGTGTGGGTGGTGTGGTGTGGGTGGTGAGTGTGAGGATGGTTTGGGTGGTGTGGGTGTGCTTGTGGGTGGGGGTGGGGTGCTGTGAATGTGGGTGGTGTGAATGTGGGGGTGTGCGTGGTGGAGGTGTGAATGGTGTGGGTGTGGGTGGTGAGGTGGTGTCAGTGTGGGGGGCTGCGGGTGTGGAGGTGTGGGTGTGGGTGGTGTGTGGTTGGTGGATGCGGGGGGCTGGGTGGTGTGGGTGGGGTGGTGAGGGTGTTATTGGTGTGGGGTGTGGGTAGTATGGTTTGGGTATGGGGTGGTGCGGGGGTGTGGGTTGGGGGTGTGGGTGGTGGGGAGGGGGTGAGATGTGGGTGTTGGTGTGGGACGTATCGAACTTGGGACGCGTCGAACCTGTGACGTATCGAACATGGGACGTATCGAACCTGGGATGTATCGAGATGTCCCCGAAGTGCACACTGACACAGACTACTCCTAGCAGTCCATCCATCTCCAACACCTGACAGGGATATTCAACACCTGACCACCTAATCATATAGGTGTTTCCTATAACAGGAAACTGACATGGCTTCCTGAGGATGACCAAGGGAACAAAATGGCTCGGGGTCCAGTGTTCCGCAACCATGTCGTCCCCGGACGAAGACCACATCACTGTCAGCTTCTTGTTGTTTGTGCAGCCATGCGCACGGATGATCCTGTTGCAGTGCTTCTGGTATACTGGCCATCCAAGTGATGGAAATACTGACTGCACAGGCCTGTTCAGAGCAACGGAGGCAGCAAAAAACTGCCACAAACCTGTGTAGACAGCATTCCCAACCACTGCCATGCATTCATTCCTGAAAGCATCTATGGTGTAGCACGGGGTGCAGATGTCAGCACTGCAACATAGATCACATGCTCTGCATTGAGGTTGTCTGATGGTGCACACCAGTTCTGGCCATCAAGAAATAATCCTTCCTGCAGACACAAAAAATTACAAATTACAACAAAAATGGATTATCAAACGTCAAAATCACCACAAATGCCTTTGTTGTAAGAAAGCAAGAAAACCATTTCTCTATTTTGATGTAAGCTAAGATGCTTT
>JAPXFY010000027.1:27349204-27354204 GCA_030674185.1 Monoplex corrugatus | reverse complement strand
TGAGTCCAGATATAATCTGTAAGCTAATGTTATTTCTAGTCTTGTAAAACCCTGGTAATTTACGATGAAGGGGCGATAGTGACATTGCGCTTTTACTTTCTTTTCTAATATAGCATTCATTTCATGTTCAGAGAGTCGTAAATCAAGTTTAGTACTGCCTGCCCTATTCATTGCTGCACTTTTAGCGATTCTATCGACTCGATCATTATCTATGATACCACAGTGTGATGGAATCCAACAAAAAGTAACGTGAGTATTATTTGTTATTAAACAATGAATAAAAAAGTTTATCTCAAATATTAACGTACTATTTACTTTACATTTGCAGCTCGTCAGGGATTGTAATGCAGATTTCGAATCTACACATAATAAGATACTAAATATATCTATGGGTAGATCTACGATATATTTCAGTGCCATTAGGATGGCAACTAATTCAGACGTGAACATTTGAGTGTCCCTGTCCTAAAGAGTAAGCCTTTTCTACTTTTAAATTTGTAATTATAAAACCAGCGCCTGCTGCACCATCATCTAGAACAGAGCCATCAGTAAATATTTTCAAGTGATGTGAATATTTTTCATGCAGATGAGACAGAACGTCAATTGCCAACAGGTGCGGATTAAAATCTTTTCTCAAGTCAGTTTCAATGTAGTTGATATCAAAAGTAGCAGTGAACAATTCCCAGGGGGGGTAGAGGACAACATATCAGTTTATGTGAAACTTTTTTAGGTACTACACTGCAAATTTGGAAGAGTTCATTTGTGTAACTGGATATTGTTTCTTGTGCCTTTATTGTTCTTGCTCTCTTGGGGAAATGGATGTCAGACCGAATTTTAAGATCCGTGTCAACATAGTTAGCTACTGCATTTGCTCTAACTATATATTTAGCAGCTGATAACTTCCTCCAGTCTTCCAAAGGAAGGATGCCGGCTATTTTATATACTCCTTGTGTTTTTATATACACCGGTACCCCAAGAGCACATTTAACAGCTTTACTATCTAAGCTTTGAAGTTTTTTCAAATAACATTTTGGGGCTGAAAAATAGACCTCTTGGCCATAAGCCAACTTTGATCTGACTAAAGCTGTAACAAGATGTAACAACGTTTTAGTGTCCTGCCCCCATGACTGTTTACTAATTATTTTTATTAAATTAAAGTTTTTCACGGCTTTGTATAACAAGGCATCAATATGTACTTTCCATTGTAAACTAGAAGTCAAGTGAACTCCCAGAAATTTCACCTGAGTGGTATATTTCAGTTCCTTATTATCAATTTTGAACAGTGGTAACTCTTTAGGACTGAAACCATTATTAATTTAAAAAGAATCATATGTGTCTTTTCATTGGATATTTCCAGACCGTTAACTTTCAAGTAAGTGGAAATGTGATCAATTTCACGTTGATAGATCTTTTTAATATAGTTTATTTCTTTTAAGGAAGTCTTCCTTTTCAACGAAACGTTCATCCAGATCGCTATATCATCAGCGTACTGAACTAAGTTCACATTGTTTGAGACTTGTGTTGGCAGGTCATTGATCAAGCTATTAAATAAAAGAGGAGATATTATGGAACCCTGTGGAATTCCCATGTTTACAGGTCGTTTTTCAGAGTATGTATTACTTATTTTAGCGACTATACTTCGATTACTTATAAATGCTTTCATGAAATAATAAATATTACCTTTGAGACCAATATGTTTCAATTTCAACAAAAGTCTTGCATGCCAGACTTGATCATACGCTTTTTTAAGATAAAAAAAGGTAGCTAAGACATTTTTCCTTCTCGCAAACTGTGTGTGTGTGTGTGTGTGTGTGTGTGTGTGTGTGTGTGTGTGTGTGTGTGTGTGTGTGTGTGTGTGTGTTGTGTTGTGTTGTGTTGTGTTGTGTTGTGTGTGTGTGTGTGTTGTGTGTGTGTAGGTAGGTAGGTGGGGAGGTGAGCGAGTTGCTGAAGATGCCATGCCAACTCCCCCCCCCCCCACACACACACAGAGATTCACACTAAACACAACAGACACAATACTTATCACGTTAGATTCCATGTCAATGATTTTTGTTGGAACCATTCATTTCTCTCTCTGTCTCTCTCTGTGTCTCTTTCTCTCTGTCTCTCTCTCTGTCTCTCTGTCTCTCTCTGTCTCTGTCGCTGTCTCTCTGTCTCTCACCTCACTCCACTCTGCGTCCGTGTCTCTGTCTGTCTGTCTCTTTCTCTCTCTCTGTGTCTCTCCCTGTCTCTGTTTGTCTGTCTGTCTGTCTGTCTGTCTGTCTCTCTCTCTCTCTCTCTCTCTCCACTCCCTTTCCCCCTCTCTTTTTTGAGCACATATACACAATCTTCAGAAAGAGAGGGGAAGGAAGACAACACTCACACACACACAAACACACACAAACACACACACACACACACACACACACACACACACACACACACACACACACACACACACTCAATCACAAGCACACAAACACACACACAAACACACTCACATACACAAACACACACACACACAAACACACACACACACATTCGCACACTCAAACACACACACACACACACACGCACGCACGCACTCACGCACGCGCGCGCACACACACACACACACACACACACACACACACACACACACACACACACACACACACACAATCGCAGGCTACTATTGGTATGATAATGTTCGTCTTCTCTCTATCATGCTTTATCTTCCAGAATCTGCTGAGGGTTAAATGCCCATGTACAACTAGATGGACTGAAAGCCTCTGTGCATAACGATTTTGGGCGCCTGCAAAACAAGGGACGCAACTTCTGTAAGTTTAGTTCGTAGATGATTTGTAGTAGTTTTTCCCCTTAGATATTTGTTATCATACACATATGAAGCATTGACTGTCGTCGTCTCACTGTCGTATCTCATTTGTTTTTTATTATATCTTATGCGTGCATATCTACACACAGAGTTCAAGATCACAGTATCATATAAACGTATGCGTGTATGTGAGTGTGCGTGCATTTATTTGCTTATTTATCTACCTATTTATGTATTTTCTCTTTTCTTTCCTTGGCAGTGGACGACACACTGGCGTGGCTACGATTAAGGAAATATTGTCTTGTTGATAGGCAGTGGAGACTTTGTGCATTGATTGTGGCAAGGGAGGGGGAAGCTTTCTGTGATGTGAGGCAAGTTTATACTGAGTGGCTAGTTGTGTTGTGATTCAGACCTTTAATTACTATTTATATATTTATCAGTTCTTTTCTCTGAAGATAAGATACATAGGTACACATGTCATTCTTTGTGACCAAGATTTATTCCAATGGTAGACTGATACAATGCTAGTAAAACAAAACCATGTAGGCTAAGTAAAACAGGATAGGTAGGACCTCGGGACCTGGCCAGCTCAGGGGGTTTATGTGCCGGCTTAATAAGGCTTGTGCCATGATTACCATACACATGGCACATGTGACGCTAGTGCATATGGAATTCGTTCCGAGCGCACACACGTCATCTTGAGAAACTGAAACTGAAACTGAAACTGAAACCGCTAGAACTTCCCCAGACTTTTGTCACGTTGTAGATTGTTGAACACACACACACACACACACACACACACACACACACACACACACACACACACACACACACACACACACACAAACAGAAACACACACACACACACATACACACACACACACACACAAACACACACAAACACACACAAACAAACAAAAACACAAACACACACACACACACACACACAAAACACACACACACACAACACAACACACACACACACACACACACACACACACACACACACACACGTTTAACCGAAGTACAGAGGCTCACACACACATACACACGCCACACACACACACACACACACAGATATATATATATACATATATATATATATATTTATATATACATATACATATATATGTAACAGAGTGCCTTGCTCTGTTACGATCTTTCCAATTTACATACAACGCTCAAAGGCAACATAGTGTAGTGTGCTTGCCGAGATCAAAAAACGCTTTGCGTTCTCTCAGCCAAATTATACTGTTATCTTACAGCCTCTGCCTATCCATAGCTATGCATTGAACATTCCAAACATCTAATAAATACATGACACATATAACACACTGCTAAACAATGAGTACATGTATTCTAAAGCTGGGCCTACAAATTTTATTGTCATTATGGTCCTGCTGCTTGCAGCTATGCGAAAAGAAGAGCCGAAGGCGTAAGTCTCTTCCTGTCAGTACATAGCCTCTGCATTAGCAAACCCTACACTGTGCCTCCTCGTGGCGACATGCGATAACTGAGCACCTCACAGACTCGGGCTAAATCTCGTGGTACTCGGAGGAAGTCTGGCCCCCAGACGTGAGGCACGCAGGCCCACTGTCGTGTGGATATGCACTGGTGCCCACGAACCAGACCCCCAAGCTTCCACAAATCCACACTGTTCTTCTGCTATTTCCCTTTTGATTCTATTTCTTGTCCTCATCATGATTATTCTTAACAGGATTTTTGTTACATGACTCATCAAACTGATTGTGCGATGGAGTTTGCATTCTATAGCCCATGTCTTCTTTGGAAGAGCAATGAAATTTGATTTTGACATATCTTTGGGGATTTTTCCAGTGTCGTAAATTTCATTTAGGAAGACTGTTATTTTTTCTATGCCAAATTCCTCCAGGGCTTCAATCATCTCTGTAGTAATGCTGTCTGGTCCTGGGGCTTTTCATGGTTTCATCTTTTTCAGTGAATGTAGTTGCCATTATAGAATTAGTCCCTATTTTCATGTGGCTATTGCAGGACCTATTGACAACCATATTCTGCTAAAAGCAAAGATGCAATGCATTATTGTGCTGAGGAACACTATTTCATTCTTGAAAATGTTGTATACACATAATGATAATTAATGAAGTAGGCTATGTGTTGAGCTAATTGATCCTTTTGTTGTTCTAATGTATTCCTTGTCTTCTCAGCACCACTGATAATCAAGCATAGA
>JAPXFY010000027.1:27330447-27337947 GCA_030674185.1 Monoplex corrugatus | reverse complement strand
TTGCAGTATTCTTCCATATATCATTCGAGATTAATTGTTGCTGTTCATTTTCGTATTCAGCTAAACGCGTTGAAAACAAAATATTGTAAAAATATCAAGTGTATTTGCGGAGAACAGTTCACACTGTTTCACTGTTTATTTTACTGCAAAAAGCTACGTTCCTTTTTACCAAAAATGTTTACACAAGATAACTATTCTGAAACTCATTTTAAAGAAGTAACTTCAGATCAATCATTGTCAGTTAAAATTTCGGAATCATTGGTTCACAGTCCTGTTAATGTATTGCTTTAAGTTTATGAAGTTTGTACTTTAGCGTTAAATTTTCCCTTAGCATTGTTAATGTTAACTGTTAGTGTTAAGATTTTGTTCCATTTTTATATTTACACGCTTACTCATGTCTCATACTCATTCTCCCCTCTGCCCCCAATCCAACTCGCCCATCTCCCATCCTCCATTTTTCCCCCGTCTAATATCACTCATAGTGAACAGACGTTAAATCAAAGAACGAACGAACACACACACACACTACAACACACACACACACACACACACACACACACACACACACACACACACACACACACACACACACACACACACACACACACACACACACACACACACATACATATATATATTGTCTAAAATCACTTAAGTGAATAGACATTAAATCAAAGACCACCACCACACACACACATATATGAATATATATATATATATATATATATATATATATATATATATATATATATATATATATATATATATACATACACACATACACAGACGGTTTGGCAAACTTGCTCGTTCTTCAGTAGTCTTTTTTTTTTTTTTTTCCTTCACTTTTCCTTTATCTCTGTTTTTCTCTCATATTTGACACTATTTGCAGGAACAAAGAAGTACCGTGCAGAGAAAGAGAAAGAAGTGTACAAAGGCAAAGACGAGAAACCCGTGGATACCGAACAGCTACCGCTGGGGTTCAAACACATCTTCGCCAGTGCCAAGATTCTGGTCACCAACCCTACCTTCATGTTTCTTACCTTGGGCAGTTCTTGTGCAGGTGATATGTTTCTTTGTTGCTTGACTTGATGAACAAAATAAAAACAAAAACTTGTGGAATAACCAGTCGCCGTGGTGTAGTGATTAACGCAACGGAATACCGACTGGAAGGTTGCGCGTGCGAATCCCCCATCAGTCCCTTCAAAACTTTATCATTGTGGGATTTTTCTGCTCTAAGAGGCTCCTACCCACATTTGTGCGTACCATGGGCTCATTGGGAAGACTGGGAGACCACACAGTTGAGTCTCATCCACTTCACGGATGCGTCCTGGAGAGTATTGCTCAAATCTTCTAACCAGCACCACAGGAGTCTGTATCTCTCGGGTCTGGTTGACGCCAGGTTATCTTGTGATAGTAAGCGTAGAGTACAGACCTGTCACGCAGTCTCAATTGTAGATGGAACTTCATACCATCATGATTATTCTCCTCATCGATATTGTCATCATCATCGCATTGTAAAAACAAACAAACAAACAAACAAACAACTGTGCCAGCTTCTGTGGCCATTAAAGATGGCGTAGAAAATGGGACGGAAAAGTGAAGGTGAGCATAAAGGTAACCTCTCTGAGTGCGATGATCCTATATAAAAAAAAGAAAAAAAAGAAAAAAGACTTGTGGGCTAAATGAAACGTATTCATTCCTGTATAAAAGGAAAAATAAAGACTGTGACTCCTATGAAGATCAAACGCACAACTCCCGATTTACCAGCATGACGCTCAAACCAACTGATTGATTGATTGATTGGTTGATTGATTATTGATTTATTAATTGGTTGGTTGGTTGATTGATTGGTTGGTTGGTTGGTTGATTGATTGATTGATTGGTAGAGTAATTGACAGATTGACTGATTGATTTGGTTCAGTTTTTTCGTCGGCACCCAGCTCAGGTGATATGGCCGACGGGGGATAACCATCCCAGGCAAGTGGGGGAACTGGGGATTTATCTAATCATATATTGATACCACCAGAACAAAAACGATGTTAAGACGGGACAGACTGGCCGCCACAGACAATGTGTTCTTAGAACACTTCTATCACTGCTATCTCCACTTCAAACTGAAACTTGTGGCGGTGGGAAGATACCTCTGGTTTGAAACAAAGCTTTGAAAGCATAATCCAAAGAAAGAGTGACTGCCCGCGTTCAAGCAAACAAGAACCAGAAGAAAAAAACACGAAAAAAGAAGAAAAACGCGTTTTTAATAAAACAAGGCAGGACAGGAGCAAATTTTCGGCCAATTGGCCTTCGTCAAGTGTAAGATCACAAACAAACCAGTTTATTCCTTTTCTCACACTGGACAGAGCAGTAGGGAAGTTTCAGTCTTTCTCTCATAATTTTTGTAATTGGTGTTTGCTTGTTTGTGATATTACGCTTGACAAAGGCCAGTTGGCCGAACATTTGCGCCTGTTTTGTCTTGTATATAAATACGCGTTCTTTTTTCTTGTTTGGTGTTTTTATTTTTTCTAAATAGAAAGCATATAAAAATGCTTGGTTTAAGAATGGTATGCTAAACTGAATAAATGCTTCCTCTTTTTAAAAACAGCAATGTCTTTGTCATGCTCTATTGCTATAGAGAAAGATAGGTTTTCTTTTAGAAAGCATCATCAGGACACTGATATAAACAATGACATAGATTGGAGTCTCAGGGATCTTATGGCCCGTAATAACTGTAGCATGGATTGTTTCGTCTGGTCATCACCTTTACACGACAAACTAACGTTGAGGCAAGATACACATTGTTACCTGGTAAATAATACTGCATTTTTGTTGCAATAGTTTTATTCCTATTTGTAAATCGTTGACTGCGATAGGAGATTTTTTTCTCTTTTGTGTGTGTGTGTGTGTGTGTGTGTGTGTGTGTTGTTTGTGTGTGTGTGTAATTTGTTTTTGTTATTGTTTTCTGTGGGAGCTTTTCGTCCAATTGCTTTTGCTTTCCATGGAGCTTTTTTTCAAGTCTCGTTTGTTTTCTCATTTATTCGTGGGCATTTTTCGATTATAAACTTCACCACTGAGTAGAATTTATAAATCGTTGCTTGTAATTTTCAGGTTTTCTGATTCAATGGTCATCCAATATATAGTGAGAATGTCCTAACAACTTAAAAAAGCAATTGTCGTAGTGATCTGCAACTTTACTCCCGTCAATCAAATCAGCTTGAGTTTAGTCCTTTTCTCCCACTGGACGAAGCAGCAGGGAAGTTTGAGTCTTTTTATCCAGTTTTGTATTTGGTGTTTGTTCGTGTGTGATCTTACGTTTACGTTTGACAAAGACCAGTTGGCCGAAAATTTGCGCCTATCTTGCCTGGCTGTATTAACTCTTTGACGACGGGCTACTTCGATCGAAGTAACAGCTGAGCTCTCACTGAGGACGGGCTACTTCGATCATAGTAACAGCCGGTCTAGGTTATATGACTCCGTCTATTTTTGTTATGCTAATGATTTAGTAAGTTGGCAGTTGCTTCCCTTGTGGAGGGAATTTCCGTCGAACGCTTCAGCTACGGTTTGCCGGTTTCTTTATCTTAAATCGATGGATATGTTCACTTCAACCGGTTCTCAGTGATTTCACTGTGGCAGCCCTAGGCCAGCAGGAGAGCTCAGCCGTGGCAAGTGCAGTCACAATAGAGTTAAATACGCGTTCTGATTCTGTTTTAATGTTTTATCTGGTTCTTGTTCGCTTGAACACGGGCAGTCGCACTTGTTTTGGATAGCTTCCAAAGTACTTACACAGTACGTACTTTAATGACTGTTTTACCCTTTGATACTGATGTCCAGTTTGTGAGGTGTTCGTTCTATTGATATTATCTTGTTATGTTAGTGCTTATCTTCAGTTCCTACTATGCTAGTGCAGATGTTCATTTTCCAGAGTCTGTTTCGTTTGCTTGTAGGTTTTTTATAGTTCGTCGTGGCTTGGTCATCAGCATATAATCGCTGTGTCTACTTTGTACAGAATTCATTCTCTTCATGTTAGTGACACTGTCTGACATCACTGCAGCATCATCAGCATATCATAGATTTGTTATAATTCGACCGCCAGTTTTTATTGCCCTGTCTTCAGTATCTGCTTCTCTCGCAACCTGCTCTGTGTAGTTGCTGAAAAGATGGGGTGAGAGGATGCATCCCTGACGTACTTCTTATTTGAAGCTAAAATGTTCACAGTTTTGGCTGTTCCATCTAATTGTTGCTTTTTGATCGTTGTGATAGGGCAGCAGTAAGCAAAATTAGATGTTCAGGAAAGCCATCTTCTTCGTGGTGTCAAGACGATGGTGATGTATGACACTGTCAAACGCTTTGCTGTAATCGACGAAAATATTGAGTGCTTGCTGTTTTGAGTTTTTTTTCCATCATGTTTGTAAAACGAACAGCATGTCAGTGGTTCTTCTGTTGGTCCCTTAACTTGCTTGACAGTCTGACAGCTCCTGTTCCACTTTTGGTCTCAATCTGTTTAGTATTCTGATGAGCAGCATTTTGCTGGTGTGGCTATGAGCCAAAGAACAACAGATGAAGACCTTCAGGCCACGAAGCACACTTTGGGTACTACACAGAGGCTGAACAGACAGAAGTAGAGGACCTCCATTGCTGCCCTACATTTCAATAGCATAATGGGTAGTAAGTAAATAAATAAGTAAATTAAGTGCGTAAGTAGGTAAACAGCCAGGTAAGACATTTGTTTGATTCTATTGTCAACTTTGGATTTTTGGTTGCAGGCTTTGTTATGATGGGTCTCGCAACCTTCACACCCAAGTTCATGGAGTATCAATTCAAACTGACATCTGGTACTGCCGCCCAGTACTTTGGTAAGAACGAAATGGCATTTTTTTTGTTTTGTTTTGGTTTGTGATTTTATTCGAATAACTTTCTCGATTTTCTCAGATTCTTGTATGCACATTGTTGTTTTGTTGTTGTTGTTGTTGTTATCTACTCTGTGTAGGAGGCCTATTGCGGCAGCATCTGCATACTCAATCTTCCATGGGCGTACATGATGGGTGTTTTTCTTTTTTTTTTCATAATCCAGCCATGACATGACATGGCATGACACGACTTCGCAAAATTTTTAACGTGCACAGTGCATATTCTGCGTGTGTATACATGCAAAAGGTTGTTTAGGCACAGGCAGGTCTGCACACACATCGACCTGGGTGACTGTGAAACTCTCCACCCTTTATCCTTTACCGGGTGAAGGAAGGTATCCAGGGCAGGATCTGAACCCAATATCTTCTGATAAGAAGTCCAGTGTATACCCACCTGACCAATGCAGCTCCGTCAATGGTTTTGATGTGATTTGACAACATTCTTCGTGTGCAATTATATGTATATTCTTTCTTATGCGTGGATTTATGTTTATTATCTATCTATCTATCTATCTATCTATCTATCTATTTATTACTATTATCTATCTATCTATCTATCTATCTACTTGTCTGTCTGTTTGTCTGTCTATCTATCTACCTGTCTACTTATTTATCTATCTAATCTACCTATCTGTTTGTCTATCCATCTATCTATCTATCTATCTATCTATCTATTATCTATCTATCTATCTATCTAATTATCTATCTATCTTCTATCTATCTATCTACTGTCTGTCGTCTGCTGTGTGTGTGTGTGTGTCTGTCTGTCTGTCTGTCAATCTATCAAACTATCAGTCTATCAGACTATATCAATCACCTATTATTATCTATCTATCTATCCATCTATCTATCTATCTATCTCTATCTATCTATCTATCTATCTATATATCTATCTACCTATCTGTCTACCTATCTGTCTGTCTATCTACTCATGTACCTGTCTACTCATACACACACGTGTCCAAACAAAAAGATTAAATTCATTTACTAGAATTACTAAACTGTGCAAAATAACTCAGGCTGAAGTAGATTTTGAAAAAAATAAATGGGGGAAATATGATCATACATACACGCAGTACTTTGTGCTAATGTACGTGACATGCCTATTGACAAGGATTTTCTACAGAGTGACGTTGTTGAATATGTCTGTTATGGACCATTTTCTCATCTTGCAGCAGAACCAGCTGGAATTATACATATTTCAAAAATTATTTCCGATCATATCAATACAAATAGAACAAAAATAATCAGGAACGCTTGTTCCCATAACTTGAAATCAACGACCATTGTGTGGAATAATGATAACAACAACACAACAATAACAATATATAATAATAAGAAGAATGATAATGATAACAATAACACAAACAACAATAATGATAATAATAATGATGATGATGATGATGGATAAGAAGAACGATAATGATAATAATGGTAATGATAACAACAATAATAACAATGATAACAATAGTATTGACGGGCATGATTGTAGGAATGATGATAGGAATAACGATAATAACAATTGTGATATTGATAATGATGATAACCAATACTACTACTACTACTACAAGTTAATAACAATGACAGCAACAACAAAATAAATAATGATAAATTAAGAACAACAATAATAATAATAATATAATGATAATAATGATATATTAATAATAATAATAATGGTAATGATAATAATAATAATAATGGTAATGATAATATAATAATAATAATGATAAAAATAATAATAATAACAATAATGATAACAATAATAATGAGGAGAAGGAGGAAGAGGATGGGGAGGATGAGGATAATAACGATGATGATAACAGCAGTAATACAGACGTAGTGACGATAATAATAACAGGCATAATGGCCATACCCACGGGCGGAGGGGCGACCTTTCTGGGAGGGTGGCTGACCAAACGGTTCAACTGGACCATTCGGCAGCTTCTCAAGTTCTGCTTCGCCTGCTCCATCTTCACAGTGTTCACCTCTTTGTTCTTCCTCGTTTACTGCGATAACACGCCGTTTGCTGGCATTAGCGCCCAGTATCAGCGGCCTGGTGCCAGAGGGTGAGGGTATTTTGTGGTCTGGCTTCTTCTAATGTTTAGTTTAACACTTTTGACTCCTGCCATCCTGTCCACTAGTGTCCGGCATTGCATTGTTAGCTAAGCATGCTTGCAGAAAGCTGGTGGATAGGGTGAGGGAGTCAAAGGGTTGTTTTTTATGCAGTTGCAGGATGGAGTATGGGAGCCCAAAGAGTTAATCTCCATTTTGAAAAAAACAAACTGATATATAATCAAAGGGAAAGAAATGCTCACTATAGTCAGTGTCATTTTAACAATACCACAGGTTGAGATTTTTTGTTGTCTGCTTCTTCTGATGTGTAATTTCTATTATAAAAAAAAAAAGAACTGGTATATAATCAAAGGGAAAGAAATACTGACTATGGTCAATGTCATTTTCAACAATACCACAGGGTGAGAGTGTTTTGTACTCTGCTTCTTCTATTGTTTAATATGTATTATGTATGAAAAGAGAGTGTTTTATATTCTGCTTCTTCTATTGTTTAATATGTATTATGTATGAAAAGAGAGTGTTTTAT
>JAPXFY010000027.1:27243485-27330347 GCA_030674185.1 Monoplex corrugatus | reverse complement strand
TCTGTGTCTTTTTTCAACTGTAAAACAGTCATCGGGTGAAACAATATCTGTGCCCTTTGTAACTTTTGGTAAAAAAACTTAGTAATCAGTAAAAACAATGGGTTTTTTTCTTTTTTAACTTTTGAAACAACATTAAATCAGTTGGAAACCCAATAGTCTGTGTCTTTGTTAACGTGTGACAACACTTAGTAATCAGTGAAACAATAGTCTGTGTCTTTGTCAACGTGTAACAACACTTAGTAATCAGTGAAACAATAGTCTGTGTCTTTGTCAACATGTAACAACACTTATATTCAGTGAAACAATAGTGTGTCTTTGTCAACGTGTAACAATACTTAGTAATCAGTGAAACAATAGTCTGTGTCTTTGTCAACATGTAACAATACTTAGTAATCAGTGAAACAATAGTCTGTGTCTTTGTTAACGTGTAACAACACTTAGTAATCAGTGAAACAATAGTTGTCTTTGTTAACGTGTAACAATACTTAGTAATCAGTGAAACAATAGTCTGTGTCTTTGTCAACGTGTAACAATACTTAGTAATCAGTGAAACAATAGTCTGTGTCTTTGTTAACGTGTGACAATAGTAATCAGTGAAACAATAGTCTGTATCTTTGTTAACGTGTAACAATACTTAGTAATCAGTGAAACAATAGTCTGTGTCTTTGTCAGCGTGTAACAACACTTAGTAATCAGTGAAACAATAGTCTGTGTCTTTGTCAACGTGTGACAACAGTAATCAGTGAAACAATAGTCTGTGTCTTTGTCAGCGTGTAACAACACTTAGTAATCAGTGAAACAATAGTCTGTGTCTTTGTCAACTGTAACAACAGTAATCAGTGAAACAATAGTCTGTGTCTTTGTTAACGTGTAACAACGATAATCAATGAAACAATAGTCTGTGTCTTTGTCAACGTGTAACAACACTTAGTAATCGGTGAAACAATAGTCTGTGTCTTTGTCAACGTGTAACAACAGTAATCAGTGAAACAATAGTCTGTGTCTTTGTCAACATGTAACAACAGTAATCAGTGAACAATAGTCTGTGTCTTTGTCAACATGTAACAACAGTAATCAGTGAAACAACAGTCTGTGTCTTTGTCAACGTGTAACAACATTTAATCAGTGAAACAATAGTCTGTGTCTTTGTCACCGTGTAACAACATTTAGAAATTAGTGAAACAATAGTGTGTGTCTTTGTCAACGTGTAACAACATTTAGAAATTAGTGAAACAATAGTGTGTGTCTTTGTCAACGTGTGACAACACTTAGTAATCAGTGAAACAATAGTCTGTGTCTTTGTCAGCGTGTTACAACAGTAATCAGTGAAACAATAGTCTGTGTCTTTGTCAGCGTGTTACAACAGAAATCAGTGAAACAATAGTCTGTGTCTTTGTCAGCGTGTTACAACAGTAATCAGTGAAACAACAGTCTGTGTCTTTGTCAGCGTGTTACAACAGTAATCAGTGAAACAATAGTCTGTGTCTTTGTCAGCGTGTTACAACAGAAATCAGTGAAACAATAGTCTGTGTCTTTGTCAGCGTGTTACAACAGAAATCAGTGAAACAATAGTCTGTGTCTTTGTCAGCGTGTTACAACAGTAATCAGTGAAACAATAGTCTGTGTCTTTGTCAGCGTGTTACAACAGTAATCAGTGAAACAATAGTCTGTGTCTTTGTCAACGTGTTACAACAGAAATCAGTGAAACAATAGTCTGTGTCTTTGTCAGCGTGTACAACAGAAATCAGTGAAACAATAGTCTGTGTCTTTGTCAGCGTGTTACAACAGTAATCAGTGAAACAATAGTCTGTGTCTTTGTCAACGTGTTACAACAATAATCAGTGAAACAATTGTCTGTGTCTTTGTCAGCGTGTTACAACAGAATCAGTGAAACAATAGTCTGTGTCTTTGTCAGCGTGTTACAACATAGAATCAGTGAAACAATAGTCTGTGTCTTTGTCAGCGTGTTACAACAGAAATCAGTGAAACAATAGTCTGTGTCTTTGTCAGCGTGTTACAACAGAAATCAGTGAAACAATAGTCTGTGTCTTTGTCAGCGTGTTACAACAGAATCAGTGAAACAATAGTCTGTGTCTTTGTCAGCGTGTTACAACAGAAATCAGTGAAACAATAGTCTGTGTCTTTGTCAGCGTGTTACAACAGAAATCAGTGAAACAATAGTCTGTGTCTTTGTCAACGTGTAACAACAGTAATTAGTGAAACAATTGTCTATTTCTTTGTCAGTGTTTAACAACAGTAATCGGTGAAACAATAGTCTATGTCTTTGTCAACGTGTAACAACACTTACTGCACAGTGAAACAATAGTGTGAGCCTTTGTCAACGTGTAACAATACGTAGTAATCAGTGAAACAATAGTCTGTGTCTTTGTCAACGTGTAACAAGAGTAATCAGTGAAACAATAGTCTGTGTCTTTGTCAACGTGTAACAACACTTAGTAATCAGTGAAACAATGATGTGTGTCTTTGTCAACGTGTAACAACACTTAGTAATCAGTGAAACAATGATGTGTGTCTTTGTCAACGTGTAACAACAGTAATCAGTGAAACAATAGTCTGTGTCTTTGTCAATATTTAACAGGTACCCATTTCTTTTTCGCCTGGTATTATGTAGGTTACTTAGGAGACAAGCTTGCGGGAGTGGCAGGGGTTTTATAAGTAGAGGTATGGCATATGACATGATTATTTTGAATCGACTCTCTCTCTCTCTCTCTCTCTCCCTCTCTTTCCCCCCCCCCCCCTCTCTCTCTCCCTCCCCCCCCTCTCTCTATGTGCTCGTGCACGTGCGTTTCTCAGTTCGTTGTATTGAATGTCCGTTCAAGTTATGAATTACAATTGTTGTTACGGTCTTTGTAAACCGATCATAGCAACGTAACAAATCTATACACACCTTTTTTGAGTTTCACCCATAATGAGTTTGTTTTAAAGTTATTTCCAAGTTGAGTTTTGTTCATTTTGGAGAATGTCAGTACAACTTTTACAACTTTTATGTTAGCCTGAGGGTATTCGGTTGATGATGATAAATGATGATGATGTGATGATGATGATGATGATAATGATGTGTGCCCTAACAGATGCCTCGCTCAAGACCAAAAAACATTTGGTTTGGGTGTTCAGTGGATCATTGCCAGAATCTTAGGTAAGAAATTCATATTCTCTCTGTCTCTGTCTCTCTCTGTGTCTCTGTCTCTCTCTCTGTCTCTGTCTCTCTGTTTCTGTCTCTGTCTCTCTCTCTGTCTGTCTGTCTCTGTCTCTCTCTTTCTGTGTCTCTGTCTCTCTCTCTGTTTTCTCTGTCTCTCTTTCTGTGTCTCTGTCTCTCTCTCTGTGTCTCTCTGTGTGTGTGTCTCTCTGTGTGTCTCACTCTCTCTGTCTCTCTCTGTTTCTGTCTGTCTGTCTCTTCTCTCTCTCTCTGTCTCTGTCTCTCTCTCTGTCTTTGTATCTCTCTCTATCTTGTGTGTTGTGTCTCTCTCGCTCTCTTTCTCCTCTCTCTGTTTCTCTCTCTCTTCTTCTCTCTGCTCTATCTCTATCTTCGCGTCTCTCTCTCTATCTGTCTGTCTGCTCTTCCTGTCTTTTCTCTCTTCTATCTGGTGTTTTTTTTCGTGTCTCTCTCTCCTTTCTCTCTCTCTCTCTTCTCTCCCCTCTCGCTCTCTCTCTCTTGCTCTCTCTGTCTGTCTGTCTCCCCGCTCTTTCTCTCTTTCGCCCCTCTCTCTCTGTTTTTCTCTCTCTCTCTCTCTCGCTCTCTGTTTCTCTCTCTCTCTCGCTCGCTCTCTCTCTCTCTCTGTCTCTGTCTCTGTCTCTGTTTCTCTCTGTCTGTCTGTCTGTCTGTCTGTCTCTGTCTCTCTATTTTTTTTAAAGGACTCCTTTGTTAGAGATTTAAAGTCTTTTTGAAAACACTTCCTGTCTGCTCTGTCTGTCTGTCTGTGTAATTTTCTTTACGAATTCATTTGCTTGTTGGCTTCCATTTTCCCTTTGTGTAACACCTAACCCTTTCTGCTTATAAAATCATCCAATTTCAGCCCCCCCCCCCCCAGCTTCCCCACCCCCTAACAATGAATGCTGCATATACATCTTTTCTGTCAGTTTGTGTAGGTCTTTTTGCGTGCGTTTTGAATCGAATTATCAAGACGTGACGCCCTGTAAATATTGCCCTTATGATTGGTGGTGATGATGATGATGATGATGGTGATTATGATTGTGATGATGATGATGATAGTGATGATGATGATGATGGTGGTGGTGAAGGTGGTGGTGATGACGACGACGACGACGACGACGATGATGATGATGGTGATGATGATGATGATGGTGATGATCATGACCATGATCATGATGATGATGGTTATTGGTTCTTTTGATAGAGCAGTGGACTCGATTCCTGATATCTCAAGTTTAATCCCAGCCCGCATTGTTACAAGAACTGGCCTGAGCGCTGCCTATCCCAATGCTTCCATTAGTCTAGTGATTTCAGCTTCGTGTTATAATAGCTCCTTTTCCCCTCCCCCCCCCCCCCTCCCAGTCTCCTCCCCGTTTCAGAGCCTTGCTAAAGCATTAGGGCTTTGCGCAGGCACAAGGATTCTGCCAGATAATTCCTTGGCAGATTTGGGTGGAGCGCATATGGATTTAACCGCTCGAAAATGATGAATCCCCTTTGAACCAACTCCAGACTTCATACTCCTGTCCATCTGACTGAAGAGTCATATGTTCAAAATTTAAGTCATCATCATCATCATCATCATCATCATCATCATCATCATCATCATCATCATCTCATCATGTGTCCTGCCGCATGGTGTTGGCGATCATGGTCCTCCACACGAATCTATCTATCCCTTGTCGTTGCAAGTACGTCTCCCACCCTCTCTGTCTTTAGCCACCCTGCAAGTCCGTTCAATAGTTATACCCTGGGTCTACCTGGTGTTCCCTTTCCCTCCAGCTTTCCTGTTGTGAACAGTGCTCAGTGCTCTAATTTCTCTTTCCTCATAACATGTCCTATAACTGTTTATTTGTCTTTTTCTAATCTTTATTCATGATCCTCTTGAGTCTGCCTCCTTCAAACTTTCTCGCTTGTTTTCTTTGCTGTCCGTGGAACTGTCAACATTCTTCTAAGACACCACATTATTTTGGCTGGCCAGCACAGTCTTGGGAGTGTACGATGGTGGTTTCCCATTGCCTTTCATCGGTTTTTGGTACGGACTCTCCGCTGGCTTTTGTCGTCCCCACGACTACCCACAAGGCAGTGGGGGTGATTTTCTGTCAGGGTTTACTCCCTTTGCCTTGGTTTCATCCGAGACACCCACAAGGCAGTGGTGTTGTTTACCCGAAGCTGGGGGTCTGATTCGTGGGCACCAGGGCATGCCCCACACGCCGGTGGGCCTGCGTGTCGCACGTCTGGGGATCAGACCCCCTCCGAGTCCCTCGAGTTTAGCCTGAGTAAGAGTAAGAAGAGCGAAACATGACATTTTACCGAACAAGTCCTTGCAAATAGGAGTAAAACCATCAAGACTACGAACGCTGCAGGTGAGACGCTACACACTTCTGCCATACCAATTTGCCGACAGAACAAAAAATCATTACTTTATCTTACAAAGGCGCCACTGAACAAGGGAGGTAAGTGCAGCTTCACAATAACGGATTTAGTGTATTAAACGTTGCCTCCCTTATCAAAACGTTTTTTTCTTTTTTCATAAACGGCTTTCTTGTGACTGTTTTCATTTTTAGGTGATGGAATTTGGAAGGTAATGTTCAGTTTTCTTTTGCGACCGAATTTTCGGTCGGAAACACTCAAATAATTTTAACACGACCGAATTTTCGGTCGGAAACACTCAAATAATTTTAACATGACTGCTAAGTATCGAGACTATATAATAAAGGGAAAATGAACTGTAAGTTATGCGGGATGGCAGCCAGGCAGGCTGTACAATAGAGAGACGAAGGACTAACCATGTGTTGGTCCAGCAGCTAGACAGGACTTGGATGGTGCGTGTTGTCCCGGGTTTGTCATCTCCCCACCTTGCCATTCGGTTTGTAAACAGTGTAGCTGATGTCCAAAATAAGTGTGACTGCCCGCGGTCAAGCAAACAGGAATCAGGAATCAGAAGGGGAAAAAAACACGAAAAAAGAGTAAGAACGCTTATTTAATACAAGACACGAGAGATGCAAAGGCCAGTTTGCCGAAAATTTGCGTCTGACTTGACCTTACGCTTGACAAAGGCCAGTTGGCCGACAATTTGCGCCTGTCTTGTCTTGTTGTATAAAATACACGTTCTTATTCTTTTTTCGTGTTTTTTTTTTTCTGGTTAATATAACTGATGACTGGATCCGAATGGGCTATACAGTGCATGGACAGAACCTATCACCCCCTCCCCCCCCCCCCCCGTCCCCTCCCTTTGCCTGTTGAAATGGCTGCCATATGGCATCGGCAACTGGGAAGTGATTGTCCGGAGAGTGGTGATGTATTGGTGCTCTGGGTCCTATCCGACACCCTTGGGTGGTGTTCCTTGTTTACTTTGACTTGTGGCTTGGATGCGGTAGGGCCTCAGGACCAGGCCAGCTTATGGGTTTATATAAGTGCAGGCTCAAGGCTTGTGCTGTGTGATCACCATACAAATGCCACCTGTGACGTTAGTGCATAAGGAATTCGTTCCGAGCGCGAAGACATCATCTTGAGAAACAGAAACCAAAACTGAAACTGAATTGGATGCTGGCTTCAGAGAATCAAACCTGATGACCTCTGGGAAAAGAAAGTCCTGTGACGGTTCGGAAAGACGGCAGCCTTGGGATCTTCTTTTGGGGGACACGTTCGACCTCGCTGAAAAAAAAAACAAAAAAATTGGTTGTGTCCGGAGCATCATGACTGGCCACTCTGGAGGCCGTTCGCACACCCCTTGTGGTTGTATAGTAAAACAGCGTTGGGAGCTTCAGACTGCTGAGTGTGGAGACTATAATAAGAAGAGAAGAGCTGGCAGCTATGTGAGTTGCCGACAAGGCGGGATGTCCAACAGAGAGATGACGAAGACCCATTCACTCCTGGTCCGGAGGCTGGAGCTGGGGCTGGTTGGTGAATGTTGTGTGGCTCTGTCCCAGGATTTGTCATCTCCCCCCATCTTGCCGTTCGGTTTGTAAACAATGCAACTGATGATTGGATACGAATGGGTCATACAGTGCATGGACAGAACCCCCCCACCCCCTCCCCTTTCTCTTTGCCTGGTGAAATGGCTGCCACATGGCATCAGCAACTGGGAAGTGATTGTCCGAAGAGTGGTGAGGCATTGGTGTTCTGGGTCCTATCCAACACCTTTGGGTGGTGTTCCTTGTTCACTTTCGCTTGTGGCTTGGATGCTGTAGGGCTTCAGGACCAGGCCAGCTCAGGGGTTTATGTATAGGCTTAAGGCTTGTGCCATGGTCACCATACACGTGGCACCTGTGACGTTAGTGCATATACAATTCTTTCCGAGCGCGGAGACCGTCATCTTGAGAAACTGAAACTGAAGCTGCAACTGAATTGTGTGCTGGCTTCAGGGAATCAGGCCTGATGACTTCAGAAGGGGAAAAAAGTCCTGTGAGGGCTCGGAAAGACGGCAAACATGGCTGACTTCAGAAGGGAAAAAAGTCCTGTGAGAGTTCGGAAAGACAGCAAACTTGGCATCCTTTATGGGGGGGCACGTTATTAGACCTTGCTGAAAAACAGAATAGGTTGTGTCCGGAGCATCATGACTGGCCACCCTTAAGGCCGTTCGCACACCCCTTGTGGTTGTATAGTAAAACAGCGTTGGGAGCTTCAGACTGCTGAGTGTGGAGACTATAATAAGAAGAGAAGAGCTGGCAGCTATGTGAGTTGGCGACAAGGCGGGATGTCCAACAGAGAGATGACGAAGACCCATTCACTCCTGGTCCGGAGGCTGGAGCTGGGGCTGGTTGGTGAATGTTGTGTGGCTCTGTCCCGGGATATGTCATCTCCCCCCATCTTGCCGTTCGGTTTGTAAACAATGCAACTGATGATTGGTTCCGAATGGGTCATGCAGTTCATGGACAGACTTCTCCTTGCTAGGTGAAATGGCTACCATGTCGCGTCGGGAACGGAGGATGATTGCCCAGAGAGTGGCGAGGCATTGGTGTTGTGGGTCCCATTCAGCACCCTGGGGCGTTCCTTATTCGCTGTGTTTTTTCATGGAGACTGTTAGACGTGTCTTTGATTCTCTTTCACTTCACTGCTTTTCTTCATTATTGTTGCTGTTGTGTTTTTCTTTTTAATACTGTTATTGCTATTGTGTTTGTGTGTGTATGTATGTATGTATGTATGCATGTATGTATGGATGGATGGATGGATGTGTTGATGTATGTATGTATGGATGTATGTATGTATGGGTGTGTGTGTGTATCTTTGTATGTATGGATGTGTGTATGTATGTATGGATGGATGTATGTATGTATGTATGGATGGATGGATGTATGGATGTGTGTATGTATGTATGTATGTATGTATGGATGGATGGATGGATGGATGTATGTATGTATGGATATGTGTATGTACATGTATGTATGTATGGATGTTTGTATGTATGTATGTATGTATGTATGTATAACAACAACAGTAGTAGTAGTAATAGTAGTAGTAGTAGTAGTAGCAGCAGCAGCAGCAGCAGCAGTAGTAGTAGTAGTAGTAGTAGTAGTAGTAGCAGTAGTAGTAGTAACAATAATAATAATGCCAATGTCGATAATAATAATGACAACGACAACAATAACAACAACACCAGCAACAACAACAACAAGATTATTATTATTATTATCATTATTATTATTATCATTATTGTTGTTGTTGTTGATGATGTTGTTGATGTCGATCATTATTATTGTTATTATATTATTATTATCACTGTTATTATTACATTATTATTATTATCAGTAGTAGTAGTAGTAGTAGTTGTAGTATCATCATCATCATCACTATTATTATTATTATCACATGCATGTCATGTTTTCTTCATCGTCTTTTCAGGCTTGATACCAGGCCCGATACTGTACGGGGCAGTGATCGACATGACCTGTTTAGCGTGGAAGACCAGCTGCAAAGGGGAAGGGTCCTGTTTCTACTACGATCTGAAGCAGATGAGCTACAACCTGCTGGGCGTGGGAATGGCCGTCAACGGACTGTCTTCGGTCTTCTTCTTCCTGGCTTTCGTATTACATCGTTCAGATCCCAGCGAAGAGTCCTCCTCGTCCACCGGACCACCACCTGAGCAGCTGACAGCCAGTCCTTCAGAACAACAGCTCGGTAGTGACAGTAGCGATACCGCTGTCCCTTCTGCAGTCAACGACACGGTGTCCACGACTCTGTGAAAACGTTTCCAGAGGTCTGGTTTTTGGGATGGCACTACAGTCAGGATATTTGTTTCAGTGAAGAGGTGGGGGGCGGGGTTGGAGGGGGGGAGGAGGGGGAAGGATCCCAAGCCCTGTTTTGGTGTGTGTGTGTGGGTGGGTGGTGGGTGGGTGGGGATAGCAGCACAGTCAGGATACTGTTCAAGTCAAGAGGGTGTCTTTTTTTGTCTTTTTTCTTTCTTTTTTTGGATGGGGGTGGGAGGGGAGCATCCTTGCACCTACACAGGCCCGTCTGTGTTTAACTTTGTTGTTGTTGTTTGTTTGTTTGTTTGTCTGTTTGTATGCTTGAAGTGGGGGTGGTTCCATTTTCTATGCCACCCCAATGGCCACAGTCGCTGAGAAAATGTTAACAATGCTGTAATGATGATATTGATGAGGGTGGTGGTGGTGATGGTAGTGATGATGGTGATGATGATGCTGACAACGATGGGGATGATGATTTTGGGATGATGATGATGATGGTGGGGATGATAATTATGATGCTGTGGATTTCCATCTGGGATTAGGGCTACATGTCAGTGT
Source organism: Monoplex corrugatus (assembly GCA_030674185.1). Taxonomy (NCBI): domain Eukaryota; kingdom Metazoa; phylum Mollusca; class Gastropoda; order Littorinimorpha; family Ranellidae; genus Monoplex; species Monoplex corrugatus. The sequence goes on along the minus strand of JAPXFY010000027.1, from coordinate 27,320,432 downwards.
GTAGGGCTTATGTGTTCAGGTGCAGAAAGGGTTTATGCCAGAATCATTTTGGATCTTATCAATCACATACAGGTTGACAAGTTTAAATATCTGGGAACGATCATTTCACCAGACGGCAGATACACATCAGTGAAAGCCAGCAGAATCCGCCAAGCCAAAACAGCATTCAAGAAGATGACAAGCTATCTTACCTACAAATGCTGAGAGGTACCCACAGGAGGCATGGATACATGTATACACCGACGGGTCAGCAACCAACGCTGTAGCCAACGGGGGTGCAGGCATCCTTGTCCTTTTCCCAGGAGGACAAACAACAACAGCAAGTGTCGACACTGGAAGACACTGTACAAACTACCGTGCTGAGACAGAAACACTCATGAAGGCGGCCTCCATGATTCAGGCTACAGACTGTGACTGCAGACAAGTTGTCTTCTTGTCTGACGCCCTCTCCGTGCTGCAGGCATGCCAGAACAACACGCTCCCCCTCCTGTCTAGAGCTCTGCACCAGGTTGCCACAACCAGAAGAGCAGTTCTGCAGTGGATTCCAGCCCACTGTGGAGTCTCCGGGAATGAGCGAGCTGATATCTTGCTAAGGAGGGAGCCAGAGAAGAACAACCTAACAACAGCGTCAGCTACAGGAGAAGAGGAGCATCATCAGGGCGCTTTCCATGCCGAGACGACACAGGGATGACTACCACCTGTTGTCTAGAGAGCAGTAAGTTGTCCTGGTGAGGTTGCGCACTGGTCACAATAGGCTGAACAGCCACATGTACCGCAAACTGAAGCTGGCGCCCTTCCCAACCTGACCCTGCGGTCAAGAAGACCAAACCACGGACCATATACTCCAAAATGTCCCCTTCACCAGGTGACAAGACAGGATGTGTGGCCGACAGACACTCCGCTGACAACCAAACTCCATGGCTGCAGACAGGAGCTGGAAAAAAATGGCTGCATTCATCATCCGGACTCTGCTGATTGTGTAGCAGCGCACGCCAAGAAGAAGAAAGAAGAACAAGAATATTGAGAGTTCCATGGACAACAAAGAAAACAAACGAGACAGCCTTAATGGAGGCAGACACAAGAAGATCGTTCATAAGGATGGTTAGTAAAAGACAGACAACATTTATAGGCCATTTTATGAGGAAAGGGGAATTGGAGCATCTGGTCACAACGGGAAAGCTGGAGGGTAAGAGAGCACCAGGTAGACCCAGGGGAAAAATATTGGATGGCCTTGCAGAGTGGCTGAAAACAGAGAGGGTGGATGATGTGCTTGCTTCAACAAGGGTAGATACATATGGAGGGCCATGATCGCCAACCCCATGTGGCGAGGCACTTGATGATGATGACGATCCGTCACATGGCATCTGTGGCATCAGAGAATCTGGAATTCGTTCAGAGAGCAGAGACGTTATCTTGACAAGCTGAAGCTGTTGTTTAATTCCTATGCAATATTTTAGTTATGCCATAAAGTTCACGAACTGAAAGATCTTTTTATGTAATATATGTTTACCACGATAAGATGCTGCCTTTTGTGAGTGAGTGAGTGAGTATGTGTGTGTGTGTGTGTGTGTATGTGTGTGTGCGTGCGTGTGTGTGTATATATATGTGTGTGTGTGTGTGTGTTTGTATGTGTTTATATGTGTTTGTGAGTGTATGAGTGTGTGTGTGTGTTTGTATGTGTCTCTCTGTGTGTATGAGTGTGTGCGTATGTGTGTGTTTGTATGTGTTTATATGTGTTTGTCTGTGAGTGTATGAGTGTGTGTGTGTGTGTGTGTTTGTATGTGTCTCTCTGTGTGTATGAGTGTGTGCGTATGTGTGTGTGGTGTGTGTGTGTGTGTGTGTGTGTGTGTGTGAGTGTGTGTGTGTATGTGTGTGTGTGTGTGTGTGTGTGTATGTGTGTCGTGTGTGTGTATGTGTATGTGTGTCGTGTGTGTGTGTGCGTGTGTGTGTGTGTATGTGTATGTGTGTAGTTAAGCTCGCATAATATTAATGTCTGAATGGACTCTGGATTTTTGCTGGAATTATTTGATAAATTATACCTCGGAAGTATTTCTTCCCAACCGTGGCAAATAACTTTTTTTTTTCTGGAAAGGAAAGAAGTTTGTTGTTTGATATGATGTTTGTTTTCAAATGAGATAATGTTTTTATGATTTCAAGATTGTAGGATTTTTAAAATAAATGTGTGCATTGAGTCTCTGTTTGTGTTTTTCATGTTTTCTATGGTAAGTGCAAGTTTTGAACTGTGATTGTTTGTAAGCATTTAAAACATTTTTGCAATTTCTGAATCGACCCTTTTAACAGGTTTAAAGTTGTTTCTCTAGCTTCATTCAATGTGTGTTTGTTCAATTATTCCCAGGTTGAGGTCTGCCTATCTTGAACACGTCAACACAACTTTCATTTTAACTTGATAAGAAACATTTAATATCAATTAGGTAAAGTTTCAAACGGTACTCGCTTATAATGAATTATTAAAAAAGTAAACTTGATATGGTTACGCTTTTTTTGTGTGTAAATCCTAGAAACAGGTGTATTTGTATTATAGTATTTTTTTTTCATCTCATATTTCAGTTCACGATTTTGTTTTAACATCAGTTCTGTATTTAATATATTTTTCAATCTGTTTTCATCGAGAATCTTTTTTTTAATAAAATTACGTCAGTTTTTACAAATAAATTTGTTTTGCAACATTTCATTGTTTCTTGGGCATTTTTTATAGTGTAATATGTGTCACGAAAGTCCGAGTACTCTTGACATTATACTTTGTGTACTGTTACCAGAATCCCAGTACTCTTGACATGACAATTTGCATACTGTCACCAAAATCCTGGTTTTCGACATTATAATGTGTATACTGTCACTAAAAGACTAGTAATCTTAACATTATAATTTATATACTGTCACCAAAATCCTAGTCTTCCTGATTATAATTTGTATACCGTCACCAAAATCCTAGTACAATGTACTCCTGACATGATAATTTGTATACTGTCACCCAAATCCTACTACTTGACTTTACGATTTGTATACTATCACCACAATCCTAGTACTCTTAACATTATAATTTGTATGCTGTCATCAAAATCCTAGTACTCTTAACATTATAATTTGTATACTGTCACCAAAATCCTAGTATTCTTGCCATTATAATTTGTAGACTGTCACCAAAATCCTAGTACTCTTGACATTACAAATTATATACCATCAGAAAATTCCTAGTATTCTTGCCATTATAATTTGTAGACTGTCACCAAAATCCTAGTACTCTTGCCATTATACTTTGTATACCGTCACCAAAATCCTAATACTCTTAACATCATAATTTGCATGTTGTCCTCAAACTCCTAGTACTCTTGACATTGTAATTTGTATACTGTCACCAAAAACCTAGTACTATTCGCTTTATCATTTGTATACTGTCACCATAATCCTAGTACTCTTGACATTATAATTTGTATATTGTCACAAAGTCCTAGTGGCCTTGATTTTATATTTGTATACTGTGTTGTGCGTGTGGTCAATCCTGATCTGTTGTGCTTGTGGTCAATCATGATGTGTTGTGTTGTCGTCGATCCTGATATCTTGTGCTTAAGGTTAATCATGATATGTTGTGTTTCTGGTCAATCCTTATATGTTGTGCTTGTGGTCAATCATCATCTGTTGCGGTTGCAATCGATCCTGATCTGTTGTACTTATGATCAATCCTTATCTGTCGTGCTCATAATCAATCCTGAGCTGTTGTGGTTGTCTTCGATCCTCATCTGTTGTACTTATGGTCAATCCCTATTTGTCGTGTTTGTGGTCAAACATGATCTGTTGTGCTTGTGGTCAATCCTGATCTGTTGTGTTTGTCGTCGATCCTGATCTGTTGTGTTTGCAGTCAATCGTGATATGTTGTGGTTGTGGTCAATCTTGATTTGTTGTGTTTATGGTCAATCCTGATCTGTTGTGCTTGTGGTCAATCCTTTTCTGTTGTGCTTATGGTCAATCGTGACCTGTTGTGCTTGTGGTCAATCATGATATGTTGTGCTTATGGCCATCTTGATCTATTGTGCTTATGGTCAATCCTGATCTGTCATGCATATGGTCAATCCTGATCTGTTGTGCTTGTGGTCAATCCTGATCCATTGTGCTTGTGGTCAGTCCAGTGACTTTGTTTGTTTCTTTGTTATCTATTGTGTACATGTACACGTTTGACAAAGGGCAGCTGGCCGACACTTTAAATCGTCTGTCTTGTTTCGTCAGTTCAACACCACACGTTCTGATTATGATCTTCCTGTATTTCTGGTTTCTGCTGGCGTGACCGCTGGCCATCATTTTAGAGTCAGATCACGTAAGTTCTGACCCGGTTATATATCAGTCAAATGATTCATTATCATCATAATTAGTAGTAGTAGTAGTAGTACTAGTAGCAGAAGTAGTAGTAGTATCATCATCATTATTATTATGGTCACCCCCAAGGACAAAACCAGCAAACTCGACAAAGCTGGCATTATATACAGAATAGACTGCCAGGACTGTAACCAACATTATGTCGGTGAAACTGAACGCCCCCTTCAGAAGAGACTAACAGAACACAAGAGGGACTCTTCTCCAGTAGGAGCTCACCTACACGCCGAAAAACATCAATTCAGTGCGGACAATGTCAACATCCTGGACAGAGAAAATAAGTGGTTCCAGCGAGGAGTCAAGGAGGCCATCTACATCGCAGCCACCAACCCCCCGCTCAACAGGGACCGGGGCCGTTACACCCTGCCCCCGGTGTACCATTCTCTGATTCGATCTCGTGAGCTGGGTTCATCCCATGTTCGCGAGATCTGAGTAGAGATTCACGCAGACAGCATTAGAGCGCTGACGAAGATGGCGAGAACGCCATCGAAAGCTACGGAACTGTGAGTAGCGATTTTTACACTGTTGGGAGACCTTGTTCTTCAAAATTGGTAGCATTATATCATTATTATTATTGTCATATTATTATTGATATCATTATTTGTTATTGTTATCATTATCATCATCATCATCATTTTTTCATTATCATTATTATCATTACTATTATCATTATTATTATTGTTATTATTATTGTTGTTGTTGTTATCATTATTGTTGCTGTTGTTGTTGTCATTTCTATCATTAGAAAAACATAACCCTAACCCACATAATTTATGTTAAAAAAAATCATGACTACAACCACTATTATGATAACATCATCAACATTGTCGTCGTCGTCGTCGTCGTCATCAATATCATAATTATCATCATCTCAGTTATATCGTCGTCATTGTCATCTCACAGACGTCGTCGTCGTCGTCATCATTATCAGAATCATCATCGTCATCGTCACCATCATCGTCATTATCAAGATCGTCCTCCAATTCATCCTGCTTATCGTCATTATCATTATTGATATCGTCGTCGTCGTCACCATCCCACCACCGTCACCATCGTCTTCATCATCATCGCCCTCCTCTTCATCGTCATCACCTTCATCGTCGTAATCGTCATCATCATCGCCGTCGTCATCACCATCATCATCATCGTCATCATCAACATCATCATCATCATCATCATCGCCACCATCATTATCATCAACAAAACACATCAGTTCTGACAGAAACAGCCTGCAACAAAACAGCTCTTACCATGAACAGCAAAACCCAAATGAACAGGAAGTGAGAGGAGTGGCTCATAGACATTTTGTCTGTCAACTTCCGGAAACGGGGGAAGACGACGTTTGAACAATTGTATGCAATCTGTTGACAACACAAAACATCATGATCAACACGTCCACACAATCTTTAACATCGTGATGGTTCTAGGCACTGTATACACAACACAAAAATCCACAATTAACAACAGACAACACACATATATCCACAATTAACAACAGACAACACACATATCCACAATTAACGCATTCACACAATCTTCATCATCGTGATGGTTCTAGGCACTCTGTAGACAACACAAACATCACAATAAACAATAGACAACACAAACATCACAATAAACAATAGACAACACAAACATAATCAGCAATATACAACACAAACATCACAATCAACAATAGACAACACAAACATCACAATCAACAATAGACAACACAAACATCATAATCAGCAATATACAACACAGACATCACAATCAACAATAGACAACACAAACATCACAATCAACAATAGACAACACAAACATCACAATCAACAATAGACAACACAAACATCACAATCAACAACAGACAACACAAACATCACAATCAACAATAGACAACACAAACATCATAATCAGCAATATACAACACAGACATCACAATCAGCAACAGACAACACAAACATCACAATCAACAATAGACAACACAAACATCATAATCAGCAATATACAACACAGACATCACAATCAGCAACAGACAACACAAACATCACAATCAACAATAGACAACACAAACATCATAATCAGCAATATACAACACAGACATCACAATCAACAATAGACAACACAAACATCACAATCAACAATAGACAACACAAACATCATAATCAGCAATATACAACACAGACATCACAATCAACAATAGACAACACAAACATCACAATCAACAATAGACAACACAAACATCATAATCAGCAATATACAACACAGACATCACAATCAGCAACAGACAACACAAACATCACAATCAACAATAGACAACACAAACATCACAATCAACAATAGACAACACAAACATCACCATCAGCAACAAACAACACAAACATCACAATCAACAATAGACAACACAAACATCACAATCAACAACAGACAATACAAACATCACAATCAACAATAGACAATACAAACATCACAATCGACAATAGACAATACAAACATCACAATCAACAACAGACAATACAAACATCACAATCGACAATAGACAACCCGAAGATGTATTAAGTGCATTTTTGACTCTAGGGAAATGAGTTATGTGGAAACATTTTTTGGTAATTTAGGCCCGTTACACACACACACACACACACACACACACACACACACACACACAACACACACATATATATATATATATATATATATATATATATTATATATAAAACGGTTCTAAATTACAAAAAAAAAATATTTCCACATAACTCATTTCCCTAGAGTCAAAAATATATTCATATTGTTTATAGCCCATCTGACTGCTGGAGGCATGTCAGGGTTAACATCATGTCAAAAACGACCACCAGGATAAGATAAAAGACAAAAGTTAAAGATTATGCTCACCGTTAACTTTGCAAGTCTAACCTGCAATTAGAGAAAACCATACTTGGACATAAAATCACATCAGGTGAATCTATTGATCTACCAAATTATGAATCCTAAGAGAAAGTAGGTAAGACTTCATCAAAGACATACAGGTAAATGAACCAACAAGACAGAAAATGATAGGACAAAAGCCAAGGAGCAAGACAAAACAAAAAGAATGATGGGAAAAGAAACAAAAAGAATGATGGGAAAGAAGGACATTTCTAGTACAGAATTTCCAGGTCATCATCATCAAGTGCCCTGTTGCATGGTGTTGGTGATCGTGGCCCTCATATGTATCTATCCCCTGTTGCTGCAAGCACATCCTCCATCCCCTCTGTCCTCAGCCACCCTGTGAGTCCGTCCAATAATTCCTCCCTGGGTCTGCCTGGAGCTCTCTTTCCCTCCAGCTTTTCCGTTGTGACCAGGTGCTCCAATTCCCCTTTCCTCATAGAATGGCCTATAAATGTTGCCTGTCTTTAGGAAATCTTCGATATCAATGATCTTCTTGAGTCTGTCTCCATCAAGACTGTCTCGTTTGTTTTCTTTGCTGTCCATGGAGCTCTCAACATTCCTCTTAGAAACCACATCTTGGCTGCCTCAAGGTGGGGATACTATTTAGACCAGATGAGCCCACAGCATCCCCAAGGGCGTAGACTACCACGTCTATTAGCGTTAATTGTTGTGTTGTATTATGGGTATTACATTTATAATTACTTGTATGGAATCAAATGAAAATGTTCAAAATATATGGCTATGTAATAAGAACATACAACAACTGACCTCTGTTCAGTTCAGTTCATATTGCTTATAGCCCAGCCGACCACTAGAGCCATATCAGGGCTAACACCACGTCAGGAAACGACAACCCGTTAATTAAGATAAAAGACAACAGTTAAAAACCATGCTCACCGTTAACCTTGCAAATCTAAAACGCAATTAAAAAAAAAACAGATGTAAACTGACCTCTGAAAAAGACGAACGAAGCAGACGACGATGACTGCACCAGTGAGCAGAGGAGCAACAGGGAAGACTTTTACATACCTCAGACTTCAGATTTCCGCTGAACGGAAATACTTGATAGACACAACGATCAGCGATGAAGTCCGATTTTTGTCCTCTTGTGACGTCTCGTCTCGTCACACCAATGACTGGGATTCGTCCACTTAACAAACGAGTAAGTACGCTGTCATACAAAGGGCACGTATAGTTGACCGTAATGGTAAAACTGTTGTCTTTATTTGAATTAACGGGTTGTCGTTTTTGACGGGGTGTTAGCCCTGATATGGCTCTAGTAGTCGGCTGGGTTATACAATATGAACTGATATGAACTGAACTCTTGATTTTTTTTCAGCAGCACGTGGAGATCCGATTTTATATAATATATTAAGTAATGAGATTGGCCTCCTATTTTTTAATGTACTGTTTTGCTTTATCTGGCTTCAAAATGCAGATTATAAGTCCTCCTAGTTGTGATGCTGATATTTTGTCATCTCTGAGCGATTCAGTTAAACCTGGCATTTCCATTGGAACAAGCTTTTTCTTTAAAGCAAAAGTTATAACATTTTGCCCAAAATCCACCCGCTTCGTGATTTTTCTTCCTTTTTTTTTTTTTTTTTTTAACAGAAATTCTGTTTTTCCCCCAACATTATTGCTCTTTCTTAGAATTCTCAATCTTCATTTGATAATTTTGGACATTCCATTCTTAAATCATTTTTTTTCACATTCTTCCAACAATCATTTTTTGTATGTAGTCTTTTTGTAGAAGGTATTTGCCTCATGTTTCATTTTCTTGAGGTTCATCTCTCAAAGTTCCAGTTTGGTCGACCAGTTTAGCTATGCTTTTTTTTTTTTTTTACTTTGTGTCTGTTTTTTTGCTAAGTTACAAGAATACTTCGTTATCTTTTGCTGTTTTGCTTCATATTTTGTGTTTCCTCTTTACTGTTGTGTTGTTGTTGTTTTTGTTGTTGCTGCTGCTGCTGCTACTGTTGTTCTTGCTATTGTTGTCAGCCATGTGGATATGGGTGAGTATATGTGAATGTGTGTGTGTACATGTATGTCTGTGTGCGGGCATATGGGTATAAGCATGTATTTACTGTTATTTGTTATTTTCATCTCTTACATATTCCTTTACTTTGTATTTATTTATTCACCTACTCAGGTGTATGCTTACTTACTTACTAACTTACTTTTTACTCACTTAATACATTACTTACTTATGTACGTACTTACGTACTTAATTACTTACCTACTTATGTACGTATGTACTTACTTACGCACTTACTTACATACCTATCTATTTCCTCTTTTCTTTCCTTGGAGGTGAACTACAGACTGGCGGGCCTATGGTTGAGAAAATATTATCTTCACCTACTTGATAGACAGCTGAAGCTTTGTGCATTGACAGGGTGGGTGGGTGGGGGCTTTCTGTTATGTGAGACGAGATTACACAGAATAGATATTTGTGTTGTGATTCAGACCTTTAATTATTTATTTATTTTCTGTATGTATGTGCTCTTTTCTCTGAAGATAAGATACACAGATACACTTGTCATTTACATGTAACCAAGATTATTTCAATGATAGACTGATACAATACCTGTATAACATATAGACTAGGTAAAACATAGGCCAGGTTGGGCCTCAGGACCTGGCCAACTCATGGGTTTACACGTATGTGCAGGCTTAAGGCATGTGCCATTATCACCTGATATGGTTCTACGCAGTTGGCTGGGCTTTAAACAACAATAACAAAAACAATAACAATCTTGACTCTACCTGCTTTTTCAGTGTTTGTATCCACATCTGACCCCCAGCCTTTTGATACGAGAGACGAGCATACGATGACCTTGAGCTATCTCCATGGTATGGCTGCGGAAAATATATCCTACATTTGGAACGTGCCCTGCTTACAAGAACTGGGAAACACATGCATGTTCACGCCTCACCCAGTGGAGGACGATGGGAAGCCAGTCACGTGCACAGTGACGTCATCAGACGGTCAGGCTGGTGTAGGTGTGATGGAGACAGAACTGAACTGTGAGTACATCTGGGTTTTTTGTGCCTTTGTACGCGGTAGCAGATGTCGGTGTGATGGAGATAGAACTGAGCTGTGAGTACATTTTGTACTTTTATGCCTTTGTATGTGGTAAACAAGGTTGAGCCTGAGCGGTCATTCTTGTATGAAGAGGGCACACAGTATTTCTTTATTTGGTAGATATTCTTTTTATATACGTAATTTTGCTATTCGTTGAAAAAGGGGAAAAGCTACTGCACCTGACATTGATTTTTGACTTGACGATAAACGCGGTGCAGTGAACGAAATGAAATGAGACATTTGGGTCATACATATTATCACCATCATCATCAAGTGCCCTGGAACTCTCAACATTCCTCTTAGAAACCACATCTTGGCTGCCTCAATCTTGTTCTGGCTTTGCTAGTTGACTGTCCACGCCTCACAACCGTATAACATTTTCGGTTCTATATAACATTCAAGAACTCTCTTTCTGATGTTAATTGATAGGCATTTGTTGGTAAGAATGCTTTTCATCTTCTTAAATGCTGTTTTGCTTGGCTGATTCTGCTGGTTATTTCTGATGTGCATCTGCCGTCTGGTGAGATGATCGTTCCCAGATATGTAAACTTATCAGCCTGTCTCAAGGTTGTGCCGTTAGCTGTTATTTTGCATGAGGGGATTTCATGTTTTTTACTGATTACCATGACTTCAGTCTTCTTGCTGTTTAGATCCAACCCTATATTTTTGCTTTCTATTTTTGTTATATTCACAAGGTTTTGTAGGTCCCTTTCATTTTCTGCAATTAGCACGGTGTCATCTGTAGAACAGTTGAGTCACCCTGTGTCACAGGGTGACTCAACTGTCCTTACATGCCAGGAATCAACAAATGACGATGACCACCCTATTCTACGCGAAGAAGTCGAAACAGCAATACGATCGCTGAAAGATGGAAAAGCTGCTGGAGTGGACAACATCCCAGCAGAACTGATCAGGCATGGAGGGGAGGCAGTGACTGACATCCTCTGGAAAATCTGCAACAAAATCTGGCAGACGGGAGAATGGCCGACACCTTGGACCCAGTCACTAATCATCACACTTTCCAAGAAAGGCAATTTACAACTATGCCAGAATTACAGAACGATCAGCCTTATCAGCCATGCTAGCAAAGTGATGCTGAAAGTCATTTTGAACAGACTGAAACCACAGGCAGAGGAGATCATTGCTGAAGAACAAGCGGGATTTCGCAGTGGTAGAAGCACAACAGAACAAATATTCAATCTCAGAGTCCTATGCGAAAAATACAGCCAACACCAACAGGACATCTACCACGTTTTTATCGACTTACAAAAGGCATTTGACAGAGTATGGCATGAAGCACTGTGGCCACCATGAGGAAGTACAACATGGGAAGGAAGCTTATTGACACCATCACACAGCTATACCAAAAGCGAGCAGCGCAGTGCTTGTTGAGGGCACAGTGGGGGACTGGTTTCACACATCAGTTGGAGTTCGCCAGGGCTGTCTCCTCTCTACCAACCTTGTTCAACATCTCTTGAGGCGCATTATGACGGATGCCCTTGAAAACCATCACGTTCAGTCAGTATTGGAGGAAGGACAATCACCAACTTGAGATTTGCCGACGACATCGATGGTTGGCTGGAAGTGAAGACGAACTTGCCAACCTGGTGAAACACCTGGACGAGACATCATCAGTTTATGGCATGGAGATCAGTGCCGAAAAGACAAAGTTGATGACAAACAGCCAAAACCAATAGAAAGAAGATTACAGTCAGCGGGAGTGAGCTGGAAACCGTGGCTCAGTTCAAATATCTCGGAGCCATTATCAGTGAACAGGGATCGAAAACTGAAGTTCTTGCAAGAGCAGCACAGACAACAGCACACTAGCCAAGCTGAAGCCCATCTGAGGGACAAAAACATCGCCTCACTTCCCAAACTGAAGCTAATGCACGCATTGGTCTGTCAATCTTTCTCTACGCGTGCGAGTCATGGACACAACAGCAGAACTGCAAAGAAGATCCTGGCAGTAGAATGAGATGCTTTAGAAGAGTGCTTGGCATCTCATACAAAGACCACATTACCAATGAGGAAGTGCGAAGAACAATTTCACAGCATGTCAAAAACTATGAAAACCTTCTGACAACAGTAAGAAAAGGAAACTTCGGTGTATGGTCACGTGACAAGAACTAACGGACTATCAAAACAATACTCCAAGGAACAGTTCAGGGAGGAGAAAAAAGGCAGACAGAGAAAAGTGGATGGACAATATTGACGAATGGACAGGAAAAAGCTTTGCCATGACCCAGACCCTTGCTCATGACAGACAGAGGTGGAGACAGACGGTGCGATGTTCATCATGTGGAGCCCCACGACCTGGATAGGGTTAAGGGACAGGAAGAGGAAGAAGATCTGTAGAACGAATGTTGTTTATCATTTTTCCTCCTACCTTTAATCCAGGGTCTTCTTCTAGGTTTCTCATGATGTTTTCGCTTGGTGGATCTCAAAACTTGCCTGGGATGAACCGCTACATTAAAACTGGCCTTCTCACTGTCCTATCTTAACATCATTGTTGCTCTGGTGGTGTCAGTTTAGGATTAGATAAGTCCCCCCCCCCCCCTTTTCCCCACTTTCCTGGGATGGTTATTCCCGTCGGCCATATCACCTGAGGTAGGTGTCGACGTTAAAACTGAACCAAATCAATCACATCAATCAACCCTGAAGTAAATCAATGTAAATGTCCTCTTTAAATGGCTGTAAACAATCAGTATAGTTCACCTGTTCACCTGTTGGCGACATCATTCTTGATAGTAACCGCTGATGCATGCCCTGTCAGCTGTCTCCATCCCCTTCTGTCCATAGTCCTGTAGATTTCATTTTTTGGCAACTTTGTCCACTTGGCTTTGTTCTCTACATAGGAAGACGGCGGTCTTCCTTGTCGTCTCTTGCCCTTCATTTTGCTCTGGGCCACAGTCTTCATTACATGGCAGCTCTGATATCTCATAGCATGTGTAAAGTATTTCATTTTCGTTTTCCTAACCAGGCCTAAAAGTTCAGGTTGTTTGTTCAGTTCTTCCAGAATTTTTTGGTTTGTTCGTCTTTGAGTCCAGCTTATTGTTGGAGTATTCTGTAGAACCACATCTCTGCACTTTTGATTCTGTTTTCATCTGCAGCTTTAAGAGTCCATCCTTCACTTCCACATAACGCAACGGGCCAAATCAGCCTTGAAAGTATTAAACCATTAAAGTATTGGAACAGAAAACAACGCTGATGGAAAGGGTAAGGGAGTCAAAGAGTTCAGTTTTTGCTTTACTTTGATGTCATTATGGACAAGGTAATGGAGTCAAAGTGTTAAGTGTTTTGGCTTTGCTTTGCTGTCATTTTGGATGGGGTGCGGGAGTCAAAGGGTTAAGCGTTTTGCTTTGCTTTGTTGTCACTGATGACGATACAGGATGCTAGTGGGTAGGTTACGGGAGTCAAAGGGTCAAGCGTTTTGCTAGTTGATAGGTACGGGAGTCAAAGGGTTAAGGGGAAATCTTCTCATTTGTTTCCCATCCTGTGGACCAACCAGTAAAGCAGCAGTTTGAGGTGGCGTACTCCATGTCATGAGAAGTGCTGTCCACTAAACGATCACTCCCTGTTGATGTACAGACAGCCCCATAACCAGGCCTCCCAACGTCAAATGAAAACAAAATTCTGAAAATCTAGGGGCACCTGGGGGGGGGAACCCCCCCCCCCCCCCCCAGATGTAAACTAGAGCAATCTGACACAATCTGGTTCAACTTTAGACTTGTTTATGATTTATGATCCTTTGTACTGAAGCAAATAATTTATACATGCTGGTGTCAGAATTCTAGGAAAATAATATGGTATTTTTCTGATGTCTGCTTCCACAAACATTAAACAACAACAACAACAACCTACACTGAACAGCTTCATGGTTCTTTGCAGTTTTCTGCCTCATCTTGATGCTTCTTTGACTTGAAATTGTCTGAAAGCTTGTGGATGCCTGGTCAATTATTGTTATTTTGATTGACTGACTTCGCAGCGGCACAAGGCACAGTAGCCTAAGTAGGCTATGCCAGCCTCTGCTATTTTTGAAAGCCATGTGCTCGTTTCCATGACATCAATCTTTCGTGAAATCCACCTTGCAGTCTTTTTCAAAGTTTTTGCTGTGGCAGACCCTCTCTCCACAATATTGGCTCGAGACATGGTCACACTCTTAAAACGTTATCCAATCGGTCCTGTAAAACAATACGCGCCTGACAAACAAACAAAAACAACAAAACACTGGAATGACTTTAGCAGAAAGTCACACCGGATTTATCCCCCTTCCCGCAGTTTTCGTCGTCTGCTTCGAGAGCTCAACAGACTGACAAACAGCCGATTGTTTCGCAGAAGAAAAACATATCAGTGAAACTGTTTCATTTTCTCGGAAAGAACTTTTTTTTTTCCTCCGGAATCAGCCTGTGGATTTTCTCGGATTTACGACAAAAATCGGAAAATTCGGAGCCCTGCATAACACTAGGGATCGTTGGGGAGTGAGGTGGTAGAGACCTCAACTTTTCTCAGCGGCCAGCATTGTGAGGGTGTGGTGTCCTTCTCTTCTCCCTCGATTCATATTCATATCATATTCATATTCATGTTCATTTTCATGTTCATGTTCATATTCATTTCTTTCGTTACAGTGGACAATATCACATACCACTCAGGCTGCTCTTCCTTTTGAAACCGCATCGCCGCAGTGCAGCGCCACCAGTTTTTTTTTTTATTTATCTGGACTTCAGAAAGGTAAGAAGGCTGATTGGTCTTCAAGGGAGACCTGGGAAATCAACCTGTGTCTCCAGTATTCTCCTAATCGCATGGGCAGCTAGGCACGCACGCGGGTCTGGCTCGTTTTTCGTCTCCTTCCCAAAGGACTAGACGTTCAGTTTGATTTTCCGGTCAAACAGAGGAGAAAATCGAGGCTTCTATTGGGAGAAAGAATATATATATATATATATAATATATATATATATATATATATATATATATATATATATATGTATATAATATATATGTATAAATATTATCACACACACACACAACACACACACACACACAATATATATATATATATATATATATAGAGAGAGAGAGAGAGAGAGAGAGAGAAGACAGACAGACAGACAGACAGACAGATAAGACAGACAGACAGACACAGAGCAAAAAGAACAGAGACGAGAAAGAGGGAGAGAAGAGAGGAGAAGAGAGAAGAGAAGAGGAGAAACACACACACACACACACACACGCACGCACGCACGCACGCACGCACGCCACACACACACACACGCACGCACACACACACCACACGCACACACACACACACACACACACACACACACACACACACTGTCACATGTAAAAATGTAGGTGACTGGCAGTGTCTTGCAGTTTATGAAGGTTCGTGAAGATTTAGCAGTTGATCATTCTTCTCAGAGACAGAATACACCAGCCCAGGTTAAACGAAAATAATCCTTTATTTGAAGAACGTAGAAAACGTGACAGGAACTAGGTAAATAGTTTACACATCCGATGCACCACTCCTAGTTTACAGAATTATTCTTCTTCATCCCTCAAATCTACATACAGCAACTGCACGAATCTACATATGACAGCGACTTCTCTATCTCTGACAGCAGGCTTACACTTCAATTCTTGTGATCGCTCTCTCTCTCGACCCACAGTCACGCTTTATTTATAGCATCATGGAAAGCTCCACAATATTCTCGGCTCCGGCTACATTCTCGAACCTTCCCTTTCTAGAATATTCTGTAATTCTAGTCAATCATGGTACAGACGAAATTTGTTTACGATTTCAGGAACATTCTAGAAAGATCAAGGTATTCTACATTTTTCTTGTCATTTCTAGATCGTTCCAAAGGATTCTGCTTATTTCCGTACAACGAAATCAAACTTAAAGATATATGTGACCCGTTTTAACAAAATGAGTCCTAAGGTGAAAATAACAGATTTTAGGATATTATGATTTTCAAAATGTCCAGATTATTAACTTTCTTTTCATATGAATTTTATTATTCTTGTCCTAAAAATAAGGAAGTTATGGGTGTTTGAAGTGTGTAACATAGCAAACAGCCATTTTGAGAAAATCAGGTTTTAAAATTTTCACCACTTCAGTGAAGTTATATACCTTAGCAACAGGTATTTGTACTTCACCAATCTTTACCACATTTTGTACCATGGTAAAACACATCATGCCACAATAGCACACAAAAAGTGGTGTGAAAATCTTACTGTAATTGTCTTGTCATTTAAGTTTATATATCCCTTTTTCTGACACAAAAAGCATGCCTTTATCTGGTTAAAACGCATTTTAAATACATTTTCCGATTGAATTATAAAGTGCTGAGTGCATGTACATGTAATTTAAAGATTGAATATTCCATTTTTGACGAAAAGTAAAAATTGACAAAATCGACCCATCACACCTTTTCCGGGCCTCTACGCTTTTCGCTGTCTGCGAGTTAGGACTCATTTCGTGAAAACAGGTAACATAGTTTCAGTGTTAGCATAAAACAAAACAAATATTCTCGACTCATTATCGAGTGAACCACAAACCAATCTCCAAGAACAAACAGCGGAGAATAGCTGAATCGACCGACACATTTTGACGTCGCACTTCTCTTATTCTCATTCACACTTTCACATTGAATTTCTGCTTTCTCTCTCTTTTTGTTGTTGTTGAAAATATAACACGGACACAGACACCACACCCCCCCCCACCCCCCACCCCTCACACACTAGTATACCGAAAAGCATATGTAATGAAACATTGTCCATCAAACATTCGTAATGGGATACACATTATCTCGAGCATCACTTACAAACAAGAATCGCTGTCATCGAAGATAATCCCATAATCAGTTGTGTACGTGTGTGTGTGTGTGTGTGTGTGTGTGTGTGTGTGTGTGTGGTGTGTGTGTGTGTGTGTGTGTGTGTGTGTGTGCAACCATGATGATAACACACACACACACAGAATACACACAATCAACAATAGTATATATAACACACAACACATATAAAATATATAACACACACACATATATATACATATAGATAAGTACATATACAAATGTGTGTATACATACATACATATATATATATATTTATATATATATATATATATATATATATATATAGAAGAGAGAGAGAGAGAGAGAGAGAGAGAGAGAGATTGACATACAGGAAGAGAGAGAGATAGGTATGTGTGTTATCTATACAGACATAGATAGACAGACAGACAGACAATACATACATACATACATACATACATACATACATAATATACATACATAGTCATAGATGCTAAAAGATACATAGATAGATGAGATCGAAAGATAATAGATGTGTGTGTGTGTGTGTGTGTGTGTGTGTGTGTGTGTGTGTGTGTGTGTGTGTGTGTGTGTGTGTGTGTGTGTGTAGGAAAAAGTATTTTTGACATATGAACAACACACAAGATACAAATGATATATAACAATGTTTTAAAGACTGAAGGTTTCATTGTATACATCAATATTTAGATACTTGTGAAAATAGTGTTGTTTTTTTTATTGACAAACACTGGCATATATTTGTTCCATTGAGCACAGAAGATAATGAAAAGTTTTTTTGATTTTTTCACATTATATTGCTCAATACAAAAACACAAAAACAATATTAGTGAAAAAGATCAGGAAAAGACAAGCAACACTTATAGGACATTTTATGAGGCAAAAGAGAAATTAGAGCACCTAGTCGCAACAGGAAAGCTGGAGGGAAAAAAGATCACCAGATAGACCCTAGGGTAAAAGCTATTGGAATGACTTGAGTAGTGGATGGAGACAGAGAGGAGGTGGGAGATGTACTTGCAGCGATGAAAGATAGATTCGTATGGAGGGCCATGATCACCAAAGGCCACGCGGCAGGGCACATGATGATGGCAATAACGATGACGATGATGATGATGATGATGATTAGACGACGACGACGACGATGACAATGACGATGATGACAACGACGACGACGATGATGATGATGATGGCGACGACGACGACGACGATGATGATGAGTGATGATGTATGATGATGATGATAATGATGATGATGACAACGACAACAACGATGACAACGACTATGGTGGTGATGATGATGATGATAACGACGACGACGATGACGATGATGACGATGATGATGGCGATGATGATGGCTATGATGCTGCTGCTGCTGCTGCTGCTGCTGACGACGACGACGACGACGATGATGATGACGATGATGATGATGACTGCGACGACGACGATGATGACGATGATGACGACGACGACGATGATGATGATGACGACGACGACGACGATGATGATGATGATGACTGCTCAATTCTGAATCTCATAATCAGTACGTGAAATGGTATCAGCAGCTGTAGCGTCGTGGCAAGGAAGGCATTGCAAGACTGGAGACATGGGGAACCTTGATGCTGCCATCAGAGGTCCATTTACGCCAGGTACACGGCCCTGGATCCTCCGTCCTCTGTGGATTTGCCAAGTGTAAGGGTGAGGCTGGCGTAATGTAGTCACGTGGAATGCCTGCACAGAGTTGCTGTTTTTCAATTTGATGTTTACCGCCAAGAAGTCATGTACTACCTACTTACCTATCTACCTATCAATCTACCGACCTACACCCGTACTGTCTTTCTGTTTTTCACTTTGATGTTTACCGCTAAGAAGTCATGTACTACCTACTTACCTATCTACCTACCTACCTACACCCGCAAAGTGTTCCTGTTTTTCACTTTGACGTTTACCGTCTCGAAGGCATGTAGTATGGTCAAGAAATCATGTGCTATCTACCTACCTATCTACCTACCTGTACCTGTATAGTGTTGCTGTTTTTTATTTTGGCTTAAGAAGGGACAGAGAAATAGATTTAAATAAAGAGAGTGAGACAGAGAGCCAGAAAGACAGAGAAAGACTGGGACAGAGACAGAGAGAGACACAGAGACAGAGAGAGACAGAGAGAGAGAGACAGACAGACAGAGAGACGAAAGAGACAGAGACAGAGACAGAGAGACAGACAGACAGAATGAGAATCAGAATCAGAAATTTATCAGTAAGGCCAAAGCCCCATTTGAAGGGGTGTGAACACATTATAAACATTATACAAAAACAGAATATAACACATAGTCGTTCTTGGATAATAATGCATACTTAAATGTTTTGAAATAATTACAATACAGGACCCGCAGTCAAACTTCAATAATACAATAGGAACATATAAATAGGTTTAACAGACACACATCACAAAAATTTTAACTTAATGATAAGGCAAACTCTCTTCTCTTAAAAGCTTTATAGACATGGTGTCAAATTTCTAATTGTGCGCTCATTTTTCAAAGAGAGAGAGAGAGAGACAGAGACAGAGACAGAGAGACAGGCAGACAGACAGACACAGACTCAGGTGATATGCTGATGGAAGCAATTAACAAGGCTTACGACTTTCAGTTCCACAGGAGTGGTACAATAAGCATAATTTTCTGTCTTTGTTGTTGTTGCTGTTGTTGTTGTTGTTGTGTGTGTGCGTGTGTCTATTTCTGTGCGTGCGTGCGTGTGTGTGTGTGTACGTGCGTGCGTGTGTGTGTGGGGGGGGGGGTGCGTGCGTGCGTGTGTGGTGTGTGTGCATGTGTGTGTGTGTGTGTGTGTCAGAGCCTGTGTGTGTCCTTTCTCTCACAGCACACAGACATGCTCTCTCTCTCTCTCTCTCTTTCTCTCTCTGAGCCACACACACACACACACACACACACACACACACACACACACACACACACACACACACACACGCCCGCACACACACACACGCCCGCGCACACACACGCACACACACATACACACACACACTATCACTCACACACACACACAAACACACACACAAACACACTGTACGCCCAACAAACCTTACACTTGTGTTTCACCGTTGTCTCTCACATCTTCAGGATCTGTTGGTTGTTGTTGTGATGTAGGTGTTAGGTAGTCACGCCCTACGCCTATACAAAGTGTTGCTAGTTTTTAGAACATTTACCACAAGAAGACATGTACTAACTAGTGAATTAAGTAAATAACTAGTTGGAGAACTTTCAGTTTCAGTTTCTCAAGACGACGTCTCCGCGCTCAGAACGAATTCCATATGCTCTAACGTTCGTTCGTTCTTTGATTTAACGTATTTTCACTATGAGTGATATTAGACAGGGGAAGAAAAAAAATAGAGGATGAGAGATGAGCGGGTTGGATCTGGGGCAGAGGGGAGACAGAGTAAGAGACATAAGTAGGTGGGAAAATAGAAAAATGAAACAAAAACTTAACACTAACAATTAACATCAACAATGTGAACGGAAAATTTAACGCTAAAGTACGAACTTCATAAACTTAAAGTAATGCATTAACAGGACTGTGAACCAGCGATTTTGAAATTTTAACTGACAAAAAGTGATCGGAAGTTACTTCTTTAAAATGAGTTTCAGAAAAGTTTTTTTTTGTGTAAACATTTTTCGTAAAAAATAACGTAGCATTTTGCAGTAAAATAGACAGTGAAACAGCGTGAATTGTTTGCTGCAAATACACTTGACATTTTTACAGTATTTTGTTTTCAATGCGTTTATCTGAATACTTAAATGAACAGCAACAATCGATCTCAAATGATCTATGGAAGAATACTGCAATTTTTACATACATTTTGAAATGAAAGTTTTATTATTTGTTGCGACACAAACTTTTTATGGAAAATGTTCATGAAAACGAATCCATGAGGCTGATTCTAACAAGTTGCGAGTTTCTTTTACGGAAGTATTAATACGTAATTCTGTAGTATTATCAGAGTTATGTGCACCTTGATTAGCTGCTCTGTCAATTACTTCGTTGCCGTGAAGACCAACGTGAGAAGGCACCCAGCATAAACTGAGATCTGTACTTTTTATCCTTAAACGATGCATAAGATGATTTGTGTCTGCATCAAAAGACTGTAAGGTATATAATACAGATTTTGAATCAACAAAGAGAACTACTTTGAAAAATACATGTGTAAGGTTTACTAGATAATGCAACGCTTGGTAGAAAGAAACTCTAGGGAGAGCTAGACAACAGAAGGTCTTCAGAGAAGTAACCCCCTTTAGACAAATGTTTCGGCCCTGAATTCCTTACACTCTCGGGGGGCCGGGCCACGACTCCTGGATACCCTTCTGCTGCTGTCTATTTTTTTTTTTTTTTTTCCCCACGCCGGGGAGCGAACCTGGGCGATTCTGCGCTTCAGAACTGCAGTACGCGGTTTTACCAATGTGCTAACGGGGCACACATCATCTGTAGGGAATTTAATCCTTATGAAGTTCACTTTTGGTTCCTCCTTGCCCAGATCCAGCTTGAGCTCCTTTCTGCTGCCTCTGCCATCGCTTTAAGGGCTCTAGTCCTCTTCTTCCCAGAAATGGCGAGTTGTTTCATGAGATCATAAGCGGAGATGTAAAATAGCGACTAATTCCGCTATAAATGTAAACATATTTGCCCCAATGAAAAATGACATTTTTATTTAAATTTTGGAACATAAAATGCTGCTCCAGCACATTTATTTTCTAGGACTGATCCATCAATAAATATATGGAGGTGGGTACGGTATTTTTCATCGACGTGTTCTCTTGCTGTGCATATCGGAATGTTGACGTTTTCATATTTCTTAGCATCTGTATAATCAATATCAAAAGTAGCTTTTAGCATTTCCCATGTAGGGACAGGCGTTGTGGATGGTGTCTCAGCTATTCAATCCAGATTTATGTTAGACTGTTTGACCAAGTCAGATACGTAAGTTGCAACAGTCATTTGTGATGAAATGTTCTTTGCTCGTTTTGGAAAGTCAATATCTGACCTGATTTTAATTTCCTTGCGCACAAAATTGTCCGTATGTGAAGAAGTTCTAACAGCAAACTTTGCTGTCGCTAGCTCACGATAGTTGTTCAGAGGCAGAATTCCAGCAACTTTGTACGTTTCCAGATCAGAAGCATGGGCTGGTACACCTAGAGCAATTTTAAGACTTTTGCAGTTTAAGCTTTGAATCTTCTTTAGTAAATATTTTGGTGCACTGAAGAACACTTCTTGCGCATAGGATAATGTAGATCTTACAAGTGCTGTTGACAGATGTTATCTTTAGAAAATTAAAGGCTTTCCTTGCTTTTGTTAAGATATGATCAAAATGGACATTCCAGATTAATTTCGATGTTATAAAGACTCCCAGAAATTTTACAATCTGCTTGTAATGTAGCACTCCACCATGTAGTCTGAAAGTAGGCAAGTGACTTAAAGTACCACCAGGATTAAATAGCATCATGTTAGTATTTTTCCGCTGACAACGACAGACCATTTTCTAACATGTAGTTTCCAAGATTATCAAGATCAGATTGATACAACTTCCTGATGTAATTCTGTGCTCTATGTGGAGTTGTCTTTTTTAAAAGTAATATTCATCCAAATACGTATATCATCAACGTACTGTACCAAAATAACACGATTTTAGAGTGCATTAGGAAGATCCTGTATAAGGATGTTAAAAAATAGGTTCTATCACCGAACCTTGAGGAATTCCCATATCAAGACGTCATGAAGTAGAATAACTTGTTCCCACTCTTGCCTGGATTGTTCTATTGACTAAAAAGGACTTAATATAATTATACATATTGCCAGACAAACCAATAGATTTCAGCTTGTACAATAAACGTGTATGTCAAACTTGGTCATACGCTTTTTTCACATCAAAAAAGGTTGCTAAAAGATGTTTTCTGCGGGCAAATTGTTGTTTTATCTGAGTTGTAAGTTTAGCCAGGTGCTCAACTGTGGATCTCCCTTCTCTGAAACCTGCCTGGTTTACCGGAACAACGTTAGTTTTATCACAGTAATGCATAAGTCTGTTTAATACCAATCTTTCCATTAGTTTGCTCGTATGGGACGTCAAAGCAATAGGTCTGTAACTATTTTTGTTGTTTTTAGGCTTTCCTGCTTTGTATATGGGTATAACAGTAGACTTTTGCCATACCTGTGGTACAGTTCCATTCACCCAGCATTTCTGAAAAAAAATTGTGCAAGAAAATAATATGGTTTTCTGGAAGATGCTTAATCATTTCAGTTGAAACTTCATCAACACCTACCGAACTCCTTTCGTTGTGTAGAGACAAGATTGAGTATTTTAGCTCTTCTAAGGTGACTGGAGAATTAAACCAGCGATCATTCTGAGGTACTGGATCAGTGTAGATAGGGTTGTTAGCTGCCATTTCTCTGTATTGTTTGCAGTCAGGAGACAAACCGTCTACTTTACTATTTTCAACAAGAACTTCCACAAAACTTTCAGCTTTGTCCATGTCGGAAGGAAATTTGTGACATGTATCAATCATTATTGGACACCTAGGTAAGCTGACTCCATTTTTCATTAATTTATTTTTGTCCAGACTTTACGGATATCCTTAAAATCTGAAATTTATTTGGTGCAGTATGATGCCCAATAATCTTTCTTTGCTTCAGCGATGATTTTATTACACTGGATGTTAGCCTTTTTCATTTCCATATGATCTTCAGGGTTTCTGCTCTTAATGTAGACTCTGAATTTCTCTTTTTCATACTGAACTGCTTTCTCGCATGCCTCTGTCCACCAAACAATAACAACAACAATAACAGCAATAACAACAACAATAACAGCAACAACAATAACAACAACACAAACAACAACACCAATCACAACAACAACAACAGCAAGAACATACCCAGAGCAGTCGCTGTACCTTCGGAGCATGCAGGTTGCAGTGATGTAAGTGTTAAATAGTCTTCTGGGACACCTGCACAAGTTGATGATGCTGTTCTTCAGTTTGTCAAGAAGAAATACACAACATAGAACCCAACTATGTGCCTCATGGTTTAGTCCATTTACTTACTGATTACAGAGCGAAGTAAACAAATGTGATGATTAATGAGCTAACAAATAACTATCCAACCAACTAGTCAGCCTACACATCAGCCAGCTGATCTATCCACCAACCTAACCAAACAATTCAGTAATCTAATGACTAACCAGCAATGCCACCACCAACTAACCAAGCAATTATCTAACTAATTAACCGACTATCAACCAACAATGAGAACAGTAACAGCAATCACAACAACAGTGACAGCAAAAACAACAACAACAATAACAGCAACAACAATGACAGCAAAAACAACAACAACAACAATAACAGCAGCAACAATAACAACAACAGAAATATAACCACCACCAACAACAACAACAACATTCCCAGAGCAGTTGCTGTACCTTCAGAGCATGCAGGTTGCAATGGTGATGTAGGTGTTAGATAGTCACGTGGGACACCTGCACATGTTGATGATGCTGTTCTTCAGTTTGTCAAGAAGAAATACACAACATAGAACCCTACTATATGCCTCATGGTTTAGTCCATTTACTAACTGATTACATAGTGAATTACTAGTTTGTCCACAAAACGTATAGCAAATAACTAACTGGCCACTTACCTGACTCACTGTTCATGCCTTAACAATCAACTTCTTGACTAATAAACGAACGTTTGAATACAGCATTCAAGTAGCTGACTATGCAATCAACAGCCAAAACAACAGCAATAACAACAACAACAGCAATAATAACAATACAACAGCAATAACAACAACAACAATAAAAAAACAACAGCAGCAGCAACAACAAAAATAACAGCAACAACAGTAACAACAACAACAACAACGAGAAGAACAACAACAGTGACAGCTACAACAACAACAACAGCAACGACAACAACAAAACAGCAACAACAACAAAACAACAATACCAGCAACAACAACAAAAACAGCAGCAACAACAAAAACAGCAACAAAACAACAATAGCAAGAACACAACAACAGCAACAACAAGAACAAAAACAAAAACAACAACAACAACAACAAAAATAACAACAACAACAACATACCCAGAGCAGTCGCTGTACCTTCGGAGCATGCAGGTGGCAGTGGTGATGTAGGTGTTAGATAGTCACGTGGGACACCTGCACATGTTGATGATGCTGTTCTTCAGTTTGTCAAGAAGAAATACACAACATAGAACCCTACTATATGCCTCATGGTTTAGTCCATATACTGATTACATAGTGAATTACTAGTTTGTCCACAAAACGTGTAGCAAACAACTAACTGGCCACTTACCTGACTCACTGTTCATGCCTTAACAATCAACTTCTTGACTAATTAACGAACGTTTGAATACAGCATTCAAGTATCTGACTATGCAATCAACAGCCAAAACAACAGCAATAACAACAACAACAGCAATAATGATAATACAATAGCAATAACAAAACAACAACAACAGCAGCAACAACAATAACAACAACAGCAACAACACAAACAATAATAACAACATGGACAGTAACAACAACAACAACAAAAATAACAATAACAATAACAACAACAGTAACAACAACAACAACAACGAGTAGAAGAACAACAACAGTGACAGCAACAACAACAACAGCAATGACAACAGCAACGACAACAACAACAGCGATGACATTAACAAAACAGTAGCAGCAATAACAACAACAACACACCAGCAACAACAACAAAAACAGCAGCAACAACAAAAACAGCAACAAGACAACAATAGCAACAACAACAACAACAATAACAAAATATACAACAACAACAAAAATAACAGCAACAACAACATACCCAGAGAAGTCGCTGTACCTTCAGAGCATGCAGGTTGCAGTGGTGATGTAGGTGTTAGATAGTCACGTGGGACACCTGCACATGTTGATGATGCTGTTCTTCAGTTTGTCAAGAAGAAATACACAACATAGAACCCTACTATATGCCTCCTGGTTTAGTCCATTTACTAACTGATTACATTGTGAATTTCTAGTTTGTCCACAAAACGTGTAGCAAACCACTAATTGGCCACTTACATGACTCACTGTTCATGCCTTAACAATCAACTTTCTGACCAATTAACGAACGTTTGAATACCGCATTCAAGTAGCTGACTATGCAATCAACAGCCAAAACAACAGCAATAACAACAACAATAGCAATAATAACAATACAACAGCAAAAACAACAACAATAACTACAACAATAACAAAACAACAGCAGCAGCAACAACAATAACAACAACAGCAACAACACAATAATAACAACATGGACAGTAAGAACAACAACAACAACAACAAAAATAACAACAATAACAGTAAGAACAACAACAACGAGAACAACAACAGTGACAGCAACAATAGTAACAACAGCAATGACAACAACAACAGCGACGACGACAACAAAACAGCAACAATAATAACAATAACAACAACAACACCAGCAACAACAACAAAAACAGCATCATCAACAAAATCAGCTACAAAACAACAATAGCAACAACAGGAACAAAACAACAACAACAGCAGCAACAATAACAACAACAACAAAAATAACAACAATCATACCCAGAGCAGTCGCTGTACGTTCGGAACATGGCAGTGGTGATGTAGGTGTTAGATAGTCACGTGGGACACCTGCACATGATGATGATGCTGTTTTTCAGTTTGTCAAGAAGAAATACACAACATAGAACCCTACTATATGCCTCATGGTTTAGTCCATTTACTAACTGATTACATAGTGAATTACTAGTTTGTCCACAAAACGTGAAGCAAACCACTAATTGGCCACTTCCATGACTCACTGTTCATGCCTTAACAATCAACTTCTTGACTAATAAACGAACGTTTGAATACAGCATTCAAGTAGCTGACTATGCAATCAACAGCCAAAACAACAGCAATGACAACAATAATAGCAATAACAACAACAATAACAACAACAACAACAGCAGCAGCAACAACAATAACAACAACAGCAACAACTCAAACAATAATAACAACATGGACAGTAACAACAACAACAAAAATAACAATAACAATAACAACAACACTAACAACAACAACAACAATGAGAAGAACAACAACAGTGACAGCAACAACAACAACAACAGCAACGACAACAACAACAGCAATGACAACAACAACAGCAATGACAACAACAAAACAGCAACAGCAATAACAAACAACAACAACAACACCAGAAACAACAACAAAAACAGCAGCATCAACAAAATTAGCTACAAAAGAACAATAGCAAAAACAGCAACAAGACAACAACAGCAACAACAACAACAACAATAACAAAACAAGAACAACAACAAAAATAACAACAACAACAAAAATAGCAACAACAACATACCCAGAGCAGTTGCTGTACCTTCGGAACATGCAGGTGGCAGTGGTGATGTAGGTGTTAGATAGTCACGTGGGACACCTGCACAAGTTGATGATGCTGTTCTTCAGTTTGTCAAGAAGAAATACACAACATAGAACCCTACTATATACCTCATGGTTTAGTCCATTTACTAACTGATTACATAGTGAATTACTAGTTTGTCCACAAAACGTATAGCAAACAATTAACTGGCCACTTACCTGACTCACTGTTCATGCCTTAACAATCAACTTCTTGACTAATAAACGAACGTTTGAATACAGCATTCAAGTAGCTGACAATGCAGTCAACAGCCAAAACAACAGCAATAACAACAACAGCAATAATAACAATACAACAGCAATAACAATAACAACAATAACAAAACAACAACAGCAGCAGCAACAACACAAACAATAATAACAACATGGACAGTAACAACAACAACAACAAAACAACAATAACAACAACAGTAACAATAACAACAACAAGAATGAGAACAACAAAACTGACAGCAACAACAATAACAACAGCAACGACAACAACAACAGCAACGACAACAACAACAGCAACTACAACAACAAAACAGCAACAGCAATAACAACAACAACAACAACACCAGCAACAACAACAAAAACAGCAGCAACAACAAAAAACAGCAACAAAACAACAATAGCAACAACAGCAATAACACAACAACAGGAACAAACAACAACAAACAAAAACAATAACTACGACAACAAAAATAACAACAACAACATACCCAGAGCAGTCGCTGTACCTTCAGAGCATGCAGGTTGCAGTGGTGATGCGATGCTGTTCTTCAGTTTGCCAAGAAGAAATACACAACATAGAACCCTACAATATTTGCCTCCTGGTTTAGTCCATATACTAACTGATTGCATAGTGAATTACTAGTTTGTCCACAAAACGTGTAGCAAACAATTAACTGGCCACTTACCTGACTCACTGTTCATGCCTTAACAATCAACTTTCTGACTAATAAACGAACGTTTGAATACAGCATTCAAGTAGCTGACTATGCAGTAAACAATCAAAACAACAGCAATGACAACAACAGCAATAATAACAATACAACAGCAATAACAACAATAACAATAACAAAGCAACAACAGCAGCAGCAACAACAATAACAACAGCAACACCACAAACAATAATAACAACAACATGGTCAGTAACAACAACAACAACAACAACAAAATAACAACAATAACAATAACAACAACAGTAACAACAACAACAACAACAACGAGAAGAACAACAACAGTGACAGCTACAACAACAACAACAGCAATGACAACAAACAAAAACAACAACAACAACAGCAATGACAACAAACAAAAACAACAACAACAAAAATAGCAACAACAACAACAACGAGAAGAACAACAACAGTGACAGCAACAACACAACAACAGCAACTACAACAACAACAATAACAAAACACCACCACCAACAAAATAACAACAACAACAACATACCCAGAGCAGTCGCTGTACCTTCGGAGCATACAGGTTGCAGTGGTGATGTAGGTGTTAGATAGTCACGTGGGATACCTGCACATGTTGATGATGCTGTTCTTCAGTTTGTCAAGAAGAAATACACAACATAGAACCCGACTATTTGCCTCCTGGTTTAGTCCATTTACTAACTGATTACATAGTGAATTACTAGTTTGTCCACAAAACGTGAAGCAAACAATTAATTGGCCACTTACCTGACTCACTGTTCATGCCTTAACAATCAACTTTCTGACTAATAAACGAACGTTTGAATACAGCATTCAAGTAGCTGACTATGCAGTCAACAGCCAAAACAACAGCAATAACAGCAATAACAACAACAACAACAGCGGCAGCAACAACAATAACAACAACAGCAACAACACAAAGAATAATAACAACAACATGGACAGTATTTAACAACAACAAAAATAACAAAAACAATAACAACAACCTTACAACAATAACGACAACGAGAAGAACAACAACAGTGACAGCAACAACAACAACAACAGCAACGACAACAACAACAGCAACTACAACAACAAAACAGCAACAGCAATAACAACAACAACAACAACACCAGAAACAACAACCAAAAACAGCAGCATCAACAAAATCAGCTACAAAACAACAATAGCAACAACAACAACACAACAACAGCAGCAACAACAACTACAATAACAAACAAGAACAACAACAACATACCCAGAGCAGTCGTTGTACCTTTGTAGCATACAGGTGGCAATGGTGATGTAGGTGTTAGATAGTCACGTGGAACACCTGCACAAGTTGATGATGCTGTTCTTCAGTTTGTCAAGAAGAAATACACAACATAGAACCCTACTATATATCTCATGGTTTAGTCCATTTACTAACTGATTACATAGTGAATTACTAATTTGTCCACAAAACGTGTAGCAAATTACTAACTGGCCACTTACCTGACTCACTGTTCATGCCTTAACAATCAACTTTCTGACTAATAAACGAACGTTTGAATACAGCATTCAAGTAGCTGACTATGCAGTCAACAGCCAAAACAACAGCAATAACAACAACAACAGCAATAATAACAATACAACAGCAAGACAAACAATAACAATAACAAAACAACAACAGCAGCAGCAACAACAATAACAACAACAGCAACACCACAAACAATAATAACAACAACATGGACAGTAACAACAACAACAAAATAACAACAATAACAATAACAACAACAGTAACAACAACAACAACGAGAAGAACAACAACAGTGACAGCTACAACAACAACAACAGCAATGACAACAAACAAAAACAACAACAACAAAAATAGCAACAACAACAACGAGAAGAACAACAACAGTGACAGCAACAACACAACAACAGCAACTACAACAACAACAATAACAAAACACCACCAACAACAAAAATAACAACAACATACCCAGAGCAGTCGCTGTACCTTCGGAGCATGCAGGTGGCAGTGGTGATGTAGGTGTTAGATAGTCACGTGGGACACCTGCACATGTTGATGATACTGTTCTTCAGTTTGTCAAGAGGAAAAAAACACAACATAGAATCCTACTATATGGCTCATGGTTTAGTCCAGTTACTTACTGATTACAGAGCGAATTAATAAATGTTATGATTAATGAGCTAACACACAACTATCCAACCAACTAGTCAGCCTACCCACCAGCCAACTGACTCATCCAGCAACCTAACTAAACAATTCGCTAATCTAACGAATAACCAACAAAGCTACCACCAACCAACCAAGCAATTATCTAACCAATTAACCGACTAACAACCAACTATCCAACCCATTTTTAATGTTATCGTTGTTTAAAGTCCAGCCAACTGCGTAGAGCCATATTAGGGCTATAACCGCTTCAAAACACACAAAACTTCAACAGGAAAAAAAAAAGAAGAAAATTAAGTACACATATCGATGCATTTACGGATATAATCTAAAGACATACCTCTGGCGTTGACCACTCCGTCCAATCTATCTATCTATCTATCTATCTATCTATCTGTCCATTCATTTTTGATAACTTTTTGTTTGTTTGTTTGTTTGTTTATCTACACTCACATAGTGAATAGACATTTAAAAGAAATAACGAACGAACGAACACACACACACACACACACACACACACACACACACACACACACGCACACGCACACACACACACACACACACACACACACACACACGGACACAAACACGCACGCACGCAAAAAGAGCCACTGACCTGTGAGGCTTGCCAGATCGTCATCCAGTGTGTGATAGTGGGAACTGCCAATTTCCTGGTAATCTGAATTCCCCTGGTCCTCAACCGCTTCATTGGTAATTCGGGGCAGGTTCCCTCTAGCGGGTAGCTGTGGGGCTCTCCTTGTTGTGTACACATGTGGACAATCGTAAATGTGACCCCGTCTAAGGCGTTGTTTTCCTGTTAAGTCAGAGTGGGATTCTGGTTAAAAAGAAGTATTAAAAAAGTATATAAATAATTCACGAATCAGTCAACAAAATTTACAGGACATTTTATGAGGCAAGAGAAATTAGATCAAATTTACAGGATATTTTGGACATTTTATGAGGCAAGACAAATTAGAGCAAATTTACAGGACATCTTATGAGGCAAGAGAAATCAGAGCACCTAGACACAACAGGAAAGCTGGAGGAAAAAAAAAGAGCACAAAGGTAGACCCAGTGAGAAAATACTGGACGGACGTGCAGAGTGGTTGAGGATAGAGAGGGTGGGAGATGTTCTTGCAGCGACAATGGATAGATTCGTATGGAGGGCCATGATCGCCAACGCCGTGCGGCAGGGCACATGATGATAATGATGATGAGTCAGTAAGATTCTAAGTTCACATTTGCTTACAAGAAAGTCAAATGTGTGGGCGAGGAGTCCTACACTACATCTAGTATGACTTTTGATGTGTGTGTGGTAGGTGGGTTGGGAGTGGGGGAGGGAGCGGGGAGAGAGAACCATGACAGACATTACACGCCTCCACGCAGTTCTTGTGAGATAACCAGGACATGAGATTTTGCCTAATTTCAAGGTCAATTGAACTAAACAATAGTTCTTCTCCTTTAAGCATTATCTCTGTGGAACTCAGTGTGAATACAAATATCTTGTATCCATTGTCCCACTCAGTGTAAGTGCTCAGATAGAATGAAAGGGAAAAGATACAAAGATACAAAAATAAACAAAGAAGGAAAACGAAACAAAAACAAAAACAAACAGAAAAACAGAAGACAACAAAAAGAAGGAAGATACGCAGACTTTATGGACTAAAAATAACAACGGATTAAAAAAAAAAGAAGAAAGCACAGAACAGAAAAGATAGAAAGAAGAGAGAATTATCAGACAAACAGACAGACAGAGAGACAGACAGACAGACACTACAAGCCACTGTATCAAAACTACTACATTGTCATTGTTATTGTTGTTTAAAGCCCAGCCGACTGCGTAGAGTCTTATGAGGGTTATAACTACTTCAAAACATACAAAACTTCAACAGGGGAAAAAAGAAATGAACATTGAGTACACATATCAATGCATTCGCGCACATAATCTAAGGACATGCCCCTGGCATTGACCACTCCATCCAATTTATTGCACAGGGGATAAAAAACACACCTGATTACAAATTTAAGCATACCTATGGACACCAAAACATATATAAAAACAGCATAAATTACTTCCGCACATCCCACCTTCTTAGAGCCAAAAATGCACTTAATACATGAACCCAATTATCAATCCTAAGAAAAAGTACGTAAGACTTTATTACACACTTACAGGTGAATGGACCTTTAAAGCAGAAAATGCTAGGAAGAAATGACAGAAAGCAAAGGAGGGAGAAAGAAGCAAAGGGATTGACAGAAAAGAGGACATTTCTAGCACAGAATTTCCAGAAGGTGGGGATGCTATTTATACTGAAAGAGCCCCGGCATCCCCCCGGGGGTGGGGTGGGGGAACTACTACAAACGCTTGTTCAGCAACATGACCTGAGCTCATATACATGTACCTGGGACAGAAAACATACCCACGTGAATACTGTTATGATCCAAGTTCAATGGAATGACCAGGCCGATATTAAGGGAAGCAAAAGTAACTCTTCTGTCTGACCCTTAACGACGCCGACGAGTGAGGTGGTAGAGATCTCAATTTATTTCTACGTATTTGCTCTTTGAAGGTGCTACCACTCTCCTCTCTGTCTATGGTTTACTTCACAACCCTGAACAGGATCAGGTACTCATTTACAGCTGGGCATAGGCACAAAGTTTAATACCAGCTAGACTCGACCCTTGCAGTCAGGCTGTACTGTTATTGTTAGTTTTGTTTAAAGCTCAGCCAACTACGTAGACCCATATCAGGGTTATAACCATTTCAAACCGTATAAAATACTTCAACAGGAGAAAGAAAAAAAAAGGAAAAGAAAATTAAGTACACATATCACGCATTTGCGCACAGAATCTAAGGACATGCCCCTGGCGTTGACCCCTCCATCCAATGCATCGCGCAGGAGATTAAAAAACATACCTGAATACAAATTGAAACATAACTTAAAGGCACAAAAAACATGGAAACAAGCCTAAATGACCTAAAATTGCTTCCGCATATCTGATTTCCCTAGAGCCAAAAATGCATTTAATACACGTATCCAATTATCAATCCTAAGACAAAGTATGTAAGACTTTATCGAACACATACAAATGAATGGACCAGCAAGGCAGAAAATGATAGGAAGAAATAACAGAAAACAAAGGAGGAAGAAAGCCACAAAGAGAGTGACAGAAAAGAGGAAATTTCTAGCAGAATTTCCAGAAGATGGGGACACTGTTTATACTGAAAGGGCCCCCGCATCAACACGGGGGAATCTATTTATGTATATCAGGCTTTGCATCATGTTGAGACTGCACAGATAAACCACACATGACTTCATCATTACAATAACAAGATGCTCCTGTTTATTCAAAACAGCTTTTATTTCGTGTTTTGAGGGCATATAAACCAGACATGGTTTCATCGTGAATAAAGTGTCCTATTTATACACAGCAGGCTTTACTTCATCTGTAATCCGTACAGATAAACCAGACATGACTTTATCATGAACAAAGTGTTCTCTTTATACATAGTAGGTTTTATTTCATTTTTAACCCGCACAGATAAACCAGACATGACTTTATCATGAACAAAGTATTCTCTTTATACACAGCAGGCTTTACTTCATCTTTACGTACAGATAAACCAGACATGACTTCGTCATGAACAAAGTGTTCCCTTAATACATAGTAGGCTTTACTTCATCCTTAACCCGTACAGATAAACCAGACATGACTTCGTCATGAACAAAGTGTTCTCTTTATAAATAATAGGCTTTACTTCAACTTTAAGCCATACAGATGAAACCAGACATACCTTTATCATGAACAAAGTGTGCATATAAACCAGACATGGTTTCATCGTGAATAAAGTGTCCTATTTATACACAGCAGACTTTACTTCATCTTTAACCCGTACAGATAAACCAGACATGACTTCATCATCAGCAAAGTTCTATTCATGCATAGCAGCATTCAAGAAGATGAAAAGCATTCTTACCAACAAATGCCTATCAATTAACATCAGGATGAGAGCTCTTGTATGCTACATAGAACAGTTGTGAGGTGTGGACAGTCAACAAGCAAAGCCAGAGCAAGATTGAGGCAGCCGAGATGTCGTTTCTAAGAAGTATGTTGAGAGTTCCATGGACAGCAAAGAAATCAAACGAGACAATCTTGACGGAGGCATACACAAGAGATGAAGATTAGGAAAAGACAAGCAACATTTATAGGCCATTTTATGAGGAAAGGGGAATTAGAGCACCTGGTTACAACAGGAAAGGTGGAGGGAAAGAGGGCACCAGGTAGACCCAGGGAGAAAATGTTGGACGGACTTGCAGGGTGGCTGAGGACAGAGAGGGTGGAAGATGTGCTTGTGGCAACAAGAGATAGATACACATGGAGGGCCATGATGGCCAACGCCATGCGGCAGGGTACATGGTGATGATGATGATAGCAGCTTTTACATCATGTTTAGCCTATACAGACAAAACAGACCTGCTTTACTCATTAATATGAAATCAACATTTTCTTCACTTTTCGCACAAAAAAAGACAGTATTCCCTTCTCCTATAATACACATAAAATACAAAATTTACTTATTCTGTTGACGGTGCAGACGATGACGATGATGACGATGACAACGGCCACAACAGCCAAGACCGCTCCAGCCGTGATGAATAGAGACTGAAACAGCATGTCTGGACTTTCTGTGGTCTGTTGCTCTCCTGTTGAGAAGGAAAAAACCAACACTATTAATTTTTTTTAATGATCATTGCGCTCAGTGAAGTTACCTTTGTACTCTCCTTTTTTTTTCACATTTTCTATGCCATTTAAATGGCCACAGATGCTGGAACAGTTTTTACAAAGCGGTGATAATAAATGTTGATGAGGATGATATTCATGATGCTATGGAGTTCAATCTAGGATTGAGACTGCGTGACAGGGCCGTACTGTACGCCTATTATCATAACATATCTTGGCATTAACCAGGCCCGAGAGATACAGACACCTGCGGTGCTGGTCAGAAGATTTGAGCAACACCCTCAATGACGCATCCGTGAAGTGAGAGAGACTTGACTGTGTGGTCCCAGTCTTCCCAACAAGCCCAAAGCACCCCAACTCTGGATAGGATCTGGTTAGAGCCAAACAATTCCACTATGATTTTTGAAGGGACTGATGGGGATTCGAACCCACAATCTTCCAGTCAATAGTCCGTTGCGCTGACCACTACAACATGGCGACTGGTCACCAACACTATTACAGTGTCTATGCTCAAATGAAAACACCTACCCATCAAAATCCTGCTACAAATACAAGACATTCTGCCTAAACACAAGAATAAACCAGAATAGAGTATACCAAAATGAGACACACCCATATAAACCAGAATATCCTGGGAAGAAAACGAAAAATCAACCAAAATCAAACTGTTATTGATTACTGTTATTGTTGTTTAAAGCCCAGCCGACTGCGTACAGCCATATCAGGGCTTCAAAACTTATAAAACTTCAACAGGAATCAAAAAAGAAAAGAAAATCAAGTACACATATCAATGCATTCACGCACATAATCTAAGAACATGCCCCCCGGCGTTGACCATTCCGTCAATTTATTGCACAGGGGATTTAAAAAACCACACTTGAATACAAATATAAGCATACCTAAGGACACCAAAACATATATAAAAACAGGCCTCAATTATCTAAAATTGCTTCCGCACATTTCGCCTTCCTAGAGCCAGAAATGCAATCAATACATGTACCCAATTATCAATCCTAAAAAAAAGTACGTAAGACTTTATCGAAAACATACAGGTGAATGGACCATTAGGGTAAAAAATTATAGGAAGAAATGACAGAAAGCAAAAGACGAAGAAAGAAACTAAGAGAGTTTGACAGAAAAGAGGACATTTCTAGCACAGAATTTCCAGAAGGCGGAGAGTGAGAGAGAGAGAAAGAGGAAGAGAGAGTGAGAAAGAGGGAGGGAGGGGGTGACTGAGGGAGGCACAGAGAGAGAGAGAGAGAGGGGGGGTAGAGAAAGAACGAGAGATGCACACAGACACAAGCAGGTACAAACAACTCGACACCCCCTCAGCATACACTCACAAGCACTTTTCTCACCATACACTCTGAGTATTTCTGTGGCACTCAGCTGATACAAAGCCGGACGTTTCCATTCTGCTTTGCAATGGCAACGCGTCTCATCATCTTCCATTGTCAACGAGTCGATGGTCAGAGTGCTGCTGACCTCCGTCACGCTGGACACGTTTGTTGACCTGCCCACAAGTCTTCCACAGGAGAACAGCACTGAGGTCACCAACGGTTTTCCACCACGGGCAGAACAGGTCACGTGTACTGTGTCTCCCACCTGGTATTCCGTATTCCCAGAAGAGGTGAAGATGGTAGGGGCATCTTGAGGAGGGTCTGTGAACACCAAAATGTACTGTACAATCCATAGGTGTACACCAAAATGTACTGTACAATCCATAGGTGTACACCAAAATGTACTGTACAATCCATAGGTGTACACCAACATGTACTGTACAATCCATAGGTGTACACCAAAATGTACTGTACAATCCATAGGTGTACACCAAAATGTACTGTACAATCCATAGGTGTACACCAACATGTACTGTACAATCCATAGGTGTACACCAAAATGTACTGTACAATCCATAGGTGTACACCAACATGTACTGCACAATCCATAGGTGTACACAAAAATGTACTGTACAATCCATAGGTGTACACAAAAATGTACTGTACAATGCATAGGTGTACACAAAAATGTACTGTACAATGCATAGGTGTACACAAAAATGTACTGTACAATCCATAGGTGTACACAAAAATGTACTGTACAATGCATAGGTGTACACAAAATGTACTGTACAATGCATAGGTGTACACCAAAATGTACTGTACAATCCATAGGTGTACATCCAAATGTTCTGTGCAATCTTAGGTGTACATCAAAATGTACTGTACAATGCATATGTGTACACCAAATGTACTGTACAATACATAGGTGTACATCAAAATGTACTGTAAATCCATAGGTGTACACCAAAATGTACTTACAATACATAGGTGTACTCCAACATGTACTGTACAATCCATAGGTTAACACCACAATGTACTGTACAATCCATAGGTTAACACTAAAACGTAATGTACAATCCATAGGTGTACACCAACATGTACTGTAGAAGCCATAGGTGTACACCAACATGTACTGTACAATCCATAGGTGTACACCAAAATGTACTGTGCAAGCCATAGGTTAACACCAACATGTACTTACAATCCATAAGTAAAATTAATGATTTTTTCCCTCCCTGATATATGTCCTAATGGACGATTGGATTCACAAGCTATTCTCTCCGAATGTTTGAAAAGTTTCATCTGTCCTACTTACATAAATATGAAATCCAAAACAAGTGTGACTGCCCCCGTTCAAGCAAACGAGAACCAGAAAAAACACGAAAAAAAGAATAAGAACGCGTATTTAATACAAGACAAGACAAGACAGGCGCAAATTTTCGGCCAACTGGCATGATATTGGGTTTGCTTTCAGTAAGAAGGACATGTTACCATAGTGAATCGCCACCCATTCTTACTGTCTGCGTTTGTTTTTGTCTAGGGAATGGCGTCCAGAGGCATTTCAGGAGCATCCGGCTGCTACGATGATATCCAGAAGTGGATGACACAACAGAAACTACTCTTAAATGGTGATAAACCCGAAGCCACGCTTGTAGGTACCAAAAATAAGCTTGCCTCTATCATACAGCTTGGTGACAACATCGTCCCTCTCTCTGATTCTGTCAAAACCTGGGTGTGACCTTTGGACAACACTCTTTCCATGCAGAAGTTTCTGACCTAGACCTGTCAATTATGCTACTATCAGATTCAACACATTGGCTACATTCGAAGATACCTTTCAACTGAGGCTGCATCTAAGCTTGTGACATCTCTTATTTTGTCTCGTCTTGATTACTGTAATGCTCTCCTTACTGGACTACCAGCTTCTTCTCTCCTAAGTCTGCAACGCATACAAAATATCTTTGCTCGTCTTGTCTTCAAAAACATAAAGTTTGATCATACCTGTCCTCTCCTTCGCTGTCTTCACTGGAAGCTTGTCTTAATGAGAATTGAATACAAGCTGGATACCTTGTGTTACAAATCTATTCACCAATCTGCTCCATCATATCTTTGCGACAACAGCAACATTTATACGCCAACTCGCAGCTTGCACTCAGTTCAGACACTCTTTCCCTTCAGGTCCCCCGATTGAAATTATCAAGTGTTGACCATGCCAGCGTTGTTTTGCTGTCTCAGGCCGTCAGCCTGGTAAAGGCGTCTGCTCTGCCTTCGCTAACACGCATCCTTTTGGCTTTTAAACCCAGTTATAAAACTCACCTCTTTTCCCTACAATGAATTCTACAACCACTTCTTTTCCTCAGTCTGTGTATTACATATTGTAAGATGGTCTTTGTCGATCATATGCATAAGCCTGGTGCATGAGTGCGCTTTGATTTGAA
The DNA here is from genome assembly GCA_030674185.1 of Monoplex corrugatus. Classification (NCBI taxonomy): domain Eukaryota; kingdom Metazoa; phylum Mollusca; class Gastropoda; order Littorinimorpha; family Ranellidae; genus Monoplex; species Monoplex corrugatus. The sequence continues at coordinate 27,281,082 of JAPXFY010000027.1, read as the reverse complement.
TTGTCAAGATTTGGCGCAGTATGAATATTATCATTATTATTATTATTATATTATTATTATTATTGCTATTATTATTATTATTATTATTATCATTATTATCAATATTTCACTACTAGTAGTAGTATCATTATTATTATTACTATTATTATTATTACTATTGTTATTGTTGTTGTTATCATTATTATTGTAATAATTATATTATTACTATTATTATTATTATTGATATTATTATTATTATCATTTTCATTATTATTCTCATGACTATGTGTGTCTGTGTCCTGGTGAATACATTCTATCTATGTGTGACTGTGTGTTGGTGTACACATTATTCCGATGTGTGTGTGAACTGATGTACACATTATATCTATGTGTGTGTTTCGTGATGTATACATTATATCTATGTGTGTGTGTGATAGTGTATACATTATATCTATGTGTGTGTGTGTACTGGTGTATACATTATATCTATGTGTGTGTTTCGTGATGTATACATTATATCTATGTGTGTGTGCTGGTGTATACATTATATCTATGTGTGTGTGTGATAGTGTATACATTATATCTATGTGTGTGTGTGATAGTGTATACATTATATCTATGTGTGTGTGTGCTGGTGTATACATTATATCTATGTGTGTGTTTCGTGATGTATACATTATATCTATGTGTGTGTGCTGGTGTATACATTATATCTATGTGAGTGTGTGATAGTGTATACATTATATCTATGTGTGTGTGTGATAGTGTATACATTATATCTATGTGTGTGTGTACTGGTGTATACATTATATCTATGTGTGTGTTTCGTGATGTATACATTATATCTATGTGTGTGTGTGCTGGTGTATACATTATATCTATGTGTGTGTGCTGGTGTATACATTATATCAATGTGTGTGTGTACTGGTGTATACATTATATCTATGTGTGTGTGCTGGTGTATACATTATATCTATGTGTGTGTGTGATAGTGTATACATTATATCTATGTGTGTGTGTGATAGTGTATACATTATATCTATGTGTGTGTGTGCTGATGTATACATTATATCTATGTGTGTGTGTGATAGTGTATACATTATATCTATGTGTGTGTGTGCTGGTGTATACATTATATCTATGTGTGTGTGTGATGGTGTATACATTATATCTATGTGTGTGTGTGCTGGTGTATACATTATATCTATGTGTGTGTGTGTGGTGTATACATTATATCTATGTGTGTGTGTGCTGGTGTATACATTATATCTATGTGTGTGTGTGCTGGTGTATACATTATATCTATGTGTGTGTGTGCTGGTGTATACATTATATCTATGTGTGTGTGTGCTGGTGTTATACATTATATCTATGTTGTGTGTGTGCTGGTGTATACATTATATCTATGTGTGTGTGTGTGTGTATACATTATTCTATGTGTGTGTGTGTGGTGTATTACATTATATCTATGTGTGTGTGTGCTGGTGTATACATTATATCTATGTGTGTGTGCTGGTGTATACATTATATCTATGTGTGTGTGTGTGGTGTATACATTATATATATGTGTGTTGTGTGTTGGTGTATACATTATATCTATGTGTGTGTGTGCTGGTGTATACATTATACTATGTGTGTGTGTGTTGTGTGGTATACATTATATCTATGTGTGTGTGTGCTGGTGTATACATTATATCTAGGTGTGTGTGGTGTGTGCTGGTGTATACATTATATCTATGTGTGTGTGTTGCTGTGTATACTTATCATTATTCTATGTGGGGTGTTGTGTGTGGTTATACATTATATCTATGTGTGTGTGCGTGTGTGTGGTGTATACATTATATCTATGTGTGTGTGTGCTGGTGTATACATTATATCTATTGTGTGTGTGTGCTGGTGTATACATTATATCTATGTGTGTGTGTGCTGTGTATACATTATATCTATGTGTTGTGTGTGTGGTGTATACATTATATCTATGTGTGTGTGTGCTGGTGTATACATTATATCTATGTGTGTGTGTGCTGGTGTATACATTATATCTATGTGTGTGTGTGCTGGTGTATACATTATATCTATGTGTGTGTGTGCTGGTGTATACATTATATCTATGTGTGTGTGTGCTGGGTATACATTATATCTATGTGTGTGTGTGCTGGTGTATACATTATATCTATGTGTGTGTGTGCTGGTGTATACATTATATCTTATGTGTGTGTGGTGTTGTCTGTGGTATACATTATATCTATGTGTGTGTGTGCTGGTGTATACATTATATCTATGTGTTGGTGTGCTGTGTATACATTATATCTATGTTGTGTTGTGTGTATATACATTATATCTATGTGTGTGTGTAGTTGTGTATACATTATATCTATGTGTGTGTGTGTAGTGTATACATTATATAATGTGTGTGCTGTGTAACATTATATATAGTGTGGTCTCATGGTTTATACATTATATCTATGTGTGTGTGTGATAGTGTATACATATATCTATGTTGTGTGTTGATAGTGTATACATTATATCTATGTGTGTGTGTGATGTGTATACATTATATCTATGTGTATGTGTGTGTGGTGTATACATATATCTATGTGTGTGTGTGTGTGTGTGCGCGTGTGTGTGTGTGCTGGTGTATACATTATTCCTATGTGTGTGTGTGCTGGTGTATACATTATATCTATGTGTGTGCTGGTGAATAATTATATCTGTGTGATGTGTGTGTGTGGTGTATACATTGTATCTATGTGATGTGTGCTGATGTGTCATTATATCTGTGTGTGTGTGTGTGCGTGTGTGCATGCGTGTGTGTGTTTGTGTGCTGATGTATACATGATATCTATGTGTGTGTGTGTGTGCCGGTGTATACACAACACACACAACACACACACACATAATATATATATATGTGTGTGTGTGTGTGTGTGTGTGTGTGTGTGTGTGTGTGTGTGTGTGTGTGTGTGTGTTTGTACATCTTATCTATCTTCTTGTGTCTATGTGCTGGTGCATACATATTCGTTCATATGATAAGGGTTTTTTTCTCATGTCATACCGATACGATACTGAACATTGTTTTCCTTTCCTGCTCCAAGTCAAAGAAAAATTGCCAAACATATCAGACATTTCACAATATGCTGTCCACAGTAAACAAGAAAACGCTGCGATGGTTTAGATCCAGATCTAATTATTTATCAAATACCATCCACAAGGGAACAGAACAAAGGAAAAGGAAATGGGATAGACAGAAGAAGAAATGGAGAGATAACATTGCTGTGTGGACTTCGATTCTATGCCAGAAACCACGCACTCGCCCACAGACGTGAAGATGGGGGGCAACTGGTGCAACAGCCATCGATACAGCACCTCCTTTTACCCCAGCCAGTTTTGGGATCTATCAAGCCATAATATGTATGACCCAAATGTTTTATTTCGTTTCGTTCACTGCACGCGTTTATCGTACAAGTCAAAATCAATACCAGTTGTAATACCTTTTCCCCATTTTCGACAAATAGCAAAATTACGTCATCATCATCATCAAGTGCCCTCTCTGTCCTCAGCCACCCTGCAAGTCCGTCCGATAATGTTTCCCTGTGTCTACCTGGTACTCTCTTTCCCTCCAGATTTCCTGTTGTGACTAGGTGCTTTAATTCCCCTTTTTTCATAAAATGGCCTATACATGTTACCTTCCTTTCCTAATCTTCCTTATGAATGATCTTCTTGTGTCTGCCTCCATCAAGACTGTCTCGTTTGGTAACGTACATAAAAGAATATCAATCAAAGGAGAAAATACTGTGTGTCCTCTTCATACAGCAATGGCCGCTCTGGCTCAGCTATGTCTACCGCATGCAAAGGCACTAAAATACAAAATGTACTTACAGTTCAGTTCTATCTCCATTGCACCTTCAACAGCCTGACCGTCTGATGACGTCACTGTGCACGTGACTACCTTCCCATCGTCTTCCACTGGGCGTGGCTTGAACATGCACGTGTTTCCCAATTTTCGTAAACAGGGCACGTTCCACACGTAGGATAGGTTGTCCACATTCATACCATGGTGACAGCTCAAGGTCATCGTATGGGTGCCATTTGTGTCAAAAGGCTGGGGGTCAGATGTGGATACAAACGCTAAAAAAAAGCAGGTAGATTCAAGATTGTTATTGTTATTGTTGTTTAAAGCCCAACCGACTGCGTAGAGCCCTATCAGGGCTATAACCACTTCAAAACATTCATAACTTCAACGGGGGAAAAACAGAAAAGAAAATTAAGTACACATATCAATGTATTCATGCACATGATCTAAGGAGATGCCCCCGGTGTTGACCACTCCATCCATTTTATCGCACAGGGGGTTTAAAGACATACCTGAATACAAATTTAAGCATACCTAAGGACACCAAAATATATATAAAAATGGGCATAAATTACCTAAACCTGCTTCCGCGAATCTCACCTCCCTAGAGCCAAAAATGCACTTAATACGTGTACCCAATTACCAACCCTAAATACGTAAGACTTTATCGAACACATTTAAGTGAATGGACCAGCAAGGAAGAAAATGATAGGAAGAAATGACAGAAAGCAAAGGAAAAAGGCAGAAACAAAACAAGGGACAGAAACATGGAAATTTCTAACACAGAATTTCCAGAAGGCGGGGACACGATTTATACTGAAAGAGCCCCTGGCATCCCCACGGGTGAACTTGAAGAATGATATTATGAGATGATAGTACATGGATTCAAAAAGGCGTCTTCTATATTGCAAACATTTTTGATTGATAATGGAATGTTTTCCTGACATATCATAGATTCAACAGAAAATCCAAAACATATGTGTAAATTTCCTCATCTTAGTTTATTAAGGCATATGTGCAAAAGACAAAGCTGAATATACTAAATGTAAATACACCTGATATTCCTACAGCACTGATAGCAATTTACTCTGTTGTAACAGGAGAGAGAGAGAGAGAGAGAGAGAGAGAGAGAGAGAGAGAGTGACAGGGACGAAGAGAGAAAGGGTGAGAGAAAGAAAGAGGGGAAGTGAGAATGACAGAGAGATGGAGAGAGAGAAATGAAGAGAGAGGGGGAAGAAAAAGGAGAGAGAGAGAAGTGGGAAATGGTGAGAGGGGAGAGAGAGAAAGAGAGAGAGTGAGAGAGAGGGGCATAGTGAGAGAAAAGGGAGAGAGAGAGAGAGTGAGAGAGAGAGAAAGAGGAAGAGAGAGTCAGAAAGAAGGAGGGAGGGGGTGACTGAGGGAGGCACAGAGAGAGAGAGGGGGGGGGGAGAGAGAGAACGAAAGATGCTCACAGACACAAGCAGGTACAAACAACTCGACAACCCCCCAGCATACACTCACAAGCACTTTTCTCACCATGCACTCTGAGTATTTCTGTGGCATTCAGCTGATACCAATCCGGACGTTTCCATACTGCTTTGCAATGGCAACGCGTTTCATCATCTTCCATCGTCAATGAGTCGATGGTCAGAGTGCTGCTGACCTCCGTCACGCTGGACACTTTAGTTGACCTGCCCACATATCTTCCACAGGAGAACAGCACTGAGGTCACCAAGGGTCTTCCACCATGGACAGAACAGGTCATGTGTACTGTGTCTCCCACCTGGTATTCCGTATTCCCAGAAGAGGTGAAGATGGTAGGGGCATCTTGAGGAGGGTCTGTGTACACCAAAATGTACTGTACAATGCATAGGTGTACACCAAATCTGCACTGTACAATGCATAGGTGTACACCAAAATGTATTGTACAATCCATAGGTGTACACCAAACTGCACTGTATAATCCATAGGTGTACACCAACATGTACTGTACAATCCATAGGTGTACACCAAAATGTACTGTACAATGCATAGGTGTACACCAAAATGCATTGTATAATCCATAGGTGTACACCAACATTTACTGTATAATCCATAGGTGTACACAAACATGTACTGTACAATCCATAGGTGTACACCAAAATGTACTGTACAAGCCATAGGTGTACACCAAAATGTACTGTACAATGCATAGATGTAAACCAAAATGCACTGTACAATCCATGGATGTAAACCAAAAATGCACTGTACAATCTGTAGGTGTACACCAAATCCATAAGTAAAATTAGGAATTTTTCCCTCCCTGATATATGTCCTAATGGACATTTGGATTCACAAGCTATTCTCTCTCAACGAATGAAAAGTTTCATCTGTCTTACTTATATAAGTGTATCCTGGATTAAGATGGTGTATGGTACTTTGACAGGTTTATTGTTATTACATTACCATGCATTATGATCTCATAGGTATGTACTGAAATACGTCTAGAACAAGAAGAAACGATACTGCTAGCTTTGGAAACATGTACTCTGTGTGTTTAACCCTTTGACCCCCGCACCTTGTCTATCAACATAATTCATTGTCAACCATGCTGGTAAGCAAAAACATAACCCTGTGATTCCCTCACCCTATCCACCACCTTCCAACAGGAAGCTGGTGGGTAGAGTGAGGGAATCAAAGGGTTTAATTTTTTGCAGTTGGTGGATAGAGTGCGGGAGCCAAAGGGTTAATAGGATCTGGAAAACCTTTGCAGTTTTTACTAAACTCTGTGAACTGCGGTATGAATGTACGAGAATGTACTTTGTGTTGGAATTAAACCGAATATAAATAAGCAGTATTCGAAAATAATTGTTTTTGTTGTTATTGATGATGTTGTTGGTGGTGGTCATCTAAACTACATAGATGTTAGTGATGAACAGTATCACAAGCTTGTGCGCATACACTATCACAAACAATAATAACAGAAGTTGTTATCGCTGTTTTTCATCCAAACTGTGTTGGATATTAGTAATATTAAAGCATCTGGAAGCAACCATTCGCCCTGGTGTAGTGGTTAACGCAACGGACTACCGACAGGAAGGTTGTGGGTTCGAATCCCCATCAGTTTCTTCAAAACTATATCACTGTGGGATTTTTCGGCTCTAACCGGCTCCTATCCAGAGTTGGGCGTGCTATGACCTCACTGGGAAGACTGGAGCCACACAGTCGAGTCTCATCTACTTCATGGATGCGTCATTGAGGTTGTTGCTCAAATCGTCTGACCAGCACCGCAGGTGTCTGTATCTCTTGGGCCTGGTTGACGCTGGGATATATCATGTAGTAAGCGTAGAGTACAGCCTTGTTACGAAGTCTCAATCCTAGATGGAACTTAATAGCATCATGATTATCATCCTCATGGACATCATCATCATTGCATTGCAAAAAAAAGTTGTGCCAGCTTCAGTGGCCATTAAGGTGGCTCAGAAAATGGAACGAAAACTCCCTGAGCGCTATGGTCCTTAAAAAAAGCATCTGGAAGCCTTGTGTACATACAGTCATATACTATCTCAAATATTATTCATGATTCTACTATGAAAGATTCTGTTTCAAAAATGTGCAGATTATTATTATACATGGAAACAAACAAAAAAGAGTTCTGTATTCGAGTTATCTGAAAGACTATCCATGGAAATATGGAGAATGATTTAAGATCTAAGCTATCGCAAGTACCAGTGACAGAAATATGATGAAAACTGCAATGAAACTAAATTGTATTAACATTACCAGTGCAAATCTAAAGAAATCGTGTGTAACAAAACTTCTGAATGTTATCTACGACAGAATCTTTCAGTTGCACACAATAACGTTTTACACCTTTGATTCTTGTGACCTGCTAGTTGTGTTCAATATAAAAAAGTAACAATAACAACACCAGACTATAATGCCAAAAGTGGAACTACTTTATTTCTATATGAGGGACGGACGTTATGTCGTATTTTTGATGTGTTGTATATTATGTTTGCCAACATATATCCCATGCGACATTGGGTAAGGAGGATACGTAGCCATAATGCATCGCCACCCATTATTACTGTCTACGCTGATATCCAGAACTAGATGACATAAAAGAAACTACACTTCAATGGTAATTAACCCGAAGCCATGCTTGTCGGTACCAGAAGTAAAGATGCCTCTATCACTGAATACTATCCGGCTAGGTGACAATATCATCCCTCTGATTCTGTCAAGAACTGGGTGATGGTTTTTAACTGTTGTTATTTTTCTTAACACTATCGTGACTGGCCTTGCCTCTGCCTGAACTTCCGGCCAGCCTGAGCCTGCCGCCAATAAAGAATCAGTAGTTGTAAAAAAAACTCTCTAGCAGGCCTGAATGAAGTCCAATTGTCACCAAAATGTGTGTACTTAATGACGAAAAGGATGCTGAGTTTAGCTGTGCTATTTATAAAATTATTACTTAAATAGTTTTTAGCCGCCATCCAGTTCTGTTACAGATATCACCGAAACGACTTTCAGCGCGGCCCAGCAGTAGGTGAAGCTCGGCGTTCACGACTATAGTCGCGGCTCGTCACGGATGTGTTAATGGGTTGTCGTTTCTTGACGTGTTGTTAGCCCTGCTGTGGCTCTAGTAGTCGGCTGGGCTATAAGCAATATGAACTAAACTGAACTGGGTGTGACCTTGGACAACACCCTTTCTATGCAGAAGTTTCTGACCCTGACCTGCCAATTATGCTACCATCAGATTCGACGCATTGGTTACATTCGAAGATACGTTTCAATTGAGACTGCATCTAAGCTTGTGACATCTCTCATTTTGTCTCGTCTTGATTACTGTAATGCTCTCCTTATTGGACTGCCAGCTTCTTCTCTCCTGTATCTGCAACGCACACAAAATATAACTGCTCGTCTTGTCCTCAAAAACAAAAAGTTTGATCATATCAGTCCTCTTCTTCGCTATCTTCACTGGTTGCCTTCTTAAAAAGGATTGAATATAGGCTGGATACCGTGTAACACAAATCCAGTTTACCGGTCTGTTCCATCATATCTTTGTGACAACAGCAACATTTATACAACTCGCAGCTTGCGCTTGGCTTCAGGCACTCTTTCCATTCAGGTCCCTAGATTTAAATTATCAAGTGTTGACCATGCCAGCGTTCTTTTGCTGTCTCAGGACCGTCAGCCTGGAAAAGACTTCCACTCTGCCTTCGCCTAACACCTACCCTTTCTACGTACTTTTAAATCCAATAAAAAAAAAAAACACCTCCTTTCCCAACAATGAATTCTACAACTACTTCTTTCCCTCAGTCTGTGTATTAAATGTTGTAAGGTGGTCTTTGTCGATTGAATGCGTATGCCTGGTGCATGAGAGCGCTTTGATTTGAATTGTCAAGATTTGGCGACAAAGAAATACTATAATAGTAGTAGTAACAGTAGTAGTAGTAGTATCAGTATTATTATTATGATGATGATGATGATCATAATTGTATCTGTGTGTCTGTGTGCTGGTGTGTACATTATCACATGTGTCTGTGTGCGGGTGTATAGATTACATCTATGTGTGTTCGTTCGCTCTTTGATTTAACGTCTTTTCACTATAAGTGATATTATTATGTGTGTGTCTGTGTACTGGTGTATATATTATATTTATTTGTGTGTGTGTGCTGGTGTATACATTATATCTCTGTGTGTCTGTGTGCTGCTGTATACAGTATATCTTTGTGTGTGTGTGCTGGTGTATACATTATATCTCTGTGTGTCTGTGTGCTGCTGTATACATTACATCTATGCGTGGATGTCTATGTGCTGGTGGATACATTGTGTGTGTGTGTGTGTGTGTGTGTGTGTGTGTGGTGTCTGTGCGCGCGCGCGCGCGTCCTGGTGTAGACATTGTATCTATATCTGTGTCTGTGTGTTCTGGTATATACACTATATTTGTGTGCGTGTGTCTGTGTGCTGCTGTTCACATTATATCTATGTGTGTGTGTGCTCTGGTGTATACATTATATCTGTGTGTGTGTGTATGTTTGCTGGTGTATAAATTATGTCTATCTGTGTGTGCCTGTGTGCTGGTGTATACATTAGATTTATGTGTGTGTGTCAGTGTGCTCGTGTAAACATTCTATATATGTGTGTGTGTGTGTTTGTGCTGATGTATACATTATATCTGCGTGTGTGGTGTGTGTGTGTGTGTGTGTTTGTGCATGTGTGTGTGAATGGTGTGTGTGTGTGTGTGTGTGTGTGTGTGTGTGTGTGTGTGTGTGTGTGTGTGTGTGTGTGTGTGTGTGTGTGTGTGTGTGTGCTGTGTATACATTATACCCATGTGTGAGTGTGCTGCTGTACACATTATATTGATGAATGTGTCCATGTGCTTGTGTATACATTATATCTATTTGTGTCCGTGTGCTGGTTTATACACTATATCTATGCGTGTGTCTGTGTGTTCGTGTATACATTATATCTATGTGTGTGTCTGCGCGCTTGTGTATACATTATATACATGTGTGTGTGTGTGTGTGTGTGTCTGTGTGCTGGTGTATACATTATATCTAGGTGTGTGTCTGTGTGCTGGTGTATAGACGATATCTATGTGCGTGTCTATGTGCTGGTGTATACATTGTATCTATGTATGTGTCTGTGTGTTGGTATATACATTATATCTATACGTGTGTTTTTGTGTTGGTGTATACATTATATCTATGTGTGTCTGTGTGTTGGTGTATACAACATATCTATGTGTGTGTGTGTGCTTTGTATACATTATATCTATTCATGTCACTGTGCTGGTGTATACATTTCATCTATTTATTTCATGTGTGTTGGAGTATACATTATATCTGTGTGGTGTGTGTGTGTGTGTGTGTGTGTGTGTGTGTGTGTGTGTGTGTGTGTGTGTGTGTGTGTGTGTGTGTGTGTGTGTACTGGTGCATACATTTTGCTATGTGTGTGTCTGTGGGTTGGTGCATACATTATATCTATGTGTGTCTGTGGGTTGGTGCATACATTATATCTATGTGTGTGTCTGTGGGTTGGTGCATACATTATATCTATGTGTGTGCTGTGTATATATATATATTTGTATCTGTGTGTTGGTGTCTGCATTATATCAATGTGTTTCTGTGCTGGTGTATACATTATATCTATGTGTGTGTGTGCGTGTGTGCTGGTATATACATTATATATGTGTGTGTGTGTATGCTGGTGTATAACATTATATCTATGTGTGTGTGTGTGTGCTGGTGTATACATTATATCTATTGTGTGTGTGCGTGTGTGCTGGTGTATACATTATATATATATATATGTGTGTGTGTTGCTGGTGTATACATTATATCTATGTGTGTGTGTGTGCTGGTGTATACATTATATCTATAGTGTGTGTGTGTTGGTGCATACATTATATCTATGTGTGTGTGTGTATGCTGGTGTATACATTATATCTATGTGTGTGTGTGTGCTGGTGTATACATTATATCTATGTGTGTGTGTGCGTGTGTGCTGGTGTATACATTATATATATATGTGTGTGTGTGTATGCTGGTGTATACATTATATCTATGTGTGTGTGTGCTGGTGTATACATTATATCTATATGTGTCTGTGTGTTGGTGCATACATTATATCTATGTGTATGTGTGTGCTGGTGTATACATTATATCTATGTGTGTGTGTGCTGGTGTATACATTATATATATTAAATTATGTGTGTGCTGGTGTATACATTATATCTATATGTGCCGGTGTGTTGGTGTATACATAATATCTATGTGTGCGTGTGCTGGTGTATACATTATATCTATGTGTGTGTATACTGGTGTATACATTACATCTATTTGTGTCTGTGTAGTGGTGAATCCATTATATCTGTGTGTCTGTCTGTGTGTGCTGGTGTATGTATTATATCTATGTGTATGTCTGTGCGCTGGTGTATACTTTATATATGTGTGTGTGTGCTGGTGTATACATTATATCTATTTGTTTCGGTGTGTTGATGTATACATTATATCTATGTGTCTGTGTACTGGTGTATACATTATATCTATGTATGTCTGTGTGCTGGTGTATACATTATAGTTATTTGTGTCTGTGTGCTGGTGTATACGTTATATATATTATGCGTGTGTCCGTGTACGGTTTAAACATTATATCTATGCGTGTGTCTGCTTTTGTGTGCATAAATTAGATCTATGTGTGTCTGTGTGCTGGTGTATACATTACAACTATGCGTGTGTGTGTGTGCTAGTGTGTACATTATATCCATGGGTGTGTCTGTATACTGGTGTAAACATTACATCTATGCGTGTGACTGTGTGCTGGTGTATACATTATATCTATTTGTGTGTCTGTTTCCTGGTGTATACATTATACCTACTTGTGTCTGTGTGTAGTGTTTACATTAAGTCTATTTGTGTATGTGTGCTGGTGTATACAGTATACCTACGTGTGCGTGCTGGTGTGTACATGTACTTTATATCTATGTGTGTGTGTCTTTGTGCTGATGTATACATTTTATCTATGTATGTGTCTGTGTGCTGGTGTACACATGATATCTATGTTGTGTGTGTGTGTGTGGTGTGTGTGTGTGTGTGTGTGTGTGTGTGTGTGTGTGTGTGTGTGGTGTGTGTGTGTGTGTGTGTGTGTGCTGGTGTATACATTATATCTATGTCTGTGTGTGTGCTGGTGTATACATTATATCTGTGTGTGTGTATGTTGTGTGCTGGTGTATACATTATATCTATGTGTGTGTGTGTGTGCTGGTGTATACATTATATCTATGTGTGTGTGTGTGTGTCCTGGTGTATACATTATATCTATATGTGTCTGTGTGTTGGTGTATGCATTATATCTATGTGTGTGTCTGTGTTCTGGTGTATACATTATATCTGTGTGTGATTGTGTGTTTTTATTCATTATTCCTACGTGTGTGTTTGCTTGTGTATACATTATATCTATGTGTGTGCGCTGGTGTTTACATTATATCTTTGTGTGATTGTGTCTTGGTATATACATTATTCCTATGTTGTGTGGTGTGTGTGTGTGTGTGTGTGTGTGTGTGTGTGTGTGTGTGTGTGTGTGTGTGTGTGTGTGTGTGTGTGTGTGTGGTGCGCTGGTGTATACATTATATCTATGTGTGTGTCTGCTGATGTATACATTGTATCTGTATTTATGTGTGTGTGTGTCAGTGTGTGTGTGTGTGTGTGTGTGTGTGTGTGTGTGTGTGTGTGTGTGTGTGTGTGTGTGTGTGTGTGTGTGTGTGTGGTGTGTACATTTTATTTATATATCTTCGTGTGTCTGTGTGCTTGTATATGCATATTCGTTCATATAAGTTGTTTTTTCTCATGTCATATCATACGAAACTGAACATCGTTATCATTTTCCTGCTCTGAGTCAAAGAAAAATCGCCAAACACATCAGACATTATCACAATATGCTGTCCACAGTAAACAAGAATAAGCTGCGATGGTATGGCCATGAAATAAAATCCAAATCCAGTCACTTCTCAAATACCATCCTCAAGGGAACAGATCAAAGGTAAAAGGAGACAGGATAGACAGAAGTAGAAATGGAGAAATAACATTGCAGTGTGGACTTCAGATCTGTGCTAGAATTCAGGCACTTGCCCACAGACGTGAAGAATGAGGGGGGGGGGAGGGCAACTGGTGCAACAGTCATTGATACAGCACCTCCTGTTACACTGGCACGTTTTGGGATCCATCAAACCACGATATGTATGACCCAAATGTCTTATTCTGTGTCGTTCATGGCACCACGTTTATCGTCCAAGGCAAAAGTCAATACCAGTTGTAGTAGCTTTTCCTCATTTTGGCGAGTAGCAAAATTACGTTTATAAAAAAAGAATATCATCCAAATAAAGAAAATATTGTGTGCCCTCTTTATATGACAACAACCACTCTGGCTCAACCATGCCTACTGCGTACAAAGGCACAAAAGTAGAAATGGACTCACAGTTCAGTTCTATCTCCATCAGATCTACACCTGCTACCGCCCAAAAGAGGCACAAAAGTACAAATGTACTCGCAGTTCAGTTCTATCTCCATCACACCTACACCTGCTACCTCGTACAAAGGCACAAAAGTACAAATGTACTTACAGTTCAGTTCTATCTCCATCTCATCTACAACAGTCTGACCGTCTGATGACATCACTGTGCACGTGACTAGCTTCCCATCGTCCTCCACTGGGCGTGGCGTGAACATGCACGTGTTTCCCAGTTCTTGTGAGCAGGGCACATTCCACACGTAGGACACGTTTTCCATGGGCATATCAGCGTTACAGCTCAAGGTCATCGTATGGTCGCCTCTCGTGTCAAAAGGCTGGGGGTCAGATGTGGATACAAACACTGAAAAAGCAGGTAGATTCAAGATTGTTATTGTTATTGTTGTTTAAAGCCCAACCGACTGCGTAGAGCCATATCAGGGCTTCAAAACAACTTCAACAGGGGGAAAAAGAACAGAAAATTAAGTACACATATCAATGCATTCGTGCACAGAATCTTAGGAGATGCCCCTGGTGTTGACCACTTCGTCCAATTTATCGCACAAGGCATTTAAAGACATACCTGAATACAAATTTAAGCATACCTAAGGACACTAAAACATGTATAAATACGGTCATAAATTACCTAAAATTGCTTCTGCGTATCTCACCTCCCTAGAGCCAAAAATGCACTTAATACGTGTACCCAATTACCAATCCTAAGTACGTAAGACTATATCGAACACATACAGGACCAGCAAGGCAGAAAATGCTAAGAAGAAATGACAGAAAGCAAAAGAATAAGGCAAAAACAAAGAGTGTGACAGAAAAGTGGAAATATCTAGCACAGAATTTCCAGGAGTGGAGATACTATTTATACTGAAGGAGCACGTGGCAACCCCATGGGGGGGAGAGATTCAAGATAATAGGTGCATGGTTAACACACTGCCTAGAAGGATGTGCAGAGACAAATTATGGAATGGATTTTTCAGAAGAAAGAGCTTTGTTCAGTTTCAGTTTCTCAAGATGACGTCTCTGCGCTCGGAACGAATACCTTATGAACTAACGTCACAGGTGCCATGTGTTTGGTGATCATGGCACAAGCTTTATGCCTGCACATAAACCCATGAGCTGGCCAGGTCTTGAGGTCCTACCTAGCCTATGTATTTGTTCGTTTTTTCTTTTTTTTCTTTTTCTATTTTCTTTTTCTTTTATTTTTAATAGTACAGTAAGAATTGTCCCATATGCAAGCCCTGCTATCGTGGTGTTCTAGTTTTGGTTTTCTCTACTCTTCGAAGCCTGAGGTAAATACAGGTTGTGGCCTTTGGTGCCAGTGGTTCATGGGGGTTGTTGGAGGCCCATAGTGGCTGGTCGTTTTACTGAGGGTCTCCTCTCTTTGCTCTGGCGCCATGACTGGTCAGCTCATCCTCATTATCATGATGTGCCAAGGCGTTGGCGATCATGACCCTCCATATGTATCTATCCCTCGTTACCACAAGCATATCTTCCACCCTCTCTGTCCTCAGCCACCCTGCAAGTCTGTTCAATATTTTTTCCCTGGGTCTACCTGGTGCCCTCTTTCCCTCCAGTTTTCCTGTTGTGACCAGGTGCTCTTATTCCCCTTTCCTCATAAAATGGCCTATAAATGTTGCTTGTTTTTTCCTAATCTTCCTTATCAATGATCTTCTTGTGTCTGCCTCCAACAAGACTGTCTCGTTTGTTTTCTTTGCTGTCCATGGAGCTCTCAACATTCTTCTTAGAAACCACATCTCGGCTGCCTCAATCTTCTTCTGGTTTTGCTTGTTGACTGTCCACGCCTCACAACCGTATAACATTATCTGTTCTATATAACATTCAAAAACTCCTTCTTGATGTTAATTAAAAGGCATTTGTTGGTAAGAATGTTTTTCATCTTCTTGAATGCTGTTTTGGCTTGGCCGATTCTGCTGGCTATTACTCGGCAGCTACTGTGGCTAAAGTAGGGACACAGTAGAGGGGGAGGGGGCACTTAGAAAGTTAGATCAAACGTTTGTTCAAACCTACATAAAGAGAAATACAGTGAGTCACTGTACTGAACTCGTCATTTCTATCCATACTAGTAAATTTCTGCATTCTGCTAACAAACGCAACTGACAATTCCTGGCCTGATCTTTCAAGGATGCATTTTTCATTTATTTAGAACGGTTATCAAGACTATTCTAAATAAAATTCACAAGAAAGTATGTGAAAATTGAAGTTAACACGTAACAGACCCTGAACGGTATTTTGCAGCTTTAAAACATTTAAAGTCACAAAACACAAATGTACCAAAAACATTTCTAACAATGAAAAAATTCTAACACAGATGTAAAAAAAATTCTAACTCAAATGTAAAAAAAAAGTTTTTAAAGTACTGTGTACCTTTTTAACAGAGAAAAAAATATGGCTTCAGCTATGCTTTATATCAAATTAGTGATAGCATGTTTCAGAAACATGTTTTAAGGCTTCCTTTTAAATAAACCAAACTACTGATTAAATGTAATTTAAAAACTGTGTTGGAAATAGTAATGCAAAATATTGAGTGGACTGAAAAAGTTAGAGCATTATAAAATTCCTGTATGGATTTAATGAAGGATTTCAGGATTCAAAGAAAGAGCTCGTTTCCGATTTATTGTAAAGTCGACAGAAATTTTGAAGAAAAAAATGTGTAAATTTCCTGGGTTTTACTTGGTCTTAAAACAAAAATTGTGCGGATGTAAGATATGCAAACTGTAGACAGAACTAATATATTGTATATGGTCGACTATCGTGGTCAATAAAGTCCAACCTAGCACTTTATTTGTGTACACTCATGTCGGATCTCAAACCAAAATCTGATGCACACAGGCGGCCACATACTGAACACTCAGTGGAATGCTCTGCAGAATTGGTTCTGACTTTTATTGCTGCACGCTTTTCCACTTGGCTGCTTCGTCTTTCATTTTCATAAGCTTCTGTTCCCTTGCAAATAGCTTGCCTCAATTCAGACTTGTTTGGGGCCATGATTTACTATTGTTCTTCATCAATGTCCATTTCTGGAAGGATATTTTCAGGGTTTCTTTGTAACAAAGTTTGGCCGTCCTCTTGGTCGATGGCCCGTTGTCAGTTCACCGTAGAAGAGCTGCTTTAGATGCCTGTTATCCTGCGTGCACACGAGATGTCCAGACCATCTTAGCTGAGACTGTGTTAGTCAGTGCATGTATGCTTGGCATCTGGACTTGCAAAGTACATTCAAGACTGAGACTCAACTTTTCCCGGGGCCAGCATTGTGAGGGTGGCGCCCATCCCTTCTCCCTCGCTTCAAATTCATATTCGTATTCACATTTTTTAACCAAGACTTCAGAAAGAAACGAGCAAATAAACAAACAAGCAAGTGAGTGAGTAAATGAGTGAGTGAATAAGAAGTAACTACGTAAATAAATAAACACAATGTCAGAACAACATAGGTGAATCTCACGACAAATAATTGTTTCGTGTTTTTTTTATCAGAACAACATAGGTTAATCTCACGAGAAATGATTCTTTCCTGTTTTTATCAGAACAACATAGGTTAATCTCACGAGAAATGATTCTTTCCTGTTTTTATCAGAACAAAATAGGTTAATCTCACTAGAAATAATTGTTTGGGTTTTTTGTCAGAACAACATAGGTTCATTTCACGAGAAATAATTGTTTCATGTTTTTGTCAGAACAACATAGGTTTAATCTCACGAGAAATAACTGTTTCATGTTTTTGTCAGAACAACATAGGTTAATCTCACGAGAAATGATTGTTTCATGTTTTTGTCAGGACGACAATACAAGTTAATCTCACGACAAATAATTGTTTCATGGTTTTTTGTCAGAAGAACATAGGTTAATCTCACGAGAAATGATCGTTTTCATGTTTTTGTCAGGACGACAATACAAGTTAATCTCACGACAAATAATTGTTTCAGGTTTTTGTCAGAAGAACATAGGTTAATCTCACGAGAAATGATTGTTTTATGTTTTTTGTCAAACAACATAGGTTAGTCTCACGAGAAAGGATTGTTTACTGGTTTTGTTTGTTTTTTGTCAAACAACATAGGTTAATCTCACGAGAAATAATTGTTTCATGTTTTTGTCAGAACAACATAGGTTAATCTCACGAGAATTATCTGTTTCATGTTTTTTTGTCAGAACAACATAGGTTAATATCACGAGAAATAATTGTTTCATGTTTTTGTCAGAACAACATAGGTTAATCTCACGAGAAATAACTGTTTCATGTTTTTGTCAGAACAACATAGTTAATCTCACGAGAATTAACTGTTTCATGTTTTTGTCAGAACAACATAGGTTAATCTCACGAGAAATAATTGTTTCATGTTTTTTTGTCAGAACAACATAGGTTAATCTCACGAGAAATATGTGTTGAATTAAATTGAAATTTTCAGTTTTTCGTCCTTGTTCTGTTTTCCTGTTCCTTCTTCTTCTTCTTCTTCCTTTTCCCTCTGTTCATCATCTGGATTTTTGTTTCTCTTGTCAAACGTTTTATTTTCTTTTTTCCCCAATATTTTCCACTGCCTTGGTAATGTTGATTCCATGCCTCTCATTCCAGCTCTTCAACACGGTACCACCCCCACCCCCACCCCCAAGTTTATTCATTTAAGATTCAAGTGACAAGAATTCCTAAGATGCCAGAGATGTCAGATCTCATGGTGCCAAAGAGAATACATCAGGAGAATGAAAATAGAACAGTTCATTACGTGAATATGTTTTTCACATACACACATATACACGAACACACACACACACACACACACACACACACACACACACACACACACACACACACACACACACCACACGCACACAAACACGCACGCACACAAACACAGCACGCACCCACACACACACACACACACTGGTGGATAGGGTGAGGGAGTCAAAGGGTTAAAATTTTTGCTTCGCTAGCATGGTTGACCAGTGAAGGATGTTGGTTGATAGGCTGCGGGGTTCAAAGGGTTAAAACAAACAACGAATCCAGTCCAATCCAAAGCTATCGGATAAAACTGACAGGCAGGCCTTATACTGACTTTCCTGATCCATGTTACCTTTTACACAAGTCCTCTGGTCACTGGACAAAATCTGATCATCAGGACACAGGCAGGTAGTCCTGTTGCTTGGCAACGGTATGCACATGTCAGCACACCCACCATTATTATCGCCACAACCGTGAAGACCTGAAAAACACGTTCGAACAAATCTGATGGAGAAAACTACAGAAAGGAAGTTAATTAATTAAACAGAATAAAACCACTGAGTAGATAATCATCTAACAACGAAGACAATAGACCAAACAATACGTATACAACCAACACTTATATAAGTCTTACTATAATTAACATGGCTGAAATGAATAGACCGACCAACCGACAGACAGACAGACAGACAGATTGATAGATGGATAGAGACAAATTGACAAACGTAGAGACAGACAGAGACAGACTGACTGACAGACAGACTGACAGAAACACAGAGACAGACAGACAGACAGACAGACAGACTGACTGACTGACTGACTCACAGAGAGAGAGAGATCGACAGAGAGAGACACAGGGAGAGAGACAGGCAGATAGAGACAGACAGACAGACAAAGACAGGACAGACAGAGACAGACAGACACAACCGTAGAGACAGACAGAGCAACAGACAGACTGACAGAAAGACAGACAGAAATACATACAGAGCCAGAAAGACATACAGAGACACACACAAAGAGAGAGAGAGAGAGTGTGTGTGTGTGTTGTGTGTGGTGTCCAAGAGAGAGAGAAAGAGACAGAGAGAGCGAGAGAGAGAAAGAGAGAGAGAGTAAGAGGGAGAGAAAAGAGAGAGAGAGAGTGAGAGAGAGAGTGAGAGAGAGAGAGAAAAAGAGAGTGTGTAAGAGAGAGAGAGACAGAGAGACAGAGAGAGAGAGAGAGAAATAGAGAGAAAGACAGAGGGAGAGAGAGAGAGAAAGAAAGAGAGAGACAGAGAGAGAGAGACAGACAGACAGACCGACAGACAAGCAATTAGGCACTGGCTTACTGTGTGTGATGGTTTTAAGTGAAGAAACGTGAAGACCAACAAACACTTGCTGACTGGATTCCCATAACACGTTCCTGCTGCCATCCAGTTTCACTCTCTGTAATCTGCCTTCCCTTCTGTTTAGATGATGAAAATCAACACTGAGAAATCTGTTGGTTTTATAGATAGATAGATATGTAGATAGATATATAGATATATAGATAAATAGACAGACAGACAGACAGATAGATAGATAGATAAATGGATAGATAGATAGACAGACAGACACATAGATAGACAGATAGATACATAGATACATAGATAGATATATATAGAGACAGACAGACAAACAGGCAGACAGATAGGCAGATCTATCTATCTATCTATCTATCTACTTATCGATTTATCTACCTATCTTTATCGCTTTATATCGCTCGACATAGACAGACAGACAGACAGACAAACAGACAGATCTATCTATCTATCTATCTATCTATCTATCTATCTATCTATCTATCTATCTATCTATCTATCTACTACCTACCTACCTATCTAGCTTTATCGCTCCATATCGATCTATATCGCTCGACACAGACAGACAGACAGATAGGTAGATGAATAGATAGATAGACAGACAGATAGATAGATAGATAGATAGATTATACAGATAGATAGACAGATAGATAGATAGATAGACAGATAGACAGATAGATAGACAGACAGATAGATAGATAGATTTATACAACACAATGCCAATCAACACATAGATAGACACATTTATACAACACAATACCAATTAACACGGTGCAAAATGAATTAACCAAATATGGGCATGATTTACAGGCACTACGTGTTAGTCTTACCGTCCTAGGATCCTTTCAGTGATGTAGACGGAGTCCTGAAAGTAGGCGAGGTCGTCAATGAAATGACGACCGTCCTGTTTCATCAGAGTTCTCCTTCCCTTGCCTTCTAGGTCAGACATTTCCAAAACGTTGGTAACCATATCCGCCCAAAACAGACGGTTATCTGGAATCCATGGAACAAGCAGAGTTGCAGCATTTATATTGTCCTATTGTATCATTGAAGTGTGACTGTGAGAACCCATATTGTCTTTATTCCAAAATATTTCACAGATAGATAGAGAGAGAGAGAGAATTAGAGAGAAAGAGAGACAGAGAAAGAAAGGGAGAGAGAAAGAAAGTGAGAGAGACAGAGAGAAGAAACAGAGAGAGAGAGAAAAAAAGTGCGAGAGAAAGAGAGAGAGAAAGAGAGAAAGAGAGAAAAGAGACAGAGAGAGAGAAAGAGAGAGGGAGAAACAGAGAGAGAAAGAGAGAGACAGAGAGAGAGAAAGAAAAAGAGAGAGAGAAAGAAAGAGAGAGAAAAAAACAGAAAGAGAGAGAGAGAAAGATAGAGAGAGAGGAAGAAAGAGACAGAGAGACAGACAGACCGACAGACAGAGAGAAAAAAGAGAAAGAGAGAGAGAGACAGAGAGACAGAAAGAGACAGACAAGAAGAAACAGACAGAAAAAGAGAGAGAAAGAAAGAAAGAAAGAGAGAGTAACGAAACGTATAGTCACTTATAGAAAAACAAAACAATATTGTTCTATTGTTGCGATGGATTTTCCGTCAGAATACATGCAACCAGTGCATGTCAAGTACGATAATCCATTCTAGAAGGACCTTCTTGAAGTCAAAGAGGAACCCTCACTCATTTGTAAGACAAAAACAAAAATCTCTTTTGACTTGAATATTGTGACAAAGAAACGGACGGAAAATAACGTTCCTTCCCTCTGTCTACATTTCGTGTACACTTCCTTGCAGAGCAAAGTGAGAATCGTTGCTCTAACCGGCTCCTACACCAGAGTTGGGTATGCTATGGGCTCATTGGGAGGACTAGACTGGGACCACACAGTCGAGTCTCATCCATTTCACGGATGCGTTATTGAGGGTGTTGCTCAAATCTCCTATCAGCGCCGCAGGTGTCTGTATCTCTCGGGCCTGGTTGACTCCAGGATATATTATAATATTAAGCGTAGAGTACAACCCTGTCACGCCGTCTCAATCCTAGATGGAACTCCATAGCATCATAATTATCATCTTCATAGACATCCTCATCGTCGCATTGTAAAAACTGTGCCAGCCAGCTTCTGCGGCCATTAAGGTGGCGTAGAAAATGGGACCGATAAAAAAGGTGAGCACAAAGGTAAATTCCCTAAGTGCTATTATCATATAAAATAAAATAAAATAAAATAAAATAAAATAAAATAAAATAAAATAAAGTTTAAAATGGAAGAGAGAGAGAGAGAGAGAAAGAGAGAGAGAGAGTGTGTGTGTGTGTATGAGAGAGAGAGAGAGAATGACAACGACAATGATGCTGTATTTCCTAAAGGTAAAAGTTACTGATTAGAAGCCATTTTTCAGACTTGCCATCGCTAATCAATACACATGACGTTTGTTTACAGTAACAAGTACAGCTTAATCAGTTCTTCGTGTCTTATCCGATCAAAAGCGTAGGTACACTATATTTTTATGTACGTATAGATAGATAGATAGATAGATAGATAGATAGACAGGGGGAGAGAATGATGAATCCATCGGCACTGACTCCATCACGACTGGAAACGCACAACGGACCATGATTGATGACCAGTTGGAATTTCCGTGTGCGTGTGGAAGGAGATTCACCACCAAACGCGGCATGAAGATCCACAGGACAAAAATGGGCTGTTTGAAGACACATACGAACCAGCAGCAGCGCACTGCGATAGCAGGTGAGACGTTGGATGACCAAGGCCAGGAATTAAACCATAGTGCCAAGGACATCCACGCTGACGGTTCTGATGCGGATTTTGCACAAGCTCTTAACGCCAAACGTGGAAAACTCAATTTGCCGCCTGCCGGTGCAAAAGAACAATGGGAGAAATTAGATGAGGAACTTGTCCTTAAGCTGAATGCGCTAATAGGGAACAGTACGCTGGAACACAAACTTGACACATACGGAGACATCATATACTCTATCTGCAGGGACACTTATGGAGTGAAGCAGCCAAAGACAAAAACGCCTCCCCAGAAATCCAGAAGACAGCAACAGATGGAGAGCATCCGGAGGGAGAAAAGGAAGCTTAAAAAGCGAATGAAAACTGCCTCAGAATTCGAGAAGCAAGGGCTCCTGGAACTCTGGAAAGATCTGAAGGCCAAACACAATGCTCTCAGCAAAGTGGAATCAGCAAGGCGAAGAAAGAGCAAAAAGAAGAAGACTCAAGATCGTTTCTTCAAAGATCCCTTTGACTTTGCAAGAAAGCTGTTTGAACAACCCAAATCAGGGACTCTCACAGTGGGCAAGGAAACCCTAGAGCAGCATCTCAGGGAAACATATTCCGATTCTCAGCTCGAGGCACCACTTGAAATCCAAAATCTGGTTTGGCCTGCAGCGCCAAAAGGAAAATTCAATAACAAACCACCAACACTGGATGAAGTGAAGAACGTAGTAAAGAAAGCCAGAGCCAAGTCAGCACCTGGACCAAACGGAATACCATACCTGCTCTACAAGAAATGCCCAAAAGTGCTCGAGTGGCTCCACAAGATGATTCGATCAGCATGGAGGAACCAGAAGATCAGCGACCAATGGATGAGAGCTGAAGGAGTGTACATTCCGAAGGAGCAGAACTCCAGCAGCATCAATCAGTTCAGGCCAATATCACTTCTGAACGTCGAGGGGAAAATCTTCTTCTCTGTTATGGCAGCAAGATTGACAAAATACCTGACTGAAAACAAGTATCTGGATATGTCAGTCCAAAAGGGAGGCATACCAGGAATGCCTGGATGCTTGGAACATGCCACGTTGATTTGGGATGCCATCCAAAAAGCAAGAACAGAGAAGAGAGACATTGACGTAGTTTGGCTTGATCTGGCGAATGCATATGGATCAGTTCCACACGACATGATCCAGCTGGCTCTTGAAATGTATCACATCCCAGAAAACATCCGAACAATGCTGAGGAAGTATTTCCAAGGGTTCTCAATGCGGTTCTCTACCAAAGAATACACCACGGACTGGATAGACCTAGAGGTGGGCATTGCAATGGGCTGTGCAATCTCTCCCATACTGTTCGTGTTGGCAATGGAAGTCATCTTGAAAGCTGCAATGAAGAGTTCAGGTCCAGTGAATCTGGGAGATGGATACCAGATGCCTCCTCTGAAAGCTTTCATGGATGACACAACAGTCTTGTCCACGGATGAGGAAGAGACACACCAAATCTTAAAGCAGCTGGATGAGCTGGTGGCCTCTTCAAGAATGAGGTTCAAACCTAAGAAATCCCGAAGTCTCTCACTGCGAAAAGGAAAAGTGGCAGATTCAGTCAAATTCATGGTAGCCAACCAAGCCATCCCCACTGTCACAGAAGAGCCAGTAAAAAGTCTCGGAAGATGGTATGATGACTCCCTGAAAGACACACAAAGGGGGATGTGAAACCAAGCAAACAGCAGAAGAAGGCCTGAAGAAAATAGATAACTGCGGACTGCCAGGCAAATACAAAGTCTGGTGTCTACAGTTCATGCTGATACCAAAGCTGCTGTGGCCACTGCTAATCTATGACATTTGCACCAGCACAGTCGAAGCAATGGAAGCCAAAATCAACAAATACACAAGAAAATGGCTCGGTGTCCCACCTGGTCTCACTGATGTTGCATTCTACTGTCGTCAAGCAATGCTGAAGCTACCTCTGAAATCCATAGTGGAGGAATACAAAGTTGGAAAAGCAAGACTGTTGAGCATGCTGGAGGAATCGGAGGACAATATCGTGAGAGCAGTTCATCCAAAGCTGAGAACTGGCAGAAAGTGGAAAGTCCAAGAGGCTGTAAACAATGCCAAGAGAAACCTCAGCATCAAAGAAATAATTGGACACACGCAAACCAACAGACAGGGACTGGGAGCAACAAAAATGCAGTGGTGGTCCAAAGCCAAAGGGAAGGAAAAAAGAGACATGATCATACAGGAGTTGAAGGAAGAAGAAGATGTCAAAAGAGTGCAGAAGGCAGTCCAGCAAGGTCAACAGGGGCAATGGACAACATGGGACAGTGCACTCCAAAGAAGTCTCAGCTGGAACGATATGTGGCACATGGCTCCTCTAAGGATAAGCTTCCTCCTCAGATCTGTATATGACCTGCTCCCCTCGAATGCAAACTTAGTGAAATGGGGGAAAGCAGACGACCCAGCATGTCCGCTCTGTCAGAAGAAACAAACAGTGGAACATGTCCTAAGCTCTTGCAAAGTAGCGCTAGCCCAAGGAAGGTATACATGGAGGCACAACCAAGTTCTGAAAGTGATCACAGATGTGGTTAGCGAAAAAACCATGACCCCAAACGCACCAATTGCTATGACAACGTTCTACAAAGCAGGAGGGAAACAGGTCTGGCCCGAAAGGGCTATGACAACCAGCACATTGCCAAAGGGTCTTCTGGATGGAGCAGTCGACTGGGAGTGTACAGCAGACCTCCCAGAGTGGAGAAATTACCCAGATGTCATCAGCAAGACAGGCATGAGACCAGACATCGCTCTCCACTCTGACTCCTCGAAACAAGTGATTCTGATAGAACTCACTGTGCCATACGAAAGCAGAATGGAAGAAGCACATATCTACAAGACCGAAAAATACGCCGGTCTTGCCAGCACCCTGAAGAAAGCAGGTCTGCGGGTCAAAATCTTCGCCATAGAGGTCGGGGCAAGAGGGTTTGTGGGCACCTCCGCTTATGATCTCATGAAACAACTCGCCATTTCTGGGAAGAAGAGGACTAGAGCCCTTAAAGCGATGGCAGAGGCAGCAGAAAGGAGCTCAAGCTGGATCTGGGCAAGGAGGAACCAAAAAAGTGAACTTCATAAGGATTAAATTCCCTACAGATGATGTGTGCCCCGTTAGCACATTGGTAAAACCGCGTACCGCAGTTCTGAAGCGCAGAATCGCCCAGGTTCGATCCCCGGCGTGGGAAAAGGAAAAAAAAAAAAAAAAAATAGACAACAGCAGAAGGGCATCCAGGAGTCATGACCTGGATGTGGCCCGGCCCCCCGAGAGTGTAAGGAATTCAGGGCCGAAACACTTGTCTAAAGGGGGTTACTTCTCTGAAGACCTTCTGTTGTCTAGCTCTCCCTAGAGTTTCTTTCTACCTTATGTACGTATAGATAGATAGATAGATAGATAGATAGATAGACAGACAGACAGACAGACAGACAGACAGATACATAGATACATAGACAGACAGACAGATAGATAGATAGATAGATAGATAGATAGATAGATAGATAGATAGATAGATAGATAGATAGAAATACATATACGTAGGTAGATAGATAGATAGATAGATAGATAGATAGATAGATAGAAATACATATACGTAGGTAGATAGATAGATAGATAGACAGAGAGACAGACAGACAGACAGATAGACAGATAGATCTCCTTATTCAATACAGCTGATCTTTCTATGAGAGTTCATATGATGCATATGGCATTGATAGTTCCTTCCCTTTCAAAAAATCCACATTGTTCTTCTGCTGTTTGTAGTTTGATTCTGCTCCTTGTCCTCATAATCATTCATCACAGAATCTTTATCACATGACCCATCCAACCTGTTTCTTTGACTGATTTTGACATATAAGGGATTTTTTTCCTGTGTCATAAATTTCATTTACGACGACTGTTACCTTTTCAATACCAAATTCATCTAGAGCCTCAATCGTTTCCTCAGTAATATTGTCAGGGCCTTGGGCTTTTTTCTGTTTCATCTTTTTCAACGCTGCTCTAACTTCATTTTTCATTATGGGTGGTCCTTCATTGTTCTATCTAATGATGTGTTCTTCCTTTCTGTCATCGTCAAAAATATCTTAAATGTACTCTCCCGATCTGTCTAATACTTTGTCTTTTTCCTTAATAATTGTACCATCTTTAGATTTTAAGCAACCAGTTGATGTGCATGTCTTTTTCCTGTGGGTAATTTCTTAAGTGTTTCTGTACATAAACTTGGGGCATGTTTTATGTCTGTCTTCTGATTCTTTCATTTTGTTTCTAGCCAAGCGTCCTTAGCTTCGTCGCACTGATTCCTAGATTAGGAAAAGACAATATTTACGCGATACTTTATAAGGCAAGAGAAATTTGAGCACCTAGTCACAACAGGAAAGCTAGAGGGAAAAGAGCACCTGGTGGACCCATGAAGAAAATATTAATTTTACAGAGTGGATGAAGACAGAAAGGATAGGAGATATACTTGCAGCATGGAGGGCCATAATCGCCAACGCCATGTGGCAATACACATGATGATGATAATGATGATGATGAAATGATAATGATCATTCTTGTTGTTATACTGTTATTATTATCATTATAATGATTATCATTATCATTCTTGTTAATATTGTGACTTTCATTACGATTATGATGGTTGTTATTATCATTATAATTATTATTATTATTATTATTATTATCATCATTATTAATTATTATTATTATCATTGTTATTATTATTATCACCATCATCATCATTATCATCATCATTCTTCTTCTTCTTCTTCTTCTTCTTATCATTATTATGATTATTATTGCTGTTGTTGTTGCTATGTTACTATTATTTATTATTGTTGTTATTATTGTTATTGTTTTTGTTGTCGTTGTTGTTGCTGTTCTTATAATGGACAGTAACTAATGAGCACAAAATGGTGACCGTCAGTATCCCTTGACCGTTTAGTGACTGTGTGTCATTAGTGCAAATAACAATGACTATTGAATCCCCTGTTGTTGTAAACACACACACACACACACACACACACACACACACACACACACACACACACACACACACACACACACACACACACACACACACACACACACACACACACACACACACACACATACACACACAACACTGTCTGGAGGGACGAAGAGAGAGAGAGAGAAAAATAAAAACTGAAATACTTACTTGAACTATCCACAGCCACACTATTTGGCATGACCAGATTTTTCATGATTATGGTGCGCCTGTCTGTGCCACGATAACTGATTCTCTCAATTCTTCTAGCTATCGTGTCTGTCCAGTACACCATCCTGAATACCACACAACACATACACATATACATTACACATAACAACACAAACACACACACATACAACACATACATACATACATACATACATACATACATACATACATACATACATCATACATACATACATACATACATTCATACATACATACATACATACATACACACATACAACATACATACACACATACTACATACATACATACATACATACATACATACATACATACATACATACATACAACTTACAGAAGAGAGTTAGAGAGAGAGGGGGGTGAAAGAGACAGAGTTAGAGACAGAGAGAGGGAGTTAGAGAGAGAGAGAGTTAGAGAGATAGGGGGAGAGAGAGAGTTAGAAACAGAGTTAGAGAGAGTGTTAGAGAAAGAGAGGGGAGACAGGGAGAGAGAGTTTGAGAGAGGAGAGATAGAAAGAGAGAGAGGGTGAAAGAGAATTAGAGACAGAGAGAGAGTTAGAGACAGAGAGTTAGAGAGAAGGGAGATAAAGAGGGGAGAGATAGAGAGTTAAAGATAAAGAGTTGGAGAGTTAGAGGGAGGGGGAGGAGAGAGTTAGAAAGAGAGTTAGAGGGAGGGAGAGAGAGAGATACACACATATGCTTTTACGTTCACAAACACACACGCACAACTACGCACACACACATACGCACACATACAACACATACGACACACACACACATACACATCACACATCACACACATACACACACACACACACCATACACATCACACACACACACACACACACACACACACACACACACACACACACACACACACACACACACAACACACACACACACACACACACACACACACACACACACACACACACACACACACACACACACACATGGAATAATCCGCAGGCACTATTCAGTGTACTCAACTAGCCAAAATTACGACGAAATGTTTGCATGAGCCCCGATCGTGCTGTGGCTACAAACATGGAATCAAAGTGCATGTACAACACTATCAGTAATACAGCATGACGTAAAAAGTTGTCCCATAACCTTAAAAGTTGCAGACGAATGAACTGATACAGATCAGCATTATCATTGCTGTCGGTTTTTTTTTTTTTTTTCTTCTTTTTTTTAAAAAAAATTGTTATTGTTGTTTAAATCGCAGCCGATTGCATAGAGCCATATCAGGGCTATAACTGCTTCAAAACAAAGACAATGCTTCAACAGGAAGAAAAAAGGAAAAGAAAACTAAGTACACTATCAATGCATTCGCGCACATGATATAAGGAGATGCCCCTGGCGCTGACCACTACGTCCAATTTATCGCAAAGGGGATTTTAAAAAAGCAGACTTGAATATAAAAACTTAAGTAAACATAAGGACACCAAAACATACATAAAAACAGGCATAAATTACCTAAAATTGCTTCCGCATATCTCACCTCCCTAGAGCCAAAATACATATACCCAGTTATCAATCCTAAGAAAAAATACGTGAGACTTTATCGAACAAATACAGATGAATGGACCAGCAAGGCAGAAAATGATAGGAAGAAATGACAGATAGCAAAGGAGGAAATTCTGTGCTAGAAATGTCCTCTTTTCTGTCACTCGCTTTGTTTCTGGTTTATTTTCAAAAGTTACGGAAAAAGATTTTGTCTCGTATGTTTGTGAGTTTGATTTCATATGCTTTGGAAGAAACATTTTCGGAAAAAAATGTCACACAGATGTTTTCGTTGGCTATACTACATTTTGCAAACCAGTGGTAAAGCTTTCGTCCCAAGGGAGACGTTCTGGGGAATTGGATTGTTTGGTTAAAAAAAACCAGTTAGTTCCTTTTGTAACATGGATTGATATTAAACAAGCTTATATATGTGCATTTGTTATCGATAAAAATATTTTTGATACTTCAAAAAATGTTTTCTTTGTTTGTGCTTATGTTCAGCCAGAAAGCTCACCTTATTATACATATGCTGATATTGATAAAGGAATATCTGCTTTGGAAGAATGTCTCGTTGATTGTTTACTGTCATTAGGTGATGCTGAGATATTACTTTGTGGAGATCTGAACAGTAGGACGTCACATTTTTCTCCGGAAATTTACAGTGACTGTTTTAGTATTGACTCGTTGACGAATATTCAACCATCGCAGATCTGAAGACTGATTTAAAAAAGTACGGTAAAATGTTGTTGAATTTGTGTGCTGCATTTGGTTTGCATATTTTGAATGGGGTTTAAAATGGCGACCATCAGGGTCGCTATACTTATATATCTGATAACGGATGCGGTGTGAATGATCATTTTCTTATTTCTAAAGATCTTTTTTCTTCTGTTTGTAATGATTGTACCTTACATATCCCTGATCGCATTGATTCAGACCATTTACCTGTTCAGTTAAATATTACTTTCCCAAATGAAAATATATTTGGAACGGAAGTTTGTGATAGTGACACAATGACTGAAAAATTTGTGTGGAGCGATGAAAATGGTCATATTTATAGATCAAATTTACCGAAAGAGGAGACGCGTTTGAAATTTCAGTCTGCTATAAACTTCATTGATGTAGATGTAAATGATGCTTTGAACGTGTTCAATGATTGTATTAAAGATAATACCGAAAATATGAAGAGATACTTGCGTAGTAACAAGACAAACACAAACAGTGATAAGTTCGATTTTGAATGTTGAACAGCCAAACGGAATGTCCGAAGATTGTTAAAAAGATCTAGGAAAACTTTAAAGCGATGAGTTCAGATGCATGCATACTATTGCTAGAAGAGAATATAAAAATCTTCTGAAAAGAAAGATTTAATCTAGCATTACTGAAGAGCTCGGTGTCCACATTGAACGACCAGCAGGCATTTTGGAAATCCGTTATAAAGGCATCATTTAAAAGAAGTCAGCCAAATTGTTGAATTGTTGTTGATCATCATCATCATCAACATCAGGTGCCTTGCCGCATGGCGTTGGCGATCATAGACTTCCATCTGTCTCTATCTCTCGTTGCCCCAAGCATCTCCTCCACCCTCCTCGTCTTTAGCCACGCTGCAAGTCCGTCCAGCATTTTCTCCCTGGGTCTACCTGTGCTCTCTTTCCCTCAAGCTTTCCCATTGTGACCAGGTGTTCCAAATCCCCTTCCTCATAAAATGGCCTATAAATGTTGCCTGTCTTTTCCTAATCTTCCTTATGAATGATCTACTTGTGTCTGTCTCTATCAAGATTGTCTCGTTTGTTTGTTTGTTTGTTTGTTTGTTTGTTTGTTTGTTTGTTTGTTTGTTTTTGTTTTTTGCTGTCCATGAAACTCTCAACATTCTTTTTAGAAACCACGTCTCGGCTGCCTCAATCTTGTTCTGGCTTTGCTTGTTGACTGTCCACGCCTCACATCCGTACAACAGTATTGGATCTACATAACATTCAAGAACTCTCTTCCTGATATTAATTGATAGGCATTTGTTGGTAAGAATGCTTGTCATCTTCTTGAATGCTGTTTTGGCTTGGCCGATTCTGCCGGCTATTTCTGATGTGTATCTGCCGTCTGATGGAATGATCGTTCCCAGGTATTTACATTTATCAACCTGTGTCAAGTTTATGCCATTTGCTGTTATTTTGCATGAGGGGATTTCATGTTTTTTACTGATCACCATGACTTCAGTCTTTCTGCTGTTTAGTTCCAACCCCTTACCATTGCTTTCTATTTCTAGTATATTCACAAGGTTTTGTAGGTTTTGTTGATACGAGGTTTGAACATTTTCGTTCTGTTAGACAAAAGATGTTGTGCAAGAGGCTGAGTATATTATGCAAGTGAAAAAAGAAACAGATGTCCATCTTAATCGTCCTATTTCAGTGGATGAAGTAGTGTCCACCATGCGTAAACTGAAGAATAATAAAGCTGCAGGTCCTGATCTTATTGGTGAATTTTTGAAAAATGGAACAGAAGATACAATTCAGTTTTTCCTTAAACTATTTAACAAACTTTTTGATGATGGCATATTTCCAAAAAGTTGGTCAGAATAAATCATTTTACCATCATTTAAGAAAGGGGATGCCAGTAATCCAAATAATTATATAGGAATTTCTCTCTGTTATATAAGCAGTAAATTGTATAACACAATTATCAATAAGAGGTTACAGGAATGGGTTGCAATTAATGACATTACAGGAGATCACCAAGCTGGCTTTAAGAGGGGATATTCTACAATAGATCATCTGTTTGGTCTCCTTTCATTCATTCAGACAGTTTTCTTGTAAAAGAAAAATGTATGTTGCTTTTATTGAAAAAGCATTTGATTCTATTGATAGAAATTTGCTTTGGTCAATTTTGTTGAAGAACGGTGTAAATGGCAAATTGTTTCAATGTATAAAGGCAATGTATCAAAGTGTTAAATGTCGAATCCGCTGTGGGCTTCATTTTACAGATTATATTCAGTGTACAACTGGAGTTAAACAAGGAGATGTCTGTTGCCCTGTGCTATTTTCTATGTTTATTAACGAGCTTGATTTGGAGGTTATCAGCAATGGTCGTCATGGGGCCAAATTTCCACAGGATTTGTCAGAATTGTTTGTTCTTTTGTTGGCAGATGATGTGCTGTTGTTATCTGAAACGGTTGTAGGTTTGCAGATGCAGTTAGATACTTACATAAAGCGGCTACTTCTTTGCATCTTAAGGTAAATTTGAATAAAAGTAATGTTGTCGTATTTCGAAAAGGAGGACATTTAGCTGATAGAGAGAGATGGTGTGCAATGATATAGTCATGCCTGTTGTAAATGGTTATAAGTACCTGGGAATGTATTTTTCTACACGTTTGAGTTTTACTCTGGCTTGTAAAGATATTGCTAGCAGGGCAAAAAAAAATGCATTGATATGTGTGATAAAAAGATTGAATTTATTGAATAATAATTCATTTGATTTACTTGTTAAAATATTTGACTCACAAATACAGCCAATTTTGCTGTATGGAGCAGAAATTTGGGGATTAGATAAGGCAGTTATGCATTGTAAAGCTTTTCACTTATTTGCTTTGAAAAGATTTTTAGGACTGGATAAGTGCACTTCTAATGAATATGGATATGGATAAACAAAGATACCCATTGTTTGTTCATTCAGTTGTACGATGTATTCAATTTTGGTTAAAACTATTGCACATGGAAGACAATAGACAGCCGAAAAAGTTCTGTAAGATATCATTTGATCTAGATTTTAAAGGTAAGAAGAATTGGGTAACCAGTATACGTATGTGAAAGAATATGGGTTTGGTGATGTTTGTTTTTTTCAAGGAGCTGGCGATAAGAGACAGTTTCTTCGTGATTTTCGGCAAAGACTAATTGATTGTAGATGGCAAAAGCGGAATGACCATATACAGACAAGTGGAAGATATGATTTTTACAGAACTGTCACAGATTCTCACAGTGTTAAACCATACATAAGCCTTGATCAGGATATTAATTTGAAAAAAATTATAGCGAAATTTATACTTTGTCTGTCAACTTTGAAAGTTCAACAATTGAGATACAAGCAACACAGAGAGTCTGATTTGCTCTGTCCCTTATGTATGCAAGGTGAAGAAAACGAAATACATGTGTCCTGTGTTGTCCAGCTTTAGATGAAATCCGTTCAAGGTTATCCCTTAAAAGTATTATTGATGCCTAAATATGTTTAAACTGTGATTGATAATGTGTTCAACTTGTTTCGATTATATTAAGAATTTTGGTTTGTTCTTGCTCAAAGCAGCTAAAATCAGGGACATTGCTTAATCGTAATATAAGTTTATTTTGTTATTGATTGTTAATTCTATGACAAGATATCTGATTATTTCATTGTACTTGTAAGCACCCCTTCAGTAGGGACTATGGCCTTTATAGAATAAAACGTCTGAAGTCTGAAATCTGAAGTCTGCCTTATTCCTTTGCTTTCTGTCATTTCTTCCTATTATTTTCTGCCTTGCTAGTCCATTCACCTGAATGTGTTCGATAAAATCTTACCTACTTTTCTTTTCGGATTGATAATTTGGTACATGTGTCAAGTGTATTTTTGGCAATGGGGGAGTGAGATATGCGGCAGCAGGTTTAGGTAATGTAAGCTCGTTTTTATATATGTTTTAGTGTCCTTATTCATGTTTAAATTTGTATTCAGGTTTGTTTTATTTCAGCCTTTCACTTCCAACCGCAGAAGTAGCCCCAGTATAGGGGTCACTGTACTCGGAACACTGTTATGAAATGGAAAGTAAGCTGAAATCATGTGACTGCGGTCACATGACCAGAGCACACTTCCGTGCAATGGCCGTGCACAAACCTTTTTACTTGGGGAAGTTTTCGACCGGTTTTGATCAGATTTTTTTCGTTTGAAAAAGTGCTGACTGTATCGAAGCCCAAGATGGCGTCCAGACGCAATACTGCTGAGGAAGTAGCTTGATTTTTGATGGATTTACCGATAATCCGGACAGTTTTGATGATGAAAGTGGTGGCCGTGGTGTCAGAGATGCCATAGTTGTTCAACCAACAGAGGATTCTAGTTCAGACAGTGATTATCCTGAGGATTTTTTGACATTCCAAGCACCTCAAGGTAGGCGTGGTCGTGTGAGTGTTCGATCAAGTCATGGACAGACACGTGGCCGTGCTAGGAGTGAACCGAACTGTGTTTGTTCTGCAGCAGACGATACTTTTGATGTCGACATTCCAAAGGAGTACCCCACTTACCACGGCCGCCATGGACCTACTGAGTTCCTGCCACTGGATGCATGTTGTGTGGACTTTTTTTACTTCTTTTCTGATGAAACTATACTGCTTGTTTATAAAATTGTAAAAATTCTAAAGTCTTTGATAATGCCAAACTTCTCCAAGATTATAAATTGTACACCATTTTTCATCATTTCTGCCAACAATGATCTTTATAAAACATTCACATTAATTTTATGTTGTCGTTTTTTTTAATCAACTCCTAATTATCTTTTGAAAAGTAAATTATCCCCCTTGACCAGGAATTATCTGTGCTTGGATTGACAGAAAAACATCTGCAATAAATAGCCAGTTCATTTTCCTTCAAGAAAATATATAGTTTATTACATATTAGGTAACTTAATTATTTTTCATTATTTTTTTCTCTAATGTAACCCATTTTTTAGCAAAAAATCTTAAAAGTTCCGGAAGTCAAGGGGTCAAATCCCCGTGTGCAATAAATTGGACGGAGTGGTCAACGCCAGGGGCATCTCCTTAGATTATGTGCGCAAATGTGTTGATATGAGTACTTCATTTCTTTTTTTTTTTCCCTGTTGAAGTGTTGTATATGTTTTGAAATGGTTATAGCCCTGATATGGCTCTACGCAGTCGGCTGGGCTTTAAACAAGAAAACAATAACAATAACTGATGACACCTACTTGTTCACAGTGTCCAGCGCGATACCTTTGGGCCCTTTTAGTCCACTGACGACGGTCCTCTTGGCCAAAGTGCTCATTGACACCATGAAGATTGCATCTTTATCATTATCTGTGTAGAAGATCAGTCTCAATAGAGAGTCCGCTGCCATTCTTCTAGGTGACGATTCTGGAAGAAATGAAAACACGAATGAATGAATGAATGAATGAATGAAATGAATGAATGAATGAATGAATGAATGAATGAAAGAATGAAGGAAGGAAGGAAGGAAGGAAGGAACGAATGAATGTTGAATGAATGAATGAATGGATGAAGGACTTTTTCACCGTGTACTTCTAAAAAGATAAATCTATGAATAAGTGAATGAACAAGTGAATGAACTTTACCAATGTGTTGCTCTAAAAGGCGGAAATCAGAGAGAAGAACAAAGAAAAAAAAAGGATGAAATGAGATGGTCGAGGTATTTTAATGATATCACCTAATTAGAGAGTAGAATCACACACAGCACACACACACACACACACACACACACACACACACACACACACACACACACACACACACACACACACGCACACACACACACACACAGTGCCGTGTGTATGGTGATCATGGTACAAGCCTTAAGCCTGCACATAAACCCATGAGCATGCCAGGTCTTTAGGACCTACCTGGACTATGTTTTACCTTGTCTATATTTTGTACTGGTATTTTATCAACCTACCACTGGAATAATCTTGGTTACATGTAAATGGCATGTGTATCTGTGTATCTTACCTTCAAAAAAGGAACACACAACACACACACACACACACACACACACACACACACACACACACACACACACACACACACACACACACACATACACACACAACATATATATATATAAGCAAATAAATCAATAAATTAAGATCTGAATCACAACACAACAAGCTATTCTGTATAAACTCGTCTCACATGACAGACCCCCCCCCCCCCCCCAAAAAAGTCAATGCCCAAATGCTCAGCTGTCTACCAACTGGGTGAAGACAATATTTTCTTAATCATAGATAGGTAAGTAATAAGTAAGTAAGCAAGTGAGCAAGTAAGTCAATAAGAAGTAAGTAGGTGAATAAATAAATACAAAATAAAGGAGTATGTAGATAAATAAACAGGTAAGAGATGAAAATAACAAGTAACAGTAAATACATGATTATACCCACATGCCCGCACACAGACATACACACATACACCCATATATATACACCCATACCGACACAGCATGATGGCCGACAAAATCAGCTACAACAACAGCAACAACAACAACACAATAAAGCTAATACAAACGCCATCATCATCATCATCATGTCCCTTGCTGCATGGTGTTGGTGATCATGGCCCTCCATATGCATCTATCCCTTGTCACTGCAAATACATCTTCCACCCTCTCTGTCCTCAGCCACCCTGCAAGTCCGTCCAATATTTTCTCCCTGGGTCTACCTGGTGTTCTCTTACCCTCCAGCTTTGATGTTGTGACCAGGTACTCCAATTTCCCCTTTCCTCATAAAATGGCCTATAAATGTTGCTGGTCTTTTTTTCCTAATCTTCTTTATCAATGATCTTGTGACTGCCTCCATCGAGACTGTCTCGTTTGTTTTCTTTGCTGTCCCTGGAACTCTCAACATAGCAAAACAAGCACCAACACAAACACCAACACAAACACCAACATCAAAACAAGAACACTGACCGAGATGTAAGTCCTTTTCTCTGATGAGTCCAGTGTTGTTGAGAAGGGAAGCAGCAATTCTTTCCCCCTGATTTAAAACATGAAAGCAGCATGGCATAAACAACGGATTCCTGGGGTGGTCACTGAAAAGAATTTCTATAGAATCAAAACAAAAACAGAACAAGACGATTAAGCCATTCTATAACTCCCTTTTCACTGAATAACGACTTCCACTAGGACATTGTTAGAGACACAAAGAAAGAGAGAGAGACAGAGAGAGACAGAGAGAGACAGAGACAGAGACAGAGAGACAGAGAGAGACAAGAGAGACAGAGAGAGTGTGCGTGTGTTCGTTCGTTATTTCTTTTAACGTCTATTCACATAAGTGCTTTAAACCAGAATGGACTATTAAATAGATAGACAAAGAAAGAAAGAATGAATGAAAGAAAGAATGAAATAAGATAAAGAAGTGTAGAAATAAGATAAAGAGGTGTAGAAATAAGATATAGAGGGTGTGTGTGTGTGTGTGTGTGTGTGTGTGTGTGTGTGTGTGTGTGTGTGTGTGTGTGTGTGTGTGTGTGTATGTGTGCGTGCGTGTGCTGGT
>JAPXFY010000027.1:27175985-27238485 GCA_030674185.1 Monoplex corrugatus | reverse complement strand
TACAATTATATATTATAACCATGTGATTCCCTCCGAGCGGAG
The DNA here is from genome assembly GCA_030674185.1 of Monoplex corrugatus. Taxonomy (NCBI): domain Eukaryota; kingdom Metazoa; phylum Mollusca; class Gastropoda; order Littorinimorpha; family Ranellidae; genus Monoplex; species Monoplex corrugatus. Next base: position 27,238,443 of record JAPXFY010000027.1, on the reverse strand, counting down.
ACAGGCTGCAGAAGGGGGGGGGGGGGGTTGAGTGAGGTTAGGATTTTATGCGGAGGAGAAAAGGTGAGTTTTGAGAGCGGACTTGAAGGAGACAAAAGTAGGTTGCTGACGGACTGAGAGAGGAAGTTTGTTCCAGGAGAGTGGACCAGAAACAGAGAAGGCTCGTGGACCATAGGTATTGAGCTTAGTGCGTGGAAAGCGAAAAGTCAGAGGATCAGAGGCAGAGCGGAGGGTACGTGAGGGAACATAGATCTCAAGTAGGCTTGACAGGTAATCGGGGGCTGCGTTATTGAGGCTTTTGTAGCACATGGTGTCTAGTTTGTACTGTATGCGCTTTGATACAGGGAGCCAGTGAAGTTGTGCCAGGAGAGGAGATATGTGGTCAGCTTTTTTCTTTTTGAGTACAAGGCGTGCAGCATTGTTTTGAATGCGCTGTAGGATGTGAATGGTGGAGGCAGGAAGACCAGACAGGAGTGAATTGCAATAGTCAATGCGAGACATTATGAAGGAGAGAACGAGTTTTGCAGTTGTTTCGACAGAGAGATACTTCCTGATCAGCCTTATACGATGGAGATGATAGTAGCAGGATCTGGCAGTTTGAGAAACAAAGTTGTTCATGGAGAGGGTAGAGTCAATGCAGACACCAAGGTTTTTAGCTGAATCAGAAATTGGGACTGATGTGTTACATAATGGGAGAGAAAGAGGAGGCAGCTGAGAAAGTTTCTGACGGGTGCCAATGAGGATAGCTTCTGTTTTGTCGTCATTAAGCTGAAGTCTATTGTGTGTCATCCAGTTCTTAATGTCCGAGTAACACTCAGTGGTGCGAGTCAACAGGCGCTGTATATTATCAGGTGAGTCACTGTCTTGAAGTTGGGTGTCATCAGCATAGAAGTGGTGTTTTATAGAATGGGAGTTGATGATGGTGGACAGGGGGGAGGTGTAAAGAGTGAAAAGAACAGGGCCAAGGACAGATCCTTGTGGAACACCACAGGTCAGGTATGCAGGTTGAGAGTAAGTGCCATTGATGAGAACGGTTTGTTTTCTGTTTGATAGGTATGAAGTGAACCAAGACAGAGCAATGTCAGAGATGCCAAAAGTATGATGAAGTCTAGAAAGGAGAATACCATGATCAATGGTATCAAAGGCTGCAGACAGATCAAGGAGTGTGAGGAGAGAGACTTTGCCAGTATCAGTTGCAAGGAGGAGATTGTTGAGAATGTGTAGTAGGGCAATTTCTTATGGTCAATACTGATAGGTTGTACTTCTGGTCAATCCTGATATGTTGTGCTTGTCATTAATCATAACCTGTTGTGCTTGTGGTCAATCTTTATCTGTTGTGCTTGTGTTCAATCCTGATCTGTTGTGCTTGTGGTCAACCCTGATCTGTTGTGTTTGTCATTGATTCTGATTTGTTGTGCTTGTGGTCAATCCTGTTATGTTGTGCTTATGGTCAATCCTAATCTGTTGTACTTGTGGTCGATCTTGATCTGTTGTGTTTGTTGTCGATCCTGATCTGTTGTTTTTGTCATCGATCCTGATTTGTTGTGCTTGTGGTTAATCCTGTTATGTTGTGCTTCTGGTAAATCCTGATATATTGTGCTTGTCATCAATCATAAACTGTTGTGCTTGTGGTCAGTCCTGATCTGTTGTGCTTGTGGTCAATCATGATATGTTGTGTTTGTCATCGATCCTGATACGTTGTGCTTGTGGTCAATCCTGATATGTTGTGCTTCTGGATAATCCTGATCTGTTGTGCTGGTGGTCAATTATTATCAGTTGTGATTGTAATCGATCCTGATCTGTTGCACTTATGGTCAATCCTGATCTGTCATGTTTGTAGTCAATCCTGACCTGTTGTGCTTTTGGTCAAACCTGATATGTTGTGTTTGTGGTCAATCCTGATATGTTGTGTTTGTCGTCAATTCTGATCTGTTGTATTTGTTGTCGATTCCGATGTGTTGTCTTTATGGTCGATCCTGATCTGTTGTGCTTATGGTCAATCCTGATTTGTTGTGCTTATGGTCAATCCTGTTCTTTTGTGCTTCTGGTCAATCCTAATATGTTGTGCTAATGGTCAATTCTGAAATGTTGTGCTTGTTATCGATCCTACCCTGTTGTGTTTGTGGTCAATCCCTTTCTTTGTGCATGTGGTCAATCCTGAGCTCTTGTGTTTGTCGTCGATCCAGATCTGTTGTGCTTCTGGTTAATCCTGATATGTTGTGCTTGTGGTCAATCATAGTTGTTGTAGTTGTGGGCAATCCTTTTCTTTTTGTTTATGGTCAATCGTGATCTGTTGTGTTTGTGGTAAATCCTGATCTGTTGTGTTTGTGGTCAATCCTGATCTGTTGTGTTTGTGGTCAATCCTTATATGTTGTGCTCGTAGTCAATCGTGAATCTGTTGTGTTTCTCGTCAATCCTGATCTGTTGTGTTTATGGTCAATTGTGATCTGTTGCGTCTATGGTCAATCATGATCTTTTGTGCTTGCGGTAAATCCTGGTCTGTTGTGCTTGTAGTGAATTCTCATTTGTTGTGCTTATGGTCAATCCTGATATGTTGTCCTATGGTCAGTCTTGATAGGTTGTGCTTGTCATCAATCGTAAGCTGTTGTGCTTGTAGTCAATGCTGATCTGTTGTGCTCATGGTCAATCCTGAGCTATTGTGGTTGTCATTGATCCTCATCTGTTCTACTTATGGTCAATCCCGATCTGTCGTGTTGTGGTCAAAAATGATCTGTTGTGCTTGTGGTCAATCCTGATCTGTTGTGTTTGTCGTAGATCCTGATCTGTTGTGTTTATGGTCAATCGTGATCTGTTGTGGTTATGGTCAATCCTGATCTGTTATGCTTGAGGTCAATCTTGATCTGTTGTGTTTATGGTCAATCCTTTTCTGTTGTGCTTATGGTCAATCGTGATCTGTTGTGCCTATGTTCAATTGCGATCTGTTGTGCTTGTGGTCAATCGTGATCTGTTGTGCTTGTGGTCGATCGTGATCTGTTGTGTTTATGGTCAATTTTCATCTGTTGTGCATATGGTCAATCCTGATCTGTTGTGCATATGGTCAATCCTGATCTGTTGTGCTTATGGTCAATCCTGATCTGTTGTGCTTGTGGTCAGTCCAGTGACTTTGTTTCTTTGTTATCTATTGTGTACACGTTTGACAAAGGGCAGCTGGCATACATTTTAAATCGTCTGTCTTGTTTCGTCAGTTCAATACCACACGTTCTGATTATGATCTTCCTGTATTTCTGGTTTCTACTGGCGTGACCGCTGGTCATTTATTTCAGAGTCAGATCACATAAGTTCTGACCCGGTTATATATCAGTCAAATGGCTCATCATCATCATAATTAGTAATAGTAGTAGTAGTAGTAGTACTCGTAGTAGTAGTAGTACTAGTAGTAGTAGAAGTAGTAGTAGTATCACTATTATTATCATTAACATATTGTTATTATGATTATTATTATCACTATTATTATTATTTATTATTATCATCATCATTATTATTACTTTATAATATTATGATATTATTATCATTTTTATTATTAGTAGTAGTAGTAGTATCCTGGTCTGAAACCTGCCTGCTCTTCTTTTATTATCTCCTCTGACCAGGAAGAAGTACCACAGAGCAAATTTTCAACCTCAGATTGCTCTGTGAGAAATACCTGCAACACCAGCAAGGCCTTTACCACGTCTTCGTGGACTTCAAGAAGGCATTCGACAGAGTTTGGCACGAAGCCTTGTGGGCAACCATGAGGCTGTACAACATCAATGCCAACCTGATCAGAACCATAGAATGCCTCTACGAAAAGGCGACCAGTGCAGTCTACCATGACAACAACATAGGCGAATGGTTCCGAACCACAGTTGGAGTACGCCAAGGATGCCTGCTCTCCCCCACTCTCTTCAACATCTTCTTAGAGAGAATAATGGCTGACGCACTTGAAGACCACGAGGGAACAGTCAGCATCGGAGGTAGAACAATCACAAACTTGCGTTTTGCCGACGACATTGACGGACTAGCTGGGCAAGAGCAAGAGCTAGTCAGCTTGATAAAACATCTTGATGAGGCCTCCACATCATATGGCATGCAGATCAGTGCAGAGAAAACCCAGTTGATGACAAATAATACCAATGGCATCAGCACTGACATTACCATAGACAACAAGAAACTTGAGACCGTCCATAGATTTAAGTATCTGGGAGCTATAGTATCAGATGAAGGATCAAAGCCCGAGGTACTTTCCAGGATTGCACAGACCACAGCTGCAATGACCAAGCTAAAAGTCATCTGGAACGACAAGAATATCGCAATCGGTTCCAAGATCAGACTGATGCGTTCCTGGTCATGTCAATATTTTTGTATGCCTGCGAAACATGGACCATAACAGCAGACATTGAAAGAAGGATACAGGCAATGGAGATGAGATGCTTCCGCAAACTCCTTGGTATCTCGTACATAGATCATATAACCAATAAAGAAGTGAAAACCCGAATCGAAAACGCCATCGGGCCGTATGAAGACCTCCTGACCTCAGTGAAAAGACGCAAACTGAGGTGGTACGGGCACGTCACACGATCATCTGGACTGGCCAAGACCGTCTTGCAGGGAACAGTTCAGGGAGGGAGACGAAGAGGCAGACAGAGAAAAAGATGGGAAGACAATATCAGAGAGTGGACTGGCCTTGAATGGAATATCATTCTGCGGAAAGCTGAGGACCGTGAGGAGTGGAGGAAGTTGGTTGCAAAATCTTCAATGGTGCCCCAACGGTCAACCAGACTACGGGACTGATGATGAGTAGTAGTATGCTATTACTATTACTATTCTCATTATTATTATCATTATTCTTATTATTATCATTATCATAATTGTTGCTGTTGTTGTCATTTCTTTTATTTGCAAAACGTAACACTAACCCACATAATTTATGTTAAAAAAATTATCATGATCACAACCACTGTTATGATTATCAACATCATCAACATTGTTGTCGTCGTCGTCGTCGTCGTCATCATCATCATCATCATCATCATCATCATAAGCATCATCATCTTAGTCATATCGTCGTCGTTGTCATCTCACAGACGTCATCGTCGTCATCATTATCATGATCATCGTCGTCATTTTCACCATCATCGTCATCATCAAAATCGTTGTCGTCGTCCTCCAATTCATCCTGCTTATCGTCATTATCATCATTGATATCGTCGTCGTCGTCATCATCGCCACCACCGTCACCATCGTCTTTATCAACCTCCCCCTCCTCTTCATCGTCATCATTATCATCACCCTCATCGTCGTAATCGTCATCATCATCGTCGTCGTCATCACCATCACAATCATTGTCATCGTCATCGTCATCACCATCATCATCATCATCATCATCATCGCCGTCATCATCTTCATCAACAAAACACATCAGTTCTGACCGAAACAGCCTGCAACAAAACAGCTCTTACCATGAACAGCAAAACCCAAATGAACAGGAAGTGAGAGGAGTGGCTCATCGCCATTTTGTCTGTCAACTTCCGGAAACAGGGGAAGACGACGTTTGAACAATTGTATGCAATCTGTTGACAACACAAAACATCATGATCAACACGTCCACACAATCTTTAACATCGTGATGGTTCTAGGCACTGTATACACAACACAAAAATCATGATCAACACGTCCACACAATCTTTAACATCGTGATGGTTCTAGGCACTGTGTAGACAACACAAAACATCATGATCAACACGTCCACACAATCTTTACCATCATGATGGTTCTGGGCAGTGTGTAGACAACACAAAACATCATGATCAACACGTCCACACAATCTTTAACATCGTGATGGTTCTAGGCACTGTGTAGACAACACAAAACATCATGATCAACACGTCCACACAATCTTTATCATCGTGATGGTTCTAGACACTGTATACACAACACAAACATCATGATCAACACGTCCACACAATCTTTACCATCATGATGGTTCTGGGCAGTGTGTAGACAACACAAAACATCATGATCAACACGTCCACACAATCTTTAACATCGTGATGGTTCTAGGCACTGTGTAGACAACACAAAACATCATGATCAACACGTCCACACAATCTTTAACATCGTGATGGTTCTAGGCACTGTATAGACAACACAAACATCTCAATCAGCAACAGACAACACAAATACTATAATCAGCAACAGACAACACAAACATCGTAATCAGCAACAGATAACACAAACATCTCAATCAGCAACAGACAACACAACTACTATAATCAGCAACAGACAACACAAAAATCGTAATCAGCAACAGCAACACAAACATCTCAATCAGCAACAGACAACACAAATACTATAATCAGCAACAGACAACACAAATACCATAATCAGCAACAGACAACACAAATACTATAATCAGCAACAGACAACACAAACATCGTAATCAGCACATCCACTCAATTTTTATCGTCGTGGTGGTTCTAGACAATCTGTAGACAACACAAACATCACATTCAACAAGAGACAACTAAACATAATAATCAGCAACAGATAACACAAACATCACAATCAGCAATAGACAACACACTCATCACAATCAGCAATATACAACACAAACATCACAATCAGCAAAAGACAACACACTCATCACAATCAGCAATAGACAATACAAACATCACAATCAGCAATAGACAACACACTCATCACAATCAGCAATATACAACACAAACATCACAATCAGCAAAAGACAACACACTCATCACAATCAGCAATAGACAATACAAACATCACAATCAGCAATAGACAACACACTCATCACAATCAGCAATAGACAACACACTCATCACAATCAGCAATAGACAACACAAACATCACAATCAGCAATAGACAACACACTCATCACAATCAGCAATAGACAACACACTCATCACAATCAGCAATAGACAACACAAACATCACAATCAGCAACAGACAACACACTCATCACAATCAGCAATATCCAACACAAACATCACAATCAGCAATAGACAACACACTCATCACAATCACCAATAGACAATACAAACATCACAATCACCAATAGACAACACAAACATCACAATCAGCAATATACAACACAAACATCATAATCACCAATAGACAATACAAACATCACAATCAGCAATAGACAACACAAACATCACAATCAGCAATATACAACACAAACATCACAATCAGCAATAGACAACACAAACATCACAATCACCAATAGACAACACAAACATCACAATCACCAATAGACAATACAAACATCACAATCAGCAATATACAACACAAACATCACAATCAGCAATAGACAACACAAACATCACAATCAATAACAGACAACACAAACATCACAATCAATAACAGACAACACAAACATCACAATCAATAACAGACAACACAAACATCACAATCACCAATAGACAACACAAACATCACAATCACCAATAGACAACACAAACATCACAATCAGCAATATACAACACAAACATCACAATCAGCAATAGACAACACAAACATCACAATCACCAATAGACAACACAAACATCACAATCACCAATAGACAACACAAACATCACAATCAGCAATATACAACACAAACATCACAATCAGCAATAGACAACACAAACATCACAATCACCAATAGACAACACACTCATCACAATCAGCAATATACAACACAAACATCACAATCAGCAATAGACAATACAAACATCACAATCACCAATAGACAACACAAACATCACAATCAGCAATATACAACACAAACATCACAATCAGCAATAGACAACACAAACATCACAATCAGCAATAGACAACACAAACATCACAATCAGCAATAGACAACACAAACATCACAATCAGCAATAGACAACACAAACATCACAATCACCAATAGACAACACAAACATCACAATCAGCAATAGACAACACAAACATCACAATCACCAATAGACAACACAAACATCACAATCAGCAATATACAACACAAACATCACAATCAGCAATAGACAACACAAACATCACAATCACCAATAGACAACACAAACATCACAATCAGCAATAGACAACACAAACATCACAATCACCAATAGACAACACAAACATCACAATCACCAATAGACAACACAAACATCACAATCAACAATAGACAACACAAACATCACAATCAGCAATAGACAACACAAACATCACAACCAGCAATAGACAACACAAACATCACAATCAATAACAGACAACACAAACATCACAATCAATAACAGACAACACAAACATCACAATCAATAACAGACAACACAAACATCACAATCAATAACAGACAACACAAACATTACAATCAGATGTAGACAATGCAAACACCACAATCAGATACAGACAACACAAACATCGTAATGAACAACAAACAAAACAGACAACGTAATCAACAAGAGACAACACAAGCATCACAATCAGCAATAGACAACACAAACATCACAACCAGCAATAGACAACACAAACATCACTATCAATAACAGACAACACAAACATCACAATCAATAACAGAAAACACAAACATCACAATCAATAACAGACAACACAAACATCACAATCAGCAATAGACAACACAAACATCACAACCAGCAATAGACAACACAAACATCACAATCAATAACAGACAACACAAACATTACAATCAGATATAGACAACACAAACACCACAATCAGATACAGACAACACAAACATCGTAATGATCAACAAACAAAACAGACAACGTAATCAACAAGAGACAACACAAACATCACAATCAGCAATAACAGACAACACAAACATCACAATCAGCACATCCACTAAATCTTTATCATCGTGATAGTTGAAGGCAATATGTAGACAGATGGGGGTGGGGGTGGGGGTGGGAGTTGATGGTGGTGGTGGTGGAGTTGGTGGTGGTGGTGGTGGTGGTGGTGGTGGTGGTGGAGATGGTGCTGGTGCTGTTGAAATGATGGTATGGATGATGATGATGATGATGGAGGTGGGTATGGGAGAGGGTGGTAGTGGTGGTGGTGGTGGAATTGGTGGAGGTGGTGGTGGTTGTGATGGAGATGGTGCTGGTGGTAGTGTTGATGATGATGATGATGATGGTGATGATGGTGAAGGTGGTGGTGGTGGTGGTGGTGACGATGACGATGACAACTATGCTGATGGTGATGATGGTGATGCTGCTGCTGCTGCTGCTGCTGCTGATGATGATGATGATGATGACAATGATAAACAGTAATGGTTGAACTCAATACTAGGTACATCAACTTGGATGTTCATGACAAATACACAATTTCTGAGTTTTGAATTTTGGGTTTTGAGTTCTGAATTACGACTACCACACCTATCGTTATTGTTATTTTCGTTTAAAGCCCAGCCGACTGCGTAGAGCCATATCAGGACTATAACCATTTAAAAACACACAATACTTATCAGGAAAAACAAAAGGAAAAAAAAATCAAGTGCACATATCATGCATTCGAAGATATGCCCCTGGCGTTGACCACTCCGTCCAGTTTTTCACAAAGGGGATGGAAAAATGTACCCGAAGACTAAGGTACATGTATTAAGTGCATTTTTTTTACTCTAGGGAAATAAGATATGCGGAAACAATTTTAGGTAATTTAGGTCCGTTATATAAATATATCTATATATATATACATATATATATATATAATATATATACAACACGGTCCTAAATTACAAAAAAAATGTTTCTGCATATCTCATTCCCCTAAAGTCAAAAATGCACTTAATACATGTACCTGATCATGATGTTTATCTTCATATTGCTTATAGCCCAGCCAACTGCTAGAGGCATATCAGGGTTAACACCATATCAAAAACAACAACCAGGATAAGATAAAACACAAGAGTTAAAAATCATGCTCACCATTAATCTTGCAAGTCTAAACTGCAATTAGAGAAAACCATACTTGGACGTAAAATCATATTAGGTGAAATCTATTGATCTACCAAATTATGAATCTTAAGAGAAAGTAGGTAAAACTTTATCGAAGACATGCAGGTAAATGGACCAACAAGACAGAAAATGATAGGATGAAAGCCAAGGAACAAGACAGAAACAAAAAGAATGATGGGAAAGCAGGACATTTCTAGTACAGAATTTCCATGTCATCATCATCATCATCAAGTGTCCTGCCTCATGGTGTTAGCGATCATGGCCCTTCTTATATATCTATCCCCTGTTGCCGGAAGCACATTCTCCACCCCCTCTGTCCTCAGTCACCCTGCAAGTCCATCCAATATTTTCTCCCTGGGTCTGCCTGGTGCTCTCTTTCCCTCCAGCTTTTCCATTGTGAGCAGGTGCTCCAATTCCCCTTTCCTCATAAAATGGCCTATACATGTTGCCTGTCTTTTCGTAATCTTCCTGATGAATGATCTTCTTGTGTCTGCCTCCATCAAGACTGTCTCGTTTTTTCTTTGCTGTCCATGGAACTCTCAACATTCTTCTCAGAAACCTCGTCTCGGCTGCCTCAAGGTGGGGATACTAATTATACTAGATGAGCCCACAACATCCCCAAGGGCGTAGACTACCATGCCTGTTAGCATTAATTGTTATGGTGTATTACAGGTATTGCATTACAATTACCTGAATGGAATTAAATGAAACTGATCGAAATATATGACTATGTAATAAGAAAATACAACAACTGACCTCTGTTCAGTTCAGTTCATATTGCTTATAGCCCAGCTGACTACTAGAGCCATATCAGGGGTAACACCTGGTCAAAAAAACGACAACCCGTTAATTAAGATCAAAGACAACAGTTACAAGCCATGCTCACCGTTGACCTTGATAATCTAAAGCGCAATTCAAGAAAAACAGACGTAAACTGACCTCTGAAAAAGACGAACGAAGCAGACGTCGATGACTGCACCAGTGAGCAGAGGAGCTACCGGGAAGACTTATATACACCTCAGATTCCAGATTTCCACTGAACCAAAATACTTGGTAGACACAATCGTCAGAGATGAAGTCCGGTTTTTGTCCTCTTGTGACGTCTCGTTTCGTCTCACCAATGATTGTGACTCATCCACTTAGCAAACGAGTATTACGCTGTCATACAAAGTGCGTGTATGGCTGGCCGTAATGATAAAACTCTTGATTTCCGGACTGATTTCGAGAGTTTGCTCGGTTTTTTCACTCTTTAACTCCTGCATCTTAAACACCAGTTCAGTTCAGTTCATATTGTTTATAGCCCAGCTGACTACTAGAGCCATATCAAGGCTAACACCAGGTAAAAAAAAAAAGACAACCTGTTAAGATAAAAGACAACAGTTAAATATCATGCTCACTGTTAAACTCGCAAGTCTAAAATGCAATTAAAGAAAAACAGACGTAAAATCAGATCAGGTGAAATCTATTGATCTCTTGTAAAAACTGGAAAATTGTATCAGGAGGGACGTCTCGGAAGAGGTTCTTTAAGGAGTACTTTAAACATCAACTGCTAAAACATATCCCTATGACTCCATTGTCTTATCTACCAGCTTTCTGCAGGAAGCTGATGGACAGGATGAAGGGAATTAAAGGGTTAAGTTTTTGCTTTACTAGCGTGGTTGGCAATGCAGGATGCTGACAGACAGGGTTTGGGAGTCAAAGGGTTAATGAGAGGGTTAGCCGACTCTTTCGATACAGTCATCTTTATCACGATGTGGTTTGTACCCACAAGTTGTCTGTGTCATTGTGAGTGAATGTATGAGTGACTGGCGACAGTGTGAGCCTCGATTTGATCTATACATCCAGATTTAGCGTCTCATAGATATTGTTACATTTATTATTATTATTATTATTATTATTATTATTATTATTATTATCATTATCAATATTATCATTAATATCATATTGCTGTTGTTATTTTTGTTCTTGCTATCGTCATTGTTAGTAGAAGTAGTAGTCGTAGTAGTAGTAGTAATAGTAGTAGTAGTAGTAGTAGTTCGTTCGTTGCTTGATTTAACGTGTTTTCACTATAAGTGATATTAGACGGTAGTAGTAGTAGTAGTAGTAGTATGTTATTGTTGTTGCTATTGTTTTATTGTTATCATTGTTGTTATCATTATCATTCATATTATAATTATCATCATCATTATTATCATTATATTGTTGTTGCTGCTGTTGTTAGTAGTAGTAGTAGTGTTATCATTGTCATTATTATTATCATTATTATTGTTATCTTTGATATTATTATTATCATTATTTTCATCTTCTTCTTCTTTTTCTTCTTCTTCTTCTTCTTCTTATTATCATCATCACCATCATTATGATTATCATCATCATCGGATTTCCCCAAGACCAACCAGAAGGTATCAGCGCCACCATCACGAAGAATACAGGAAAATCGACTGGACATGGCATCCAAAGGCAGCAGGATAACATCACCCGGACTGGAATTCACGGACATCAGAAGGAAGACCCAAGAATAACTGGTGATGAACAACAGGAGGAGCCCTTAAGGCCCTGAAACACACCCTGAGTGCCACACATAGACTGGTCCAGTACAGACCTTAAGGCCCTGAAACACACCTTGTGTGCCACACACAGACTGGTCCAGTACAGACCTTAAGACCCTGAAACAGACCTTATGTGTCACACACAGACTGGTCCAGTACAGACCTCACGGCCATGAAACACACCTTGTGTGTCACACATAGACCTGTCCAGTACAGACTTCAGGCCCTGAAACACACCTTGTGTGCCACACATAGACTGGTCCAGTACAGACCTTAAGGCCCTGAAACACAACTTGAGTGCCACGCACAGACCGGTCCAGTACAGACCTTAAGGCCCTAAAACACACCTGGAATATTCTGCAATCCAGTCCCACTACAGGTGAAACCTTTGACCAGCGCCCTTTGATCGTCTACAAGAGAGACACAAATCTCCGCAACTTGCTGGTGCATTCAAATCTCAGCAAACCAGTCAGCCAACCTCCAGGAACCTCTCCATGTAACAAACCTAAATGCAAGACATGTCCTTTCTTGTGCACAGCCACCACAGTCAAAGGCCCCAAATCTCATATGAGAATTACAAAACATTTCAACTGTCAAACTTATAACATTGTCTACTTGATCAGCTGTTCTAAATGTTCCCAACTGTATGTTGGTGAAACTGGACGCACCCTTGATACACGTTTCAAAGAACACTTGGCTGATATCCGCCATCAAAGGGATAAAACTATCCCCAATCACTTCAACCAATCAGACCACTCAATCAATGACATCCGAGTGAAAGGTCTGTGGCTTCTATACAATAACAGCACCATAGACAGGAAAGACAGAGAATCCCATCTCATAAATAAACTTGGAACACGCAAACCATATGGTCTTAATGACAAACCATAAGTAATCCATTGCGCAACAGAATTCAGACATGCCGTTTTATGTTTCTTCCTGTTCCCAGGCCTACCAGATTCATGGCACTGGGCACAATCTACTCCCTTACCTCTTGGCTCTTGCCCTGTGCCTTCTTCAGAACAGGGCTATACCGATATAGCATGGCCACTTCTCAAAATTGCAGAACTCATTTTACTTCCCTTTTGACATCATAGTTGCCTCCCCTCTCCCCACTTCTTACTACTGCTCATGAAGACATGGGCATTCCATTTGGTCCCCTTCTTACCCACTGGACGAGGCGGCAGGGAAGTTTTTAGTCCCGTTTTTATTATCCATTGTTTGGTGTTTGTGATCTGTTTGTGACCGTGCGTTCACGCTTGACAAAGGCTGGTTGGCCGAAAATTTGCGCTTGTTTTGTTTTGTTTTGTTGGATACGCGCTTACATTGGTTTTCTTGTTTTTCTGGTTCCTGTTTGCTTGGGCGCGGGCATCACACTTGTTTTGGACACCTTGTGTGTCACACAGACTGGTCCAGTACAGACCTTAAGGCCCTGAAACACACCTTGTGTGCCACACACAGACTGGTGCAGTACAGACCTTAAGGCCCTGAAACACACTTGAGTGTCACACACAGACTGGTCCAGTACACACCTTCATCATCATGTCGAGCTTGCTCGGCTATCCATGACACGTTTCTTCCATCTTTCTCTGTCAGACATTGCAGTAGGTAGATACTGACTGCCCGTATTATCGATCAGTTGATCGGGTGAAGGTCGTCTTTGGACGTTCTGGTCTTTGTTTGCCATGGCTGGGTCTCCATAGTAGAACACCCCCCACCAGTTCTTCTTTGCTACGCCAGCAGTGTCCCGCGAAGCGCAGTCTTTGTTAACGTATTGATTTACTGATTGGTGGGATCTTACCATATAACTCTTTGTTAGTTGGATGTTCTCTCCAGGATTTGTTCAGGGCTGCACGTAGCATTCGTGTGTATGCTCCATCAATCTTCTCCTATGTCGTTGTTAGGGTCCAAGATATTGAGCCATATGTAAGAACGGACTCTACTGCTGCTCAGAAGTTCCTTTTCAGGTTGTCTGGTAGATTGGATTTCCAGATTTTGTGCGCCCCAGGTATTTCCGAGTCTGGTGTTGACGTCTTGTTCTGTAAAGTCAATGTAGCTGCCAAGGTATTTAAAGTCTTGAAGTTGTTTGATCGTATCTCCATTGAGACTTCTCATATCTTCTGATGCGTCTTGATTCAGACAGATGAACTCTGTTTTGTTCGCATTGAGGTGGAGCCCAATGTCCATTGCTGTTCTTTCAATATTGTGAAGGAGAGATGTTGCATCCTTTAGGAGGTCTGCGAGAACAGCCAGGTCATCAGCGTAATCCGCATCTGTTATCTTTACCGCAGGGTAGCGTCTGCTCTTCTGTTCTGTGAGGGTAAAGCCGAGTTTTTTTGTTCTTATCCACTGCTTTCCTCAGCACATAATCGAGACAGATAATAAAAATGTAGGGGGCAAGCGTATCTCTTTGAAGGACTCTAGCAGTGATGTCGAAGAAGTCTGTGTCTCTGTCGGGGGAGCGAACCATACAGCGAGTATTCTGATACAGCATCATGATGGTGTCTACTATTTCCTTGGGTAGTCCATAAGCAGTTAGAACCTCCTTCATCTTTCTTCAGTGGATCGAATCAAAGGCTTTGGAAAAGTCGATAAATAGGAGAACAGCTGGGAGGTTTTTGGTTTTTATGCCTTCCAATATACGTTTGATCGTGAGTACTTGTCCAGATGTCGATCTGTTTTGGCAAATCCTGTTTTGGTTTTTCCTCAGAACTGGATCTGTCTCCGGTCTTATCCTATTTAGGAGCATTAGGTTGTAGTCTTTGCAGAAATTGCAGTTAATGTGATTCCGCGGTAGTTCTTTGTGATTCCAAGGTCACCTTTCTTGGGGAAAGGAAGCAGGCATCCTTTAGTCCATTTGTTTATTGGATCTTGATTATAAACGTTGTTGCAGCATTCCAGCAGTATCTGGTGAAATTCCTCTATTTTCCATACTTCCGCTGGTATCTCATTGAGTCCGCATGCTTTTCCACACTGAATGCTTTTCATTGCTATCAGTAGTTCGTCCAACGTAAACGGCCCTTTCTTGATATTCAGCTCCTCCGTGAAGACTGGAGTTATTTCTTCTTCAGAGATGTCTGGAGGTTTCCCCAGTAGGTCCTGGAAGTGTTGTTGCCACAGTTTTACTCGCTCTTCTTGGCTAGATGCTTTTACCTTAGCTCTGTTACCGCTTTTTCTACTACTTATTTCGTTCACGGTTTTCCAGGCAACAGCAGACTTTTTGTTGCTGACAGCATTTGTGATCTGGTCGATCTTGCTTTGTAGGTAGTTCGCTTGCTCTGCTTCATAGACCTCTATGAGAGCAGCACGAGCATTATTGAGGTAAGGGATGTTCTCAGGGGATGGTTGAGAGTCTTTTAGTTGTGCAGCTTCTTTTAATTGCTTGCGTTTTTGACAGATTTCTTCATTCACCCATGGGGTTTGTTTTTTCACTTTGGGTTTCAGCAGGATAGTGTCTGCAGCTGTTTCTTTACCAGCCATTTCAAAGTGGTTGTATGTCATGTTAGCAGTCTTTGCTGAGGCTGTATCTTGTAGGGCAGCAAATGTATTTCTCACCCTTGTAATGAAGATGTTACGAATTTCAGGGTTGTTGTTTAGATTTGACTAGTCGTATGGGGTAGTATTGCAAGATTTCATTTTATTTGCTCGAAGACTCAATCGAAGTCGAGCAGAAACGGTGCGGTGGTCTGATGCAACAGTGACAAACGAGTTGAATGCTCTGCATTTTTTTTTTTGCACTATTTTTCCATTTCTTATTGATAATAATATAGTCGAGTTGTACTTTGCTCCCATTTGGAGATTTGTGTGTCCATAGCTGACCTGGTCTTTTCTGGTATAGAGTGTTGAGGCATAAGAGATTGTTTTCATTGAGATAGTCTTTTAGCATAGAGCCGTTTCTGTTAGTCTGAGAGTATTATGCATATTTGAAGCCATCAAGGTTTCCAAGTTGTGAGTTGAAGTCGCCACCAATGAGGATGTTGCGCTTCGGTACTTGTCTGGTGACTGATGTTAAGTCCTGATAAAATATTTCGGCTTCCACTTCATCACTTACATTAGTGGGACTGTAACAGGAGACTATCGAGGTTCAAGGATTTCCGTTGAAAGTAGCTATCATAATTCTTGGAGATATCATTTTGACATTGCTAAGTGCATTGTAGGCCCTTGAAACACACATTGTGTGCCACACACAGACTGGTCCAGTACAGACCTTAAGGCTCTGAAACACACATTATGTGCCACACACAAACTGACTCAGAACAGACCTTAAGGCCCTGAAACACACATTGTGTGCCACACACAGACTGGTCCAGTACAGACCTTAAGGCCTTGAAACACACCTCGTGTCCCACACACAGACCGACCCAGAACAGACTGGCGAACTTAACTCTTTGACTCCCGTACCTTGTCAACTAGCAACCGATATTGTCAACCATGCTAGCAAACCAAAACTTTAACCCTTTGATTCCCTCACCTTATTCACCAGCTTCCTGCAGGAAGCTGGTGGATAGGGTGAGAGAGTCAGAGGGTTAAGTTTTTGTAGATGGTGACTAGGGTGCAGGAGTCAAAGGGTTAAAGCCCTGAAACATACTTTTTGTGCCACACACAGGCCGATCCAGAACAGACAGACGTGAAGTATCTTTAGTGCTCAAGTTCAAATTCATATTGCTCATAGCCCAGCCGACTACTAGAGTCGTCTAAGGGCTAACACCACGTCAAAAACGACAACCTGGTTAAGATAAAAGATGACAGTTCAGAACCACACTCACTGGTTCAAGTTCAAGTACATATTGCTTATAGCCCAGCCGACTACTAGAGCCATATCAGGGCTAACATCATGTCAACAACGACAACCTGGTTAAGACAAAAGACAACAGTTAAAAATCAATCTCACCGTTAACCTTGCAAGTGTAAAATGCAATTAAAGAAAAACAGACGTAAAATCATATCAGTTGAAATCTATTGATCTCTTCTGAAAACTGGAAAATTGCATCAGGAGGGACGTCTCAGAAGACCAGAACACAGAACAGCTTAGATGCTATGCCTTCAAAATGATCACAACATATAACGGCTTAGATGTCATGTCTTCAAAATGACCAGAACAGAGAACGGCTTAGATGTATGTCTTCAAAATGACCAGAACAAGAACGCTTAGAAGCTATGTCTTCAAAACAGATTAGAAGCTATGTCTTCAAAACGAAACAACAAAACTTAGATGCTATGTCTTCAAAATGACCAGAACACAGAAAAGCTTAGATACTAATTTTTCAAAACGACCAGAAATGACCAGAACACAGAAAAGCTTAGATGCTATGTCTTCAAAATGACCAGAACACAGAAAAGCTTAGATACTAATTTTTCAAAATGACCACAACATAGAACAGCTTAGATGCTATGTCTTCAAAATGACCACAACATAGAACAGCTTAGATGCTATGTCTTCAAAATGACCACAACACAGAACAGCTTAGATGCTATGTCTTCAAAATGACCACAACACAGAACAGTTTAGATGCCATGTCTTCAAAATGACCAAACACAGAACAACTTAGATGTGAAGTCTTCCTAATGACCAGAACACAGAACAGCTTAGATGCCATGTCTTCAAAATGACCAGAACACAGAACGGTTTAGATACTGTTTTCAAAATGACCACAACACAGAAAAGCTTAGATGCTATGTCTTCAAAATGACCACAACACAGAACAGCTTAGATGCTATGTCTTCAAAATGACCACAACACAGAACAGCTTAGATGCTATGTCTTCAAAATGACCACAACACAGAACAGCTTAGATTCTATGTCTTCAAAATGACCACAACACAGAACAGCTTAGATTCTATGTCTTCAAAATGACCACAACACAGAACAGCTTAGATGCTATGTCTTCAAAATGACCACAACACAGAACAGCTTAGATTCTTTATCTAAGCTTAGATGCTGTATCTCCTCCCGTGGGGATGCCGGGGGCCCTTTCAATGCAAATAGTACCCCCACCTTCTGGAAATTATGAGCTAAATATTTCCTCTTTTCTGTCATTGTCTTTGTTTCTGCCTTGTTCCTTTGCTTTTTGTCATTTCTTCCTATCATTTTCTGCCTTGCTGGTCCGTTCACTTGTATGCATCGGATAAAGTCTTAAAAACGTACATTTTCTCAGGATTGATAATTGGGTATAAATATTGTGTGCGTTTTTAGCTCTAGGGAGATATGCGGAAGCAATTTTAGGTCATTTATGCCTGTTTTATGTATGTTCTGGTGTCCTTAGATATGCTTATATTTGTATTCAGGTATGTTTTTTAAATCCCCTGTGGGATGAATTGGGCAGAGTGGTCAGCGCCAGGAGCATGTCCTTGGATCATGCGCATGAATGCATTGATATGTGTACTCACTTTTCTTCTTTTTTTTCTGTTGAAGTTCTGTAGGTAGAAAGAAACTCTAGGGAGAGCTAGACAACAGAAGGTCTTCAGAGAAGTAACCCCCTTTAGACAAGTGTTTCGGCCCTGAATTCCTTACACTCTCGGGGGGCCGGGCCACATCCAGGTCATGACTCCTGGATGCCCTTCTGCTGTTGTCTATTTTTTTATATTTTAAAGCGGTTTATAGCCTTGATGTGGCTCTACGCAGTCGGCTGGGCTTTAAACAACAATAACAACAACAACAACAACAACAGATGCTCTATCTTCCACAAGACTCAAACTTGCAGACGGCCTGATCGAACTCATTTGATTTGACAGTTGTATGTGGAGACACACGTGTGTGGCGTACAGGAAAGTTTACCACTTGACGTATCGTTCATTACGAGGACAAGCCTCTTGAAAGACAAGTGCCCACGTAGTCAGCCACGTGCAGCGCAACACGACCAAACTTTGCTCCGCTTGTAAAGAAAGAGTGTGGAAGAGAATCTGCCCTAATTAAGTCCGTGAATTCAGTTCCTGTTATTTCTGTTCTTTTTGTTTAAAGCCCAGCCGACTGAGCCATATCAGGACTGTAACCGTTTCAAAACATGCACAATACTTCAACAAGAAAAAAAAGAGAAAATTACGTACTTATATATTATTCTGCTCTTTTTACTTTAAAGCCCAGCCGACTGCGTAGAGCCATATCAGGGCTATAACCATTTCAAAACATACACAATACTTCAACGGGAAAAAGAAAAGAAAATACTATGTAGATATATCAATGATTTCGCGCACATAATCTAAGAAAATGAATCCAGCGTTGACCACTCCGTCCAATTTCTTGCACAAGATATTCAAAAACCATACTTGAACACAAATTTAAGCATACTTTAGGACATCAAAACATATATAAAAACGGTATAAATTACCTAAAACTGATTCAGCATATCTCATCTCCCTACAGCCAAAAATGCACTTAATACATTTACCCAATTATCAATCCTAAGAGAAAGTAGGTAAGACTTTATCGAACACATACAGGTGAATGGACCAGCCAGGCAGAAAATGATAGGAAGAAATGACAGAAAGCAAAGGAGAAAGAAATAAACAAAGACAGTGACAGAGAAGAGAACATTTCTAGCACAGAATTTCCAGAAGGTGGGGATATATATTGAAAGAGCGCCCTGCATCCCCACAGGGAATGAAATCACTGACAACTCAGTGCCAAAGAAGAAGAACAGCAAGATGGTCAAGCCATTATAATCATCTCCCCTTTTACCAGAAAAAAATATCACCAAAAACCTAACTTTTGTACTTTTCAAGATCACAATGCTGGACTGTGGTAACAGTGAAAACAGACGCACTTTCCGTTGATTTTATGCTTTCTTAAAAAATTTGCGTGACCTTTCAAAACTTAATCTTCACAACTTCTTAACAGGCTACAAACTTACACCAGCTTCCGTGGTTTAGTGGTTAACACAACGGACTACCGACGGGAAGGTTGTGGGTTCGAATCCCCATCAGTCCCTTTAAAACTATATCATTGTAGGATTTTTCGGCTCCAACTGGCTCCTACCCAGAGTCGGGAGTGCTATGGGCTCCGTGGGAAGACTGGGACCACACAGTCGAGTCTCATCCACTTCATGGATGCGTCATTAAGGCTGTTGCTCAAATTTTCTGACCAGCACAGTAGGTGTCGGTATCTCTTGGGCCTGGTTGACGCCAGGATATATTATGATAGTAGGCGTAGAGTACAGTCCTGTCATGCAGTCTCAATCCTAGACGGAACTTCATAGCATCATGATTATCATCATCATCGACATAATCATCATCGCATGGCAAAAAAGCTATGCCAGCTTCTGTGACCATTAAAGATGGCGTAGAAAATGGGACAAAAAAAGGGGTGGGGGAGCACAAAGGTAACCTCCCTGAGTGCGATGATCAAAAAGAAAAAAAAGTCTACACTTGACCAATATGTGGTTAAGATCCACCTATAAAAAGCTGAGAAAGTCTTGTTCACGTACCGTGTCACAGACAGACAGAATAATGCATGCACCATCTTTGTTCGTTTGATATCCCTCCCACTTCGCAAAAATAAATAAAACCGGTTTTGTATTTGCTTGCATTATCGACCACAATAAGCAATAATTGATTTCCCTCCGCCCTTTCTTCCTTCCCCCCCCCCACACACACAAGAGAGGGGGTAAAAAGAAAACGATTCATCTACCCAAAACAACAGCAACAGCGACAACAGCATCATCAACAACAATAGCAACAACAACAACAACAGTTTCAGTTTCAATTTCTTAAGATGACATCTCCTCGCTCCGAATGAATTCCATATGCACTTACGTCACAGGTGCCATATGATGGAGAAGATCCAGAATGATCACGGCACACGCCTTAAGCCTGCACGTAAACCCATGAGCTGGCCAGGTCCTGAGGTTCTACCTAGATAATTCTATAACCCTGGGATCATAGGGGAGTGAGGTGGCAGATCTCAACTTTTTTCCGGGCCAGCACCACGAGGGCGGCGTCCATCCCCTCTCCCTCGCTTCAAATTCATATTCACATTTATTTAACCAAAATTTCAGAAAGGCAAGAAAGCTAATTGGTCTTCAAGGGGCGTAACCTGGGGAAACCAACCTATCTCTCCAATGATTTATATCAAGGCAGCTGGGCAATGCCCTGGCTTTCACGATTTTCAATTGCCGTGGGATCTTTAACGTGCGCAGCCAGAAGGAACACGGGCCTGAGTTGTTCTTCGTCCCCTTCTGTAAGACTAGACGTTCAGTTCGATTTTCCGGTCAAACTGGGGAGAAAAGTCAAGGCCTCTACGTGGAGCGAACCCTGGAACCTTGAGTTAAGTTACTGGCAGGCAAACGTCTGAACCATTCTGCCACCCTTCTCCCAAAAGTTCTCAGAAATCCGTGCACATGAAATGTATAGCAGTCGTCCCCTTCCGAAGGACCAGACGTTCAGTTCTATTTTCCAGTCAAACTGAGGAATACTATTTCATTCGAATCTTAAAATGGTCTTGCAGGTTACTGTCAATTCTGTCCCATATGATCATTTGAAGCAGTTAATACTGGTGACTGACTCCGACCACCAAACGGATATGATTTATCACAAAAGTTACATCAAACCAACCAAGTATTACGGAGTGTTTGCTTGTAGATAATGATTGGTATAAATCCTGGTGATAAAAATAGAAGAAAGAAATGGAAAGACAACTGTTGCTGTTACTGTTATTTTTGTTTAAAGTCCGGCTGACTGCATAGAGCCACATCAGGGCTATAACCGTTTCAAAACATACACTATACTTCAACAGGATAAAAAAAAAAAAGGAAAAGAAAATTATGTACACATATCAATGCATTCGCGCACATAATCTAAGGAGGAGCCCCTCGCGTTGACCACTCCGTCCAAATTATCGCACAGGGATTAAAAAAACCTGAATACAAATTTTAACATAACTGACGATACTAAAACATAAACACTGACCTAAATTACTTAAAATTGCTTCCCCTCATATCCTTTCCCTATAACCAAAAGTGTATTTATTATATGTACCCAACTATCAATCCTAAAGGAAAGCATGTAAGACTTTATCGAACACATACAGGTGAATGGACAAGCAAGGCAGAAAATGATAGGAAGAAATGACAGAAAGCAAAGGACAAAGAAAGGAATAGAGAGTGAGAGAAAAGAGGAAATTTCTAGCACAGAATTTCCAGAATGTATCGATACTATTTATACTAAAAGAGCTCCCGGCATCCCACGGGGGACTACGTACACACATACACAGACACACACACACAGACAACCACACTGAATATCACACACACACATACACACACACACACACACACACATATGTATAAACAAAACCACACTGAATTTCTCTGTTCAGTTACACACACGGTATAGATTTTTTTTGTCCATTAGTTCCAGACACCTCCCCCACCCAACATGACTACACATAATGCATACACACATGCACACAAACATATGCACACACACACACACATACATACATGAAAGTGCACGCACACTCACACGTATCTCCTTCTCACACACATACATACACACACACGAACAATCAAGAGTGAGAGAGAACATTTGTGCATATGTTTTTGTGTGTGTGTGTGCTTGTGTGTGTGTGTGTCTGTGTGTGTGCATGTGTATGTGTGTTGTGTGTGTGTGTGTGTGTGTGTGTGTGTGTGTGTGTGTGTGTGTGTGTGTGTGTGTGTGTGTGTGTGTGTGTGTGTGTGCATATTTGCTTTGTTAAATAAAACTTTAAGACAAGAACAATAAGTTTGCTTCAAACTTTCATAATTCAAATTAAAAATGCCGTAAACTCAAAATCTTTCTAATTCAGTTTCAAATAAGGACAGTGAACATCAAACGTACACACATTCATTTGCACACAAATGCAAACTCACAAAAACCATTATTCAAGTTCTCCAAAGGTGAAGGGGCAGAGCTTAAATGGGGTATGGGGTGTGTTTATGATTATATCTTCACACGCTGAATGACAGTAGGTTAGTGTTTGTTGTCAAAATCAAGAAAATCAACTTCTTTATCATCTTCTGTCTCAGAGTCTGTTTAGCGAGGCATTGGTGCTCTGGGTCCCATCTTCACCCTGGGGGTGTTTCTTGTTAACTTTGGCTTGTGGCTTGGCCGCTGACTTCAGGGAATCGGGCCTGATGACCGCAGGGAAAGACCTGCTGGCTGCTTGGAAAGATGGCAAACTTGGGATGGGATCCCTTTCCGGGCATGTCGGACCTTGCTGAACAGCAAAATGGGCTGTGTCTGGAGCATCATGTCTGGCCACTTTGGGGCCGTTAAAACACCCCGCTGGAACCCCCGTGGGGATGCCGGGGGCTCTTTCAGCGTAAATAGTGTCCTCACCTTCTGGAAATTGTGTGCTAGAAATTTCCTCTTTTCTGTCACTCTCTTTGTTTCTTTCTTCCTCCTTTGCATTCTATTATTTCTTCCTATCATTTTCTGCCTTGCCGGTCCATTCACCTGTATGTGTTCGATAAAGTTTTACGTACTTTCTCTTAGGATTGATAATTGGGTACATGTGTTAAGTGCAAGTAAGTAAGTATTAAGTGAGCAAAAAGTAAGTAAGTAAGTATATACCAGAGTAGGTAAATAAATAAATACAACATAAAGGAGTATGTAAGAGATGAAAATAACAAATAACAGTAAATACATGCATATACCCACATGCCCGCACGCAGACATACACACATACATTCATACATACACAGCCATATCCACAAGGCAGACAGCAACAGCAAGAGCAGCAACAGCAGCAGTGGGAAAAACGAGGATGCTCGGCGCAGTAGCACACTCCGATTGGGGCTGGAGGAAGTAGGACCTCAGGAAGGTCTACCTCGCCCACGTGCATAGCGTCCTCAACTTCGCTAGTAGCGGCTGGCAACCCTGGCTCTCCAGTCTGCAAATTAACAGGTTGGAGGTGGCACAGAACAAAATTAATGCCTGAGAATGATAACTGGACAAGCAAGATCTTCACCGCTGGAAGCTCTGCCAGCCGAATCGGACATTCCAGGCATCCAGTCTACCATCAATGCCAACTGCCTCCACTCGAGAGAAAAAGCCCTTCGTCTATCCCCTGACCACCCTAGACACCTTGCAGCCACAGATTCTTCAAGACAGTGACTGAAGCACTGGGGCTGGAGGAAGAGAGCGACTGAAATCACGAACAGCAACCCCCAGCTGTTCGACTATGATAGGAAGTCTCTCACCTATTTCGATACCAGACCGTGGGAAAAAGGGATGGATCGCCCGGGATTTTCCCACGACTCCTTGGTATAAGTAACAGAAACGACACCAGCGAGTGCGGGAACAATAGATGGCGGAGCTGAGGCTGCTGTCACTACAGGGGACCCATCTTCTGCTACGATTGTCCATACACAGAGAGAGAGGGGAGCCAAGTATACGTGCTCTTACGAGGAAGAGACTCGGGCCTTGGAAATGACGATTGATTTGGGCTGTAGACGACTGCTGTGAGACTGACTCAGTCGCAGTATTCACTGACAGTCAGTCTCTGTGAGAAGCCCTCCTTGATTCCTCCCCATGTCTCGATACTCTACGCCTTTGTCTCCGAAACCTCCGTTTTCAACTGACTATACAGTGACTTCCTTGCCACAGCAACATCTCCGCGAACGACCTTGCGGACGAGGCCGCAAAGCAGGCAACAACATCCCCGGACCCAGGCAGACCGATGTCCTACAGTAGCGCTCGCGCCCAGATAAAAAAAAAGTAACAAAGGAACCCCTGATATAGCATGCGAGAACGAGTTAGGTGTGCGGGGCATTCTCCATGCAGAGACAGGCTGAAATAAAGTCCTGCAGAGATCAGACCCTACTTGCAAAGCTGAGGTCGGGTCACCACCCTTTGCTGCGGGCCTATAAACATAGGATCGACTCAACAGCGGATCCAGTGTGTCCCCTGTGCAACGAGGAGGAACAAGATCTGGCACACTGGATCCAAAGATGCCCCGCAACCGAGTACACATGGTGGCAATTATTCGGGGAGGACAGCGGGAGGCTGGAGTGCCTCAGCAAGTATCCCCTGAAGGTGGTGGATCTGGCAAGGGAACGCTCCTTGAATCTCGATAACAGCAATGATGTCGCCCATTTCCACACACACACACACACGCACACACACACACACACACACACACACACACACCACACACACACACAACACACATACACACACACAGCAGCAGCAGCAGCAGCAAGAGCAACAACAACAACAAAGAGGAAACACAAAATGTGTACCAAAAGAGCAAAAGATAACGAAATATTTTTGAAACTTAGAAAAAGAAAAGACACAAAGTAAACTAAAAAATAGCTCAGCTAAACTGGTCGACCAAAATAGAACTTTGAATGATAAACCTAAAAAAATATGAGGTAAATACCTTCTACAAAAAAGGCTATATACAAAAATGAATGTTGGAAAAATGTGAAATAAATGATTTAAGAATGGAATGTCTAAAATTATCAGATAAAGAGAGAGACTCTTAAGAAAGAACAATAATGTTGGGAAATAACAGAATATTCACTAAAAAAATCAAATGGAAGACAAATCACGGAACAAATGGAGTTTAGGCAAGTTTCTTAAACTTAAAAAAAAAAAAGCTTGTTCCATTGGTCATGCACGCTTTTTTTCTGAATCGTTCGCAGATATACTATCAGCAACACAACAAGGACTTATAATCTGCATTTCAAAGCCAGATAAACCAAAAGAGTACATTAAAAAGTTGGAGGCCAATCTCGTTACTTAACAGATTGTATAAAACCGGAGCTGCACGTGCTACTAAAAAAATCAAGACTTCAGTTTATATTGCCTATAGTCCAGCCAACTACTAGAGCCAATATAAGGGCTAACACCACATCAAAAACGACAACCCGTTAATTAAAATAAAAGACAACAGTTAAAAACCATGCTCACCATTAACCTTGCAAATCTAAAATACAATTCAAGAAAAGCAGACGTAAAATTATATCAGGTGAAATCTATTGACCTTTTGTGAAAAACGGAAAATTACATCAGGAGGAATGTCTCGGAAGAGGTTCTTTAAGGTGTCAGTTGTGTAATGCTTTTGTCTCACATCATAAAGTAAAAATCAAGGCTTAATTTGCAAAGATCATACAGGCTTTGCTACAAAACAGATGTCTGGAAGACAACACAGAAGACTTATTTGTGACTTGTTCAGTTACTTGGACTCCTTATAGAACCTCCTCCGAGACGTCCCTCCTGATGCAATTTTCCAGCTTCGAATTGAATAGGATTGTCGAGAATTGAATTGGATTTGGTTTGAATTGAATCGGATTGGCGTGAATTGAACAGCATTGGCGTGACTTGAAGTGGATTTGGTTTGGATTGAATCGGACTGGCGTGAATTGAAGAGCATTGGCGTGAATTGAGCTGGATTTGGTTTGGATTGGACTGGATTTTACTGGCATGAATTGAATAGAATTGGCGTGAATTGAATTGGATTTGGTTTGGATTGAATAGGATTGACGTGAATTGAATTGGACTTGGTTTGGATTAAATCGGAATGGCATAAATTGAATAGGATTGGCGTGAATTGAACTGGATTGGTTTGAATTGAATAGCGTTGTTTGAAGTGAATAGGATTTTTAATTGAGTGGGATAAGTTCGATTTGAATAGGATTGTTTGAATTGAATAGGATTGGATTGGTTTCATTTGAATAGGATTTGGTTTGGATTGAATAGGAATGGCTTGAATTGAACAGTTTTGGTGTGAATTGAATTGGATTTGGTTTGGATTGAATAGGATTGTCGTGAATTGAATTGGATTTGGTTTGGATTAATCTAGATTGGCATGAATTGAACTGGATTGGTTTGAACTGAGTAGCATTGTTTGAAGTGAACAGGATTGTTTGAATTGAGTGGATTGGATTGGTTTCAATTGAATAGGATTTGGTTTGGATTGAATAGGAATGACTTGAATTGAATTTAATTGGTTTGAACTGAATAGGATTTGCTTGGAGTGAACAGGACTGGATTTGACAGGAATTGACAGGAATTAGATCGATATGAATTAGATGAGATGGGACTGAAATGATTAGACTGACTTCGAGTGCATTGAATCGTATTGTATTACAGTGTACTGAACTGGAAGGAATTGGATTGGATTAAATAGAATTGGATTGGACTGATTAAGAATAGATTTGAAATGAGTTGTAATGAATTGAATGGAATGGACTGAAAGGAACAGAATAAAATGAATTTAACTGAATTATTTATTTGCAGTGTATAAACAGAATACAAATGGTAAAAGCACAGTGCCAAGGTGTGCACCAGTGTTTGTGTCTGAGACAATGGCTATACTATTGTTTAGCAGGGCATGAGAGTGGCAGAATGGTTCAGACGTTCGCCTGGTTCCAGGGTTCGCTCCCTGTAGAAGCCTCAGCTTTTCTCCTCAGTTTGAATGGAAAATCGAACTGAACGTCTAGTCATTTGGAGAGGACCAAAGACGAGTTGGACTTGTGTGCCTTCTGGCTGCGCACGCTAAAGATCCCACGGCAGTTGAAAATCGTGAAGAGCAGGGCATTGCCTGGCTGTCTTGGTATGAAACGTTGGAGAGATGTGAAATAGATGATTTAGGATTGGATGTCTAAAATTATTAGATAAAGAGAGAGACTCTTAAGAAGGAGCAATAATGTTGGGGAAAAAACAGAATTTTCTTTTTTTTAAAAATTAAATGGAAGACAAATCACGGAAAAAATGGAGTTTAGACAAATATTTTAAACTTAAGAAAAGCTTGTTCCATTGGTCATACAAGCTTTTATTGAATCGTTCAGAGAAAAAATCATCAGCAACACAACAAGGAGGACTTATAATCTGCATTTCGAAGCCAGATAAACCAGAAGAGTACATTAAAAATTGGAGGCCAATCTCATCACTTAACTTACCTCTCTGTCCTCAGCCACCCTGCAAGTCCGTCAAATGTTTTCTCCCTGGGTCTACCTGGTGCTCTCTTTCCCTTTAGCTTTCCTGTTGTGACCAGGTGCTCTTATTCTCCTTTCCTCATAAAATGGCCTATAATTGTTGCTTGTCTTTTCATAATTTTCCTTATCAATGATCGTCTTGTGTCTGCCTCCATCAAGACTGTCTCGTTTGTTTTCTTTGCTTTTCACAGAGCTCTCAACATTCCTCTTAGAAACCACATCTCGGCTGCCTCAATCTTGTTCTGGCTTTGCTTGCTGACTGTCCACGCCTCACAACCGTATAACATTGTGGGATATATAACATTCAAGGGCTCTCTTCCTGATGTTAATTGATAGGCATTTTTTGGAAAGAATGCTTTTCATTTTTCTAAATGCTGTTTTGGTTTGGGCAATTCTGCTGGTTATTTCTGGGCAGCTACTGTGGATAAAGTAGAGGGGGAGGGGGCACTTAGTAAGTTAGATCAAACGTTTGTTCAAACCCACATAAAGAGAAATACAGTGAGTCACTGTACTGACGTCGTCATTTCTATCCATACTAGTAAATTTCTGCATTCTGCTAACAAACGCAACTGACAATTCCTGGCCTGATCTTTGATGAATGCATTTTTCATTTATTTAGAACGGCCATCAAGACTAATCTAAATGAAACACGCGAGAAGGTATGTAAAAATTGAGGTTGATACATAACAGACACTGAACGGTATTTTGCAGCTTTAAAATATTTAAAGTCACAAAACACAAATGTAGAAAAACATTCTTACACAAATGAAACAAATTCTAACACAAATGTGAAAAACATTAACGCAATGTGAAAAAAATTCTGACACAAATATAGAAAAAGTTTTTTAAGTACTGTATACCTTTTAAACAGTTCTTAGTACTCTTGACATTGTAATTTGTATACTGTCACCAACATCCTAGTACTCTTGACATTGTAATTTGTATACTGTCACCAAATCCAGAACTCTTGACATTGTAATTTGTATACTGTCACCAACATCCTAGTACTCTTGACATTGTAATTCGTATACTGTCACCAAATCCTAGTACTCTTGCATTGTCATTTGTATACTGTCACATAATCCTAGAACTCTTGACATTGTAATTTGTATACTGTCACCAAAATCCTAGTACTCTTGACATTGTAATTGTATACTGTCCCAAAATCCTAGTACTCTTGCATTACATTGTATTACTGTCACCTAATCCTAGTACTCTTGACATTCATATTTGTATACTGTCACCAAATCCTAGTACTCTTGCATTATATTTGTATACTGTCACCAAATCCTAGTACTCTTGACATTGTAATTTGTATACTTCACCAAACATTCTAGTACTCTTGACATGTAATTTGCTATACTGTCACCAGAATCCTGGTACTCTTGATATCATGATTATATATTGTCACAAGTCCTAGTGCCTTGATATTTAATGTGTATACTGTCACCAAATCGATAGCCCTTAACTTGACTGTAATTTGTATACTGTCACCAGAATCCTAGTACTCTTGACATTATAATTGTATATGTCACCAAAATTCTGGTACTATTGACATTATAATTCGTATACTGTCACAAAGTCCTAGTGGCCTTGATATTACAATTTATACATTATCACCAAAATCCAGTACACTTGACATTATAATTTATATTGTAACCACAATCCTAGTACTCCTGACATTTTGATTGTATACAGTCACTAAAATCTTAGTATTCTTTACATTAGAATTTGTATATGTCACCAAAATCCTAGTACTCTTGACATTACAATTTGTATACTGATACAAAATCCTAGTACTCTTGACATTAATCTGTATACTTTACAAATCCTAGTACTCTTGACATTATAATGTGTATACTTTTACACAATCCTATCGCTTTGACATTTAGTTTGTATACATCAAAAAGATTTATATTTGTATACCATCAAAATTCCTAGTATTCTTGACATGACAATTTGTATACTGTCACCAAATCCTAGTTTTCTTGACATTTAATTGTATAATGTCATCAAAATCCTAATACTCTTGACATTAATTTTATACTGTCACAAAATCCCTATCTTTATATTGTAATTGTAACTGTATCAAATCCTATACTCTTGACATTAAATTTGTATAAGTCGCCAAATCCTAGTACTCTGACGTTTAATTGTATACTGTCACAAAAATACTAGTATCTTGAATTGTAATTTGTATACTTCACCAAATCCCGGTACTGTTGACATTCAATTTGTATACTGTCACAAATCTAGTACTCTTACATTTAGTTTGTTACTCACAAATCCTAGTGCTCTTGACATTGTAATTGTATACTTCACAAATCCTAGTATCTTGACATATAATTTGTATACTGTCAACTCTTACATTATGAATTTATATACTGTCACAAATCCTAGTGACTTGATGTAAGTTTGTATACTGTCACCAAAATCCTATACTCTTGGAATTTAATTTGTATATGTCACCAAAACCTAGATCTTGATATTGCAATTTTATACTTTCACCAAATCCTAGTACTCTTGACATTATAATTGTATACTGTCACCAAAATTCTCATTATGATTGGTATACTGTCACAAAACCTGGTACTCTTAAATTATAATGTGTATACTGTCCTAAATCCTAGTATCTTTACATTATAATTTTATAATGTGTATACTGTCACCAACATCCTAGTACTCTTGACATTGTAATTGTATACTGTCACCAACATCCTAGTACTCTTGACATTGTAATTTGTATACTGTCACCAACATCCTAGTACTCTTGACATTGTAATTTGTATACTGTCACCAACATCCTAGTACTCTTGACATTGTAATTTGTATACTGTCACCACAATCCTAGTACTCTTGACATTAATTGTATACTGTCACCAAATCTAGTACTCTTGACATTGAATTCTGTATACTGTCACCAAAATCCTAGTACTCTTGACATTATAATTTGTATACGTTACCACAATCCTAGTACTCTTGACATTTATAATCTGTTACTATTATCAAATCCTAGTAGCTCTTGACATTGACAATTTATATATTATCACCAAAATCCCAGTACACTTGACATTATAATTTCTATATTGTAACCACAATCCTAGTACTCCTGACATTTTGATTTGTATACAGTCACTAAAATCTTAGTATTCTTTACATTAGAATTTGTATATTGTCACCAAAATCCTAGTACTCTTGACATTACAATTTGTATACTGTCACAAAATCCTAGTACTCTTGACATTATAATCTGTATACTTTACTAAATTCCTAGTACTCTTGACATTATAATGTGTATACTGTTACCACAATCCTATCAATTTTGACATTATAGTTTGTATACCATCAAAAAGATTTATATTTGTATACCATCAGGAAATTCCTAGTATTCTTGACATGACAATTTGTATACTGTCACCAAAATCCTAGTTTTCTTGACATTATAACTTGTATAATGTCATCAAAATCCTAATACTCTTGACATTATAGTTTTTATACTGTCACCAAAATCCTCCTACTCTTTATATTGTAATTAGTACACTGTAATCAGAATCCTACTACTCTTGACATTAAAGTTTGTATAAGTCGCCAAAGTCCTAGTACTCCTGACGTTATAGATTGTATACTGTCACAAAAATACTAGTGATCTTGAAATTGTAATTTGTATACTATCACCAAAATCCCGGTACTGTTGACACTTCAATTTGTATACTGTCAACAAAATTCTAGTACTCTTCACATTATAGTTTGTGTACCATCAACAAAACCATAGTGCTCTTGACATTGTAATGTGTATACCTTCAGCAAAATCCTAGTATTCTTGACATTATAATTTGTATACTGTCACTCTTGACATTATGAATTATATACTGTCACAAAATCCTAGTGGACTTGATGTTATAGTTTGTATACTGTCACCAAAATCCTAATACTCTTGGCATTATAATTTGCATTATGTCACCAAAACCCTAGCATTCTTGATATTGCAATTTTTATACTTTCACCAAAATCCTAGTACTCTTGACATTATAATCTGTATACTGTCACCAAAATTCTCATTATGATTGGTATACTGTCACGAAAAACCTGGTACTCTTAAGATTATAATGTGTATACTGTCCCTAAAATCCTAGTAGTCTTTACATTATAATTTATAATAATGTCACCACAATTCTGGTACTTTTCTCATCATTATTCGTATACTGTCACCAAAATTCTAGTACTATTGACGTCATAATCTGTATACTGTCACCAAAATCCTAGTACTCTTGACATTATAATTTGTATACAGTCAACACAATCCTAGTACTCTTGACATTATAATCTGTATACTATTATCAAATCCTAGTGCTCTTGATATGATAATGTGTATACTTTCACCAAAATCCTAGTACTCTTGACATTATAATTTGTATATTGTCACCAAAATCCTAATACTCTTGACATTATGATTTGTCAACAAAGTCCTAGTATTCTCGACATTATAATTTGTGTACTGTCACCAAAATCCTGGTTATCTTGTCAATATGATTTGTATACTCTCATCACAATCCTAGCACTCATGACATTACAAAGTGTAAACTGTCCCCAAAATCCTAGTATTCTCGACATTACAGTTTGTATACTGTCACCAAATCCTAGTACTCTTGACATTATAATGTGTATACTGACACCAAAACACCAGTAATCTTGACATTATACTTTGTCTACCGTCACCAAAACCCTACTACTCTTGGCATGATAATTTGTATACTGTCACCAAAATCCTAGTACTCTTGACACTATGATTTGTATACCGTCACCAAAATCCTAGTACTCTTTACATTATAATTTGTATACTCTCACTGTCACCAAAATCCTAAAGTTCTTGACAATATAATTTGTATACTGTCACCAAAACCCTAGTGCATTTGATGTTATAGTTTGTATACCGTCACCAACATCTTAGTACTTTTTACATTATAATGTATATACTGTCACCAAAATACTGGTACTCTTGACATTACAATTTGTATATTGTCAACAAAATCCCAGTAATCTTGCCTTTATAATTGTATACTGTCACAACAATCTTAGTACTCTTGACATGATAATTTGTATATTGTCACCAAATCTTACTAGTCTTGACATCATACTTTGTATACTTTCACCAAATTCCTAGTATTCTTGACATTCTAATTTGTGTACTGTTACCAAAATCCTAGTACTTGGACTTTGATAATTTGTGTACTGTTACCAAAATCCTAGTACTTTGACTTTGATAATTTGTATACTGTTACCAAAATCCTAGTACTCTTGACATTACAATTGGAATACTGTCACCAAAATCCTAGTACTCTTGACATTACAATTGGAATAGTCATCAAAATCCTAGTACTCTTGACATTATAATTTGTATACTGTCACCAAAATCCTAGTACCTTGACATTACAATTCGTAAATGTCACTTAAATCCTAACACTCTTGACACTCTGATTTATATACCGTCACCAAAGTCCTAGTACTCCTCACATTGTCATTTGTATACCTTTGCCAAAATCCTAGTAGTCCTGATATTATAATGTGTATACTGTCACCAAAATCCTAGTGGTCTTGACATGATGATTTGTAAACTGTCACTAAAATCCTAGTAGTCTTGACATTATAATTTGTATACTGTAACCAAAATCCTAGTTCTCTTGACATTATAATTTGTATACCGTCACCGAAATCCTAGTATTCTTGACATGATAATTTGCATACTGTCACCAACATCCTAGTGCTCTTGACATTATAAATTACATTCTGTCACCAAAATACCAGTACTCTTGACATAATTTGTATACCGTCACTAACATCCTTGTGCTCTTCAGATTTTACTTTGTACACTGTCACCCAAATCCTAGTACTCTTGACATAATATTTTTTCCGTCACCAAAATCCTAGTGCTCTTGAGATTATACAAAGTTTGTATGCCGTCATCAAAATCCTAATACTCTTGACATTATAGTTTGTATACCGTCACCAAATTCCTAGTCCTCTTGACACTATAATCTTTATACTAATACCAAAATCCTATTACTCTTGACATTGTGATCTGTATACTGTCACCAGTATCCCAGTGCACTTAACATTACAATGTATAATGCCACCAAAATCATCGTACTCTTGACATTATAATTTGTACACTGTCACCAAACTCCTAGTTGTTTTGACATTATAATTCTTATACCTTCACCAAAGTCCTAGTACTCTTTACATTGTATTGTGTATACTGTCACCAAACTCCTAGTATTTTTGACATTGTAATTTGTGTACTGTCACCAAAATCCTTGTACTCTTGATATTATACTTTGTCTACTGTCTCCAACATCCCAGTACTCTTGACATTATACTTTGTCTACTGTCTCCAACATCCCAGTACTCTTGACATTATACTTTGTCTACTGTCTCCAACATCCCAGTACTCTTGACATTATACTTTGTCTACTGTCTCCAACATCCCAGTACTCTTGACATTATACTTTGTCTACTGTCTCCAACATCCCAGTACTCTTGACATTATACTTTGTCTACTGTCTCCAACATCCCAGTACTCTTGACATTATACTTTGTCTACTGTCTCCAACATCCCAGTACTCTTGACATTATACTTTGTCTACTGTCTTCAACATCCCAGTACTCTTGACATTATACTTTGTCTACTGTCTCCAACATCCCAGTACTCTTGACATTATACTTTGTCTACTGTCTCCAACATCCCAGTACTCTTGACATTATACTTTGTCTACTGTCTCCAACATCCCAGTACTCTTGACATTATACTTTGTCTACTGTCTCCAACATCCCAGTACTCTTGACATTATACTTTGTCTACTGTCTCCAACATCCCAGTACTCTTGACATTATACTTTGTCTACTGTCTCCAACATCCCAGTACTCTTGATATTATACTTTGTCTACTGTCTCCAACATCCCAGTACTCTTGATATTATACTTTGTCTACTGTCTCCAACATCCCAGTACTCTTGATATTATACTTTGTCTACTGTCTTCAACATCCCAGTACTCTTGATATTATACTTTGTCTACTGTCTCCAACATCCCAGTACTCTTGATATTATACTTTGTCTACTGTCTCCAACATCCCAGTACTCTTGACATTATACTTTGTCTACTGTCTCCAACATCCCAGTACTCTTGACATTATACTTTGTCTACTGTCTTCAACATCCCAGTACTCTTGAAAATATAATTTGTATACTGTCACGAAAGCCCTAGTACTTTTGACATTATACTTTGTATACTGTCACCAAAGCTCTAGTACTCTTGACATTACACTTTGTATACCGTCACCAAAACCCTAGCACTCCTGGCATTTTAATTTGTATACCGTCACCAGAATCCTAGAACTCTTGACATTGTATATAGTTTGTATACCGTTACCAAAATCATAGTACTCTTGACATTACAGCTTGTATACCGTCACCAAAATCCTACTACTCTTGACATTATATTTTGTATACTGTCACCAAAATCCAAGTACTTTTGACATTACAATTTGTATACTGTCGCCAAAATCATTGTACTCTTGACATTATAGTTTGTCTAATGTCTCCAAAACCTTAGTACACTTGACATTATAATTTATATACTGTCACGAAAGCCCTAGTATTATTGACATTATACTTCGACACTATAGACCATGAGATACTGCTTTGGCGCCTCCACAACTGGTACGGAATTTCTGGCTCCGCTCTCTCCTGGTTTCAGTCATATCTCTCTGACCGCACACAGACTGTATCTGTAAATGGCTTGCCCTCACCTCCCTCAGCCCTCAGATATGGCGTTCCTCAAGGATCCGTCCTGGGTCCAGTTCTCTTTGTTTTGTACACGCAGCCTCTCGCAAATATTATTCTCCGCCATTCTGTATCACATCATAGCTTCTCAGATGACAATCAAATTTACAATTCTGGTCCCATCTCTAATGTAAACAACATCGTACAAACCACTAAAGCCTGCATTTCCGACGTGAAAGACTGGATGACTTGCAACAAATTACAACTAAACCAAGACAAAACTGAAATGATTTTCATTACTCCTAAAAAACTTCTCAACTGTGACTTAATTCCATCTTCCATATCACTGAATGGGACAGACATCACCCTCTCCCAAAAAGTTAAGAATCTAGGTGTCACCATCGACAACACTCTTAACTTTCAGCAGCATGTCTCAAACATCTGTCGTGTCTGTTACCTTGAACTTCGTAGAATAGGTTTCATCCGTCATCTCCTTACTCTCGAAGCTACTAAAATATTAGTTTGTGCTTTCGTTCTTTCTCGTCTTGACTATTGTAATTCCCTTCTGTCTGGTTCCCCAAAACAGCTCCTTGACAAACTTCAGAAAGTACAGAACCATGCCGCTCGGCTAGTATTTCGGTCTTCCAAATTTCAGCATGTCTCTCCTCTTCTCCAAGACTTGCATTGGTTACCTGTGTTGAAAAGGATCCAACATAAAATTGCTGTTCAGTGCTTCAGATACTTCGACAATTCTATTCCCTCTTACCTGTCTGAATATCTTCAACTA
Source organism: Monoplex corrugatus (assembly GCA_030674185.1). Taxonomy (NCBI): domain Eukaryota; kingdom Metazoa; phylum Mollusca; class Gastropoda; order Littorinimorpha; family Ranellidae; genus Monoplex; species Monoplex corrugatus. The sequence continues at coordinate 27,201,459 of JAPXFY010000027.1, read as the reverse complement.
TACGTTCCATCTCGTCATCTTCGTACCTCAGCCGATACCCGCTTATTTCGAATCCCAACTTTTCGAACAAAATCATATGGTGAGCGATCCTTTTCTTTTCAAGCCCCTTCCTCATGGAATTCACTTCCCTACCCGCTGAGGCACAAAACAAGTCTTCAGTCATTTAAATCTGGCTTGAAAACGCATCTCTTTCCTCTCTGAAATTTATTAACCTAAAAGAGCTATGCTGTCTGCGCGCTAGCGTGCTTCTGTGTATGTTATTGCTGTGCGCCTATAGATATGTCTCGGGGTGGGAGGAGGATATGTGTGTGTGTGCCAGAGAGTAGGTACTAATATTTGATATTATTAACGGTGTGTATGTGCTTGTGGGATGGAGTGACAGAGGTCCGCCATGTATGATGAAAATTATATTAGGCCTATGTTTCTATGTTCGATGTAATGTGTATTGTACAGTTTGTAAGCGCTTAGGGCTTTCCAGAAAGATTAGGCGCTCTAAATGCCCTTAATAATAATAATAATAATAATACTTTGTATATTTCACTAAAATCATAGTACTCGACTTTATATACAGTTTGTACACCGTCACCAAATCCTAGTACTCTTCACATTATAATCTGCAAACTGTCACCAAAATCCTACTACTCTTGGCATTATAATGTGTATACTGTCACCACAATCCTAGCACTCTTGACATCACAATTTGTATACGGTCACCAAAATCCCAGTACTCTTGAAATTATATGTTACATATTGTCACCTTGTCACCAAAATGCTTGTACTCCTGACATTATAACGTGTATACTGTCACCAAAATTCTAGTATTCTTAACATTATAGTTTGTATACTGTCACCAACATCCTAGTACTCTTAACATAATGATTTATATACCATCACCAAATTCCTAGTGCTCTTGACATTAAAATCTGTATACTGTCACCAAAATCCTAGTAGTTTTGAGATTATATATTTTGTATGCTTTCACCAAAATACCAGTATTCTTGACATTGTAATTCATATACTGTCACCAAAATAGCTGTACTCTCGACATTATGATTTGTATACTGAAAGAAGATCATCCTGGTCCGATGAGTAATCTGTATACTGTCACCAAAATTCTACCACTCTTGACATGATAATTTGTATACTGTCACCAAAATCCTAGTACTCTTGACATTACAATTCGTATACTGTCACCAAAATCCTAGTACACTTGACATTATAATTCGTATACTGTCACCAAAATCCTAATACTCTTGACATAATGATATTTTTCACTTTCACCAAAATCCTAGTACTCTTGACATAGTATATAGTTTGTATACCGTCACCAAAATCCTAGTACTTTTGACATAATAATCTGTATACTGTCACCAAAATCCTAGTACTCTTGAACATAATCTGTATATTGTCACCAAAATGCTAGTACTCTTGATATTATAATCTGTATACTTTCACCAAAATCCTAGTACTCTTGACATTCTAGTTTGTATACTGTCACCAAAATTCTAGTACTCTTGAACATAATCTGTATATTGTCACCAAAATGCTACTACTCTTGATATTATAATGTGTATACTATCACCAACATCCCAGCACTCTTGACATTATAATGTGTATACTATCACCAAAATCCTAGCGCTCTTGACATTATAATGTGTTTACTTCACCAAAATGCTAGTACTCTTGACAGTATAATTTGTATATTTTCACCAAAATCCTAGTACTACTGACATTGTAATATGTATGCTGCCACCAAAACCCTAATATTCTTCACACTATAATTTGTATACTGTCACCAAAATCCTAGTAATCTTGACGTTATGATTTGTGTACTTTCACCTCAATACTAGTACTCTTGACATTATAGTTTGTACACCATCATCAAAATCCGAGTATTCTTGACATGATAATCTGTATACTGTCACCAAGCTCCTGGTACTCATCACACTATGTACTCTTGACATTATCATTATATACTGTTACCAAATCCTAGTACTCTGGAGATTATAATTTGTATACACTGTACTTTCACCAAAATCCTAGTACTCTTGACATTCTAGTTTGTATACTGTCACCAAAATTCTAGTACTCTTGAACATAATCTGTATATTGTCACCAAAATGCTACTACTCTTGACATTATAATGTGTATACTATCACCAACATCCTAGCACTCTTGACATTATAATGTGTATACTATCACCAACATCCTAGTACTCTTGACATTATAATGTGTATACTATCACCAACATCCTAGTACTCTTGACATTATAATGTGTATACTATCACCAACATCCTAGCACTCTTGACATTATAATGTGTATACTATCACCAAAATGCTGCACGTCTTGTACTAAAAAAGAAAAAAGCTGACCACATATCTCCTCTCCTGGCACAACTTCACTGGCTCCCTGTATCAAAGCGCATACAGTACAAACTAGACACCATGTGCTACAAAAGCCTCAATAACGCAGCCCCCGATTACCTGTCAAGCCTACTTGAGATCTATGTTCCCTCATGTACCCTCCGCTCTGCCTCCGATCCTCTGACTTTTCGCTTTTCACGCACTAAGCTCAATACCTTAGGTCCACCAGCCTTTTCTGTTTCTGGTCCACTTTTCTGGAACAAACTTCCTCTCTCTGTCCGTCAGCAACCTACTTTTGTCTCCTTCAAGTCCGCTCTCAAAACTCACCTTTTCTCCTCTGCATAAAATCCTGACCTCACTCAATCCTCTCTGCAGCCTGTCTCCACTCGGAGGGGAATCACATTGTAATATATAATTGTATATAATATGCTCTCTATAATTTTCCATTGCTTTTATTCTTTCTCCCTATTTATAGCCGTGTGCGTGTGCGCGCGCGCGCGCGCGCGTGTGTGTGTATGTGAGTGTGTGTATGTGAGTGTGTGTGTGTGTGTGTGTGCGTGCGTGTGTGTCTGTTTTAGCGCTTAGATTTGATTTTATCAAGATTTTGCGCTATACAAATAAAGTATTGTATTGTATTGTATTGTAAAATCCTAGCGCTCTTGACATTATAATGTGTTTACTTCACCAAAATGCTAGTACTCTTGACAGTATTTGTATATTTTCACCAAAATCCTAGTACTACTGACATTGTAATGTGTACGCTGCCACCAAAACCCTAATATTCTTCACACTATAATTTGTATACTGTCACCAAAATCCTAGTAATCTTGACGTTATGATTTGTGTACTTTCACCAAAATGCTAGTACTCTTGACTTTATAGTTTGTATACCGTCATCAAAATCCGAGTATTCTTGACATGATAATCTGTATACTGTCACCAAGATCCTGGTACTCATCACACTATGTACTCTTGACATTATCATTATATACTGTCACCAAATCCTAGTACTCTGAAGATTATAATTTATATACTTTCACCAAAATCCTAGTACTCTTGACATTCTAGTTTGTATACTGTCACCAAAATTCTAGTACTCTTGATAATTATAATTCATGATATTATATTGTCACCAAAATACTAGTACTCTGGATATTTTGATTTGTATACTGAAAGAACATCGTCCTGGTTCGTTGAGTATTAGAAGAATCATGACTCTTTTTTCAGGGGGTTATTTTTGTGATAGTATTCCTGATTTTGAGGTGGTATCATATGCTTTCTCTAGATTAAAGAAGATGGCCACTACGTACTGTTTGTTCAGAAATGCATACCAGATCGTCTTTTCAAGGCGGATTAAATGGTCCAGCAACGTAGAAAATGACAGGAGGAGATGATGGAATGCAAAGGATCAAGTCAGAAATTAAGACAGTGACCAAAAGAGAGACAGGGAGGGAGGGAGAGAGAGAGAGAGAGAGAGAGAGAGAGAGAGAGAGAGAGAGAGAGAACACTTTGGCACAGAATTTTCAAAATGTAGGGATACTGTTTATACTGAAAGAGACCCCCTTCATCCCCACTGGAGTTGTCCCCACGCTTGATGGTATCTCGAAAGAGGTCAAGGTCAGTTGTTCCATGACAAGACATTATCTCCGTGTGTTTGTACGCACGAACACACACACACACACACACACACACACACACACACACACACACACACACATACACACATATACCACCAACCACCACCACCACCACCACCACTTCCACCTTCTATTTCACACCCTCACTCTGACGAATCATTTGATATAGGCATTTATTTGATGAAATTTTTCAAAATAATGCAGTGCATTCTTTCATGCCCTCTGTTCGCTATTTTTTCAAACAAACTACATATAATACAATCATCAAACACAACCTGAAACTGCAAAAATTCATTCGTACGGTTCCTTTGTAAACAGATAAATAGATGGACAGATGAATAAATCGAAATCAATCAATTAATCAATTCATAAAATAACTGGTCAGGTCATACAAATAGTATCTTAACAATTCTGTGAAGAAATCCACCGGAAATTATACGTCTGTGCTCTCTCTCTCTCTCTCTCACACACACACACATATACATACAGACACGCACATACATGCCCGCTCTCTCTCTCTCTCTCTCTCACACACACACATACACACACACATATATATATATATATATATGTATATGTATACTACATACATATATGGTACATACATACATACACACAGAGATACACACACACACACACACATATATATATATATATATATATATATATATATATATATATATATATATATATATATATATATATATATATATACACGTATATACATATATACATATACATATAGATATAAGACAACAGAAGGGGAGATTTAAATAAGAAGTACATATAAAATCAACAGGCAGTTACACATAATTGCAAACACAGAACTGTGGGCAGTTTTTGTGTGGAACATGTACAACGCTGTGTCCATTTCACAAGCATCTGCAGAGTGCGTGATGCCTTGTTCAGAGAACGATTTGACAAAACGAAATTGCATTAAACTTGCATCTATGCGCTTACTGGACAGTTGCTCCATACAGAATGCCATGCTTTAAGAACACACACACACACACACACACACACACACACACACACACACATACCGTCTAATATCACTTATAGTGAAAAGACGTTAAATCAAGCAACGAACGAACGAACACACACACACGCACACAGCATAACACAGCGGACCATTTGCATGTGAAATATACACTGACAAATTATCACAAAAGAGACACACGAGTCATAATCAAGTTCTTGGTACACATCTCTGTTCATGGCGGAGCTCTGCACTTTTGAGCGTTTATTCAGTGAATGGCTGATGGTTTCCGATTCTCACTACTCCGTTTGCACTTCTCCCACACACGCATGCACGCACGCACGCACGCACCACCCACCCACCCCACCATCACACACCCACAAACACACTCACACGTACACACACAAAAGTCATTATTTGTGCAATCTGCAGAAAGAAGATTTTTTTTTTTAAAGTTACACATTTTATCAACTTTGATTCAAGTTACAGTTTTACGCAGTGAAAACAATAACGATAGGGGACACACACACACACACACACACACACACATACACACACACACACACACTTTTGATCGCTTGCGGCACACACACACACACACACACACCACACACACACACACACACACACACACACACACACACACACACACACCACACACACACACCACACACACACACACACACGCATTTTGATCACTCGCGGCAATCTCTTCAGTGCAGACTTTTACATTTTTATCGCTATAAAGCAAAAACAACAACAACAAAACAACATTCAACAGCATTAGTTTTGTTTACTTGCAAGATCAGTGACAATAAATATCACGCTCTGATAACTGCTGCCATAATTTCATCTGATTACACACATCGACTAAAAAGTCACAAATTTATTATATCAAGCACTCAACTTTGCAATAAAGCGTTCACTGGACAATATCTGTTAACTAATCACAAGGAAAAAAAAACAAAGACAGAAAGAACTCTCTTGAACATAATTTGGTACAAAAGTAAAAACATGTTTTGTGCATGTTAGGTTCTTTCCCCTTGATGCAAATTACGTACACCACATCCAAACTATGAATATGTATGATGAAACAATGCCCAAGATTTAAAAGTAATACACAAAAAAAAAAAGACGAATAAAAGTTCCCATTTGATCAATAACTATCACCATCTCGTACACGTAACATCATTTATCTTGTAACAATCTTTAAATAGCCATCTTAGATCACCTGTACATCACGTGCTCACAGAATCGCTACCTGGAGGTGAAGATATTACAAAGACTTACGCTGTCGAACAGCGCTTAGTTGCCTACATCATGGCCGCCAAAACCAGTGTCAAGTTTGGCACGTGTTATCAGTACTGCGTCACTGGCCGCTTTGATTTTGATTTGGTTCAGATTTTACGTCGACACCTACACCTCAGGTGATATGGCCGATGGGGATAATCATCCCAGGGAAGTGGGGGAAGGGGGACTTATCTAAATCTATACTGACACCACCAGAACATCAATGATGTTAAGATGGGACAGTGAGAAGGCCAGTTTTAATGTAATGCACCCCGGGATTCGAACCCACAACCATTAGTATGTGAATCCGACGCTCAAACCAACAGAACGACTGGGGCCCGCTGTCACTGGCCGCTGATTGATTGATTGACTGACTGATTGATTGATTTGGTTCAGTTTTTACATCGACACCCACACCTCAAGGGGTTTGGGCATCGGGGATAACCACCATCCCAGCTAAGTGGGGGAAGGGGGGGCTTATCTAATCCTTTACTGACACCACCAGAACAACAATGATCTTAAGATGTGACAGTGAGAAGGCCAGTTTTAATAGAGCGCACCCCGGGATTCGAACCTACAACCATTTAGCATGTCAATCCGACGCTCAAACCAACTGAACTACTGGGACCCCACTGGCTGCGCGCAGTCTAGTTCTATTTATAACGTCTTTGACTTGGAGGTTTGTGTGTTTCAGGTATTCCTACTGTTATGCTGGTGGTGGTTTGGACTACTGGTACGGCCACCCAGGCCTGGCGGGTTGAAGTGTTGATACAGCGCGATCTATCGTTCTGCGGATTAGGACTTGGGTACAGAGCTAACAGCCCAGTCCAGAGAGGGGTGGAGGGTAGGGGGCTTCCTCAGTACACAGGGGGGATAGAGAAGGATGCCTGTTTGTTGGGGGGGGGGGGGAAGGGGAGGGAGAGGTTGCTACTCGTGGCTTGGTCTTTTTTACAGAGGAAAGAACGATGAGAGGAAGGGGGCGAAAAAGCTTTGTTATGGAAACAGCAACATCCCGCAGTGGCATACTGCGAATGCAGAAATTAACCCTTTGACTCCCTCACCCGATCCACCAACTGCAAAAAAACTTCACCCCTCGACTCCCTCACCCTATCCATCAACTGCAAAAACTTAGACCCTTCGACTCCCTCACCCTATCAGGGTGCGGGAGTCAAAGAGTCAAGCCTTTGCTTTGCTAGCACGGTTGTCAAAGGTGGATGCTGGTGGGCAGGGTGCAGGAGTCAAAGGGTCAAGATCCCCTCGTGTTCTGAAACCATTATCAGCTATTCAGTTCGCCTTCAGGTAGTTGGGGGTTCCTCTCGTCGAGCTCTCTGTTGCTCACAGGACACCTTCTTATTTCTGCCTTTCAGAATTTTCACCTGATTTTCTTTCAGATTCTCTCCTTTCCACGGAGGATGACTACCTTTCGGGCAGGATAAAGAACGCTCATACACTCAAAAATCCGATCCCTCTGCTAGATAGGTAGGATTGTTTATACTGGGCCGGCGTGACCTCCCACCACCAATTCAGTCTTAACTCGCAGTCAGTCGAACAGCACCAGGAGCTGAAAAGGTGACTGAGGGTCTATCTGGGGTGTTTTGACTTTTTCTCAAAATTGATTTCTGTGGGCTATAATCTATCCCCCACAGAATTTTTTCTCTTGAAAAAATACTATTAATCAGTTTAAAATGGCATTTTAACGCACTAATCGCTGCAGAAAGAATGCAATTTCCTACCAGAAGTACGTATTTTTGTCTCTTATTATGAACCGTAACCTGTACAGAACCCCCACATGTAATATACTGACAGAAAGCTTTTTGGTGCACCTTTCAGATAATGACAGCTAAAACTAGAAACAAACCGGGTCAAAGCCACCAAACAAAGAAATTTAGGGAAAATGTGTGGGAGAGTACATAAAAACTTTAGAGGCCGTTTTCTCAAAGTGGCCGTCATACAACTTAATGACTTTAAACATACATAACTTGTAGTTGTTTTTGTTTTGTTTTGTTTTTTTAGTACAAGTTTTCTTCAGCAGAATGTACACTTTCCAGTGATATGTATTTCTCAAAATACCCAAAATGCTAGTTAAGACTGATTTCGTGCTGGCAGGTCATTTAAAATAAAATAATTAGTTTATACGTTGGATAGGGAGTACTCGTTGGGTCTCTGGTCAACTTAAGAAGAAGGAAGACAAGACATCGCCTGCCAAGCAAAGTAAATATAGTTAAGGCTAAAATATAGTTAGGTTTCCTCAGTACACAGGGAAAGGGGGGTATAGAGGAGGATGCGTGTTTGTTCGGGAGGTGGGGTGAGGGTCGGGGTGGGGAGGGGGAAGTTGCTGCTCGTGAATTGGTCTTTTTTTTTTTTTTCAGAGGTAAGAAAGAACATAATGGCAGAGCACTCAAGGTAGGTCACCTACCACCTTTCTTTCTCTCAACCCCCCACCCCATACTTTATTCTATTTTATTGTTCTTTTATTTATTTACTTAACTGATTAATTCATTCATTAATCAATCAAATCATGTATTTATTTATTTATTTATTTACTTATTTATTGCATTGTGTTGTCTCCCTCAAAGTTTTTTTTTCTTTCTTTCTTTTTTTTTCCCTGTAAAGTAACAGATCTAATCCAAAACAAGTGCGACTGCCCGCGTTCAGGCAAACAGGAACCACAAAAAAAAACACGAAAATAGAATCACAAAGCGTATTTGATACAACCAGACAAGACAGGCGCAAATTTTCGACCAACTGGCTTTTGTCAAGCGTGAACGTAAACTCACAAACAAACACCAATTACAAAATTAGGAGAAAAAGACTGAAACTTCCCTGCTGCTTCGTCCAGAGGACTTTCCCTCTCATGGGACTGAGGAAATGTACCTGAATTTACTCAACTTCATAGTCCTCTTCTCCCACTGGACGCTTCGTCAGGTATTTTTCAGTCTTTTCTCCTAATTTTGTATTTGGTGTTTGTTTGTGGTCTTACATTCACGCTTGACAAAGGCCAGTTGGCCGAAAATTTGCGCCTGTCTTGTCTTGTTGTATCAAATACGCGTTCTTAATCGAGTAACAGACCTGTTTTGTTTGCTGATCTTTCGTCTTTCTGATAGTCTGCTCTTACTGTCGCAAGGGAGACAACGATACTTTCCCTCTCATGGGGCTGAGGAAAGTGTACCTGAATTTCGAGGGGTCCCTGCTAGAAGGTACTATCGTTCTGGCGGTAAGTTTTGTAAAAATGGCATTTGAAAGTTAGATACCTAAAGAAGAAATATTTAACTAAGTTGCACGAAGCTGATACCGTGAGTATGTGTTTACTTTCCATATATCTTATAGAAAAACAATGAAATGAAGTCCAGGGCTGTTGCCGTTTTTATGCAAAAAAGACATTATTTTATGTTGGTGTTAACTGGTATTATCTGGCACTCATTCACAACCCTTCTTTTCTGCCTTCAGTCTCCTGATGGAAAATGCTATTACTCAACAGAACCAATAAGCAAGCAGGGGATAGTGGTGTCTATCGCGCCTGCAGGATGCTGATTAGGGTTAGGTGCGCTTAGTACCGTGTGGCAGGAAAAGGAGAGAGGCGCGGCTGGTATCCGTTTATGTCATAACTTTTTAGTAGCCTACTTTTTGGCTGACAGCATCCTGTGGAATATAACTGTGTAGAAAAGTGCTAGTGATCAGGAAGTATGTTGTGGCAGATAATAACTTGTGCATCACGCCTTTTTAAGCTCACAACAAATGTGCTACAGGCCACCACGTTTGAGATATTGTCAAACGGAAAGACGTTGCCAAAGTTTTATGTTCACAACTCTTTTTCATAATGCGCAAAATAATGCATTGTATATTCTGTAGCATATCATTCTCTCTTTCTGTCACACACACACACACGCGCGCGCGCACACACACACAAACACACACAACATAATGTAATCAGATGTAAACAGAAAAAGCAAAAACAAAATGGAATGTTAAATAGCATGACAGTAATGTGATTTCAATCCAGTCACTTTACATATGAAATTTCGAATCTTTTATATGCTATGATCATAACAAAATGGACACATTAACCATGCATTAGGCCATTTTATTTACGAAATTACAAATATTACCAACATATGTTAATATAATTATATCAAAATGGACAGTTCAATGATACATGTATTCAAATACATATTCATTGTTCATCATCATCAAGTGCCCTGCCGCATGGTGTTGGCGATCATGGACTTCCATCTGTCTCTATCTCTCGTTGCCCCTAGCATCTCCCCCACCCTCCTCGTCCCCAGCCACTTTGCAAGTCCGTCCAGCATTTTCTCCCTGGGTCTACCTGGTGCTCTCTTTCCCTCCAGCTTTCCCGTTGTGACCAGGTGCTCCAAATCCCCCCTTCCTCATAAAATGGCCTACAAATGTTGCATGTCTTTTCCTAATCTTCCTTATGAGTGATCTACTTGTGTCTGCCTCCATCAAGATTGTCTCGTTTGTTTTCTTTGCTGTCCATGGAACTCTCAACATTCTTCTTCGAAACATCATCTCGGCTGCCTCAATCTTGTTCTGGCTTTGCTTGTTGACTGTCCACGCCTCACATCCGTACAACAGTATTGGTTCTATATAACACTCAAGAACTCTCTTCCTGATGTTAATTGTCATTTGTTGGTAAGAATGCCTGTCATCTTCTTGAATGCTGTTCTGGCTTGGCCGACTCTGCCGGCTATTTCTGATGTGCATCTGCCGTCTGATGAAATGATTGTTAAAGTCATTAAATAACAGTGTCTGCTGCAACTCACTTAACAGATGTGTATACATTTGTAAACAGAAATGGGATAAGTAAGATAAAGCACAAATGATATACATGTACATAACACATCTATCATGGACATTGCGTGCATGTAATGAGTTATCTAAGTCTAAACGTTTCGACTGATAGTTGACCTTTCAGGCTGTTTGCCAAATCATTTCAACATATTGTCTCTTTGATATCAGGTCTGGCAATATGTCATTTGCTGATGAAGATACTGGAAAGACATGGTACAAGTTGTGATAGCTCTTAGGATGACACCAGGTGCACACAGTGACAAGAGATCCCGCTTCTTGGCCTCCAGTATTGGGAGTTTGTCCTGATATAGTCTACTTGGGAAGCTCTTGAAATTCCCTTCTTGATGAGCCTATCAGTCGGAGCACTCTCAAGCAATCATCATCTGGGTTGTTTTTGAAGAGCATGATGCCATGATTGCCCTTGGACACCTGGATGAAGCGAATTTGTAGCCAGCAGACCCTGTGTCTGTTTGTGTCTATTTTTGTTTTTCGTCTGTATGAAGAGGCCAGCATCTTGAAATCGTTAAACAATCATGGTCAATTGGCACAGCAGTAAAACGTTTTGGCCGCCGGGCCAACCTGGACATGATGTCCCACTCACATGGAATGTGTATGGGAGTGCTCTTCTTTGTAGAGGAAATGGCAGAGGGCATTGAATCACATTCCATCTAAGTGTGACCAGATTCCAGAAATTTCTGTGTGATGGTTTTGTTTGGCAGAGTATTCACTGCAAATAGCAGAGCTGCTGTCAAGTATTGATTTTGGTTTTGTCCACTGCAACAGTCAGAATATATGATGACGTGCTGGACATGGGCTGGAAGGGATGAAATATACTTGTGAAGACAGCTGGCAATTTCACAGGAACCCCTCTTGCCTTCAGTTCTGTCCCACATATAGCATGTTGCTCTGCCATCTGACAGAGAGTACGCAGCAAAGTTATAGTCATAAAGTTTTCTCTTATAACACATTTGACTTACATGCCCGCAAGGAGATTGTAAAACTGCCTGCATGTCAACTGTTATTAAATGTAATGATGGGTCTTTCTTGGAAGTTTCCTTGTCAGCTGCTTTTTTCTGTCTGGAAGTCTGTGTTCTTGCAAGGTGTTCTTTATGAGATACCTCCTCAGCAGTGGACAGCGTGCTCTGCTTTCTCTTGGTAGCAGCTGCAGAGCAAGTTGCACACTGGTCCTTTTTGGGGACATGAAAAGAGAGATTGTAGACTTTGTTGAATGTTTTCCTATACGTTTTGGATGATACTGTAGGGATCTGGCTCAGCTGGAGGGCAATCCATGATAATCAGTTGTGTGATCTGCAGTAATCCCAAAATCAGGCAATACAATACAATGCAATATAATACAATGCAATACAATATAGTACACACAATTCAACACAATACAACACAATGCAATAAACAGCACATATTGTGCAGTTGCACTTTCTCTGATCTTAAGCTAATCTCTGATGTTATGAGTCAGCCATATGCGTATGCGTAAAAGTAAATCTTGCGTACAGCGTAATGCTTATGTATTTTGCTCTGATTACATCATTTCAACTGCCTGCGAGCACAGGCACCCGCACACAAATAGGTCTTTAACTGTCAATATGAGCACATATTATTATATTCCATGCAATGAAAGATTTTTTTTCTATGTATCACCAGAACAGAACAAAAAGAGAAGCTGCTTGTCTAACTGTGCAAAATGGATTGCATTCTGACTTCATAGAAACACTTGCTTTAACATCACCCGGACTTACTAATTCTAAAGACACTGCCTTCGACTAAACAAGGAGGAGCTTTTGTTGCATGTATGCAACCTTCCACTTTCAACAATCAATCGTAATCAAAAGATTTATCAACACTGTGATTGACCATAGCATTAAAATTTTCAGAAACGGTCATTTTCAAATGATCATTTACCTGAAACATTAATGAACAATTTGAAGGAAAATCTGACAAAACTTGACGCAAATCAAAGGTAATAAGATATTGGTTTCCGACATAATTATCAATCAAAGTAAAAACAAAGCAAAATAAAACCTTACCGATTGCTGGTGTACAGTTGATGGTTTCCAATTTGAGTCAGTCTGGATGTCTCAGAAGGTGGAGAGAAGGTGCTGTGCTTTAGATTTTCCCGGCACATGGGACACATTTGGCAAAGAAAGAAAACAATTCTCACGCTTCACCGGCTGTGCTTTAATTAAGTACTAAAATCTACGGAAACACATCCTTGAATGGGTCTGCTTGATTACTCACAGCGGAAATTAACCTAAGAAAGCTAGGGGATTTAAAGAAAAAGAGATTTAAGTCAATTCTGGATATGGTGACATGCAGGGTTGGGAATGGTAGTTTCAAACTTAAATACTCTCCAGACACTTTCGCGTCTCAGATCCCGCTTTAATCCTACAAACCCTATATAGGCACACACACACACACACACACACACACACACACGCACACGCATACGCACACGCGCGCGCGTATGTTTTAACTGGTGTATGTGAACTTTGCACATTGGTCTGTACTGGCAAGCCTACCTCGAACATGTCAGGGTCATAAGTTAGCCTCCTCTGAGTGTTAGTACACAGCCCAGCTGTCCTGCCAGAAGAGACCACTGAGCTGCTGAACATCTATCAGCAGCCACCTAACCCTCCATTTCGGCCACAGTACTCTACCGCAAAAGCTGCTTACGTTGAATAGTACTGTGTGGCAGGGAACAGAATCAGGTGTTTGTCTTTCTAGGTCAGTGTTGGAAGGTACCAGCAGTCAGTGGTACCCTATGCGTGTAACCACTTGCTCACTTCTTTTGCATGACTGCTTTAAGTTTTGATAAATAAATCACTAATTTGTCACGAAACTGGAAAAATAACTCTACCATAGCAAAGCTGACATGTTTCTGAGTGCAGTGGTATAAAAAAATGAAAATGTGAAAAAATGGCATTTAGTACCTTCTGGCTGGGACCCCTCGATTTACTCCACTTCACAAGACGTTCATGCGTTGTATTCTGCACCGGACATTCTACCCAACATACCCTACCTAGCTGTGTCTTCTCACGCACGATGGAATGTGTACAAAGCATTAAACAAAAAACAAAACAAAAAAAACGAGCACTCTATGATTTATCATGCATGTACATAGTACACATTTTGTTAATTATCTTGGTCTTTGTCATTTATAGTTTATATTGTATCAGAATCAAACACATAAAAACAACGCCAAAAAAAAAAAGACATCCCCGAAGAAAAAAAGACCCCCCCCCCCCCCCGAAAAAGAAAATCAACTAAAAATAGATATCCATGTAACAATACAATTATCTGGTCATTCACTGTACACTTTGTAAATGAACAAAATTAAAAGGGCTGCCAGGAATATGCCCTCAAATCTGAAAAACATAATAAAATACAGTTAGTTTATTCACTCTTTGAATGATTAATCACCTTAATGATCTTTGTGACAGCTTTTTGTGTGAAGTTCAAGTGGACCCCAGTCTTTGTATAATTCTTCTCTTTAACATTCTTATTGAGCATTCCCTTTGAACACAATAACACTTCCAACCATCCAGCCTACCACAATTCGTGTTGAGACCAAAATCCCATGGAATCCCATTCATGATTGTTTACTGTATCTGCGTAATGTGTACTTTATATCCCCGCTTAAACTTTTGTCATAATCATTGTTTTGATTTTCGTTCATCACGTAAACATGGCATCTGTGGCATCAAAACATCTAGAAGTTACTCCCAGCACAGAGGCGCTATCTTAAGGAACTGAAACAAACTTTAGACTGCTTGGATTGATAACGATACTGCAACGCACTGACGTTCTTTAGAAGCCATTTTGTTTCTCATCGACCGCACATCCCATCGCCGAAATCGACAAAATCCTGAGTTCTACTTTTGGTTTAACGCACAACAGACTGACTGCTGGCATCCACAAACAAGAAATACCCAACACAACACCAGCACACTTGAAGCATAGTAATAACATGCCACATTGACGCCAAACACTCATGCGCTGATGCCAGCTCTTCTCACATGGGAAATAACTGATGAATGAAAACAATGTGCGTTCTTTTCTTTTTTGTCACGACATATGAGGAAGTAGCAGGCAGTGACATCAAAAGCCTTCTCAACAAACGCCAGCAACACTTTCAGAATGCTGAAGAAAAAAACGTGTGCACATCCCCTTCCTCCACCCCACTTCACCCCACCTCATCCAGTACAGCATCAACACCAAAGCTGATACTGTTCCAGGGCTGTGTCCTTCCCACTCTACTTAACAGCTTGGAAGACTGGAGGATGCCAGAGAGTAAGCAACTTTACCAAACTCTCAACTTTTCACACAAAGAACATCCGAAGAATGATACCAACCTTCTGTCACAACATTATGTTCAACCAACAACTCCTCGCCCCCGATGCCGTCCACTACACTAAGGACGCCATCATCACGAAAAGAAGACGGAGATGAACTGGACACATCATCCGAAGACAGCAGGAATGCCCCTTCTCTGCATATCAGAAGGAAGACCCAAGAGAGAAAAGAAAAACCAGGAACACGTAGCTTCTAACAGTAGAAGGAGAACGCATGTCCCCCAAACAACCTGAAGTACCTACCACATATAGTATGGCCCAGAAGAGATAAGGAGTGGATGATCTTCGTTTCTGCCCCTAAATGTCAATGGCATAACGAGCAGTAAGTACGTCACACGAACACGTCCATTTGCAAACCACGTCCACACCTCATACCGGTGGTATTGAACTTTCTTTCGTTTTTTTTTTTTTTTTTTTTTTTTGCGAGCATCTCTGTCCAGTGGGTTTCCTTTACATGAAAGACAAAACACCATCCTTTGAAAACTGTCAACCGTTTTGGGTTTTTTTCCCCCTTATCTGAAAGACAAGATAAGATGTTCACAATTTCTTTTTTTTTTTTTTTTTTTTTTTTTTTAATATGCAGACCATCAACGGTCCAGCGCCTGAGTCTCAGTCAATCTTTTTTGCTGGACACAACACAGCTTCGTGGTGATTCTACACACAACTCAGTCCCCAAATCAAGTCACTGGCACAGTCCCCGCACGTGTGAGTTCCAGCTCTAAAATCCTGTACGACATATTTATCCTGTGAGTTCAACACTAAATCTCTGTAGGAATATTTATCCTATGAGTTCAACAATGAATCTCTGCACGGCATATTTATCCTGTGAGTTCAAACAATAAATCTCTGTACGACATATTTATCATCCATCACAGCTGGAAAGTGTTATCGCTCAAGTCAGTCGGGGTATCACAGTTGAGAAGAACGTTTAAAGAAAACAGATAAACACGATCGATGCATTAACATCCAAAAAAAAAATGGTATTAATAAAGATGCATTAATACCGTCAAGATATTATTGTTCATTCTGGCTGAAAACATTGTTAGGAGATTCATTTTTATTTATTTTTTTTTAATTTTTATTTCTCCGTTTGATGTGGATGGAAAACCTTGTCCTCTCCCGTTTTTCGCGTCTGGAAAGAAGTCTTACCTTGACCAAGTCACCCACCGCTGGCCACACGGTGTGAAAAAAAAAAAAAACACCAAACAAAATCCTCTACTGAGAGATGACCATTAAAGACCGGTGTCTTCGTGGGGCGAATGCCCATCGCCCGGGGGATGGGGGACCCGGAGTGCGGCTTGTGGTTGGTCTCAGGGTACTCCGTGTTGGGCGTAGGAGGCTGGGTGATGGTGGTCATGCTCGTGTGGTGGGACGATGGGGCCGTGCGTTCCTGCCTCTCCACCACCACCGACACCTCGCTGGGAACCGAGCGGTAGAAGTAGAAAGCTAGCGTAAGAAGACGACGGACAAGAAGTTGAAGGACAGACCTATGGCCAGCAGGTTGTGGCTCATGCGTTGCAGGTCGTAGTAGAAGCAGGCCCCGTCCCCTTTGCAGCTTGGTTGCCAGACTAGGCACGTGAGGTCGATGATCTTGCCGAACACTATCGGTCCTGGTATAGAGCCTGAAAACACCGACACACGCACACGTACACACACACACACACAGAGACACGCGCGCACACACACGTATGCACGCACACACAAAAAACAACAACACACACACACATACATACATACATACATGCGCGCACACACACATACACACACGCGCGCGCGCACACACACACACACACGCACGCACGCACACACACACACATACGCACGACACACACGCACTCACACACACGCACGAACGCACGCATACACAAACACACACACAAACACAACACACGCGCACACACACACACACATATATATATATATATATAATATATATATATATATATAATATATATATATATATATATAAATTAATTAAACAGGATAATGGTGGAGTGTGGTGGTGTCCTAGTGGTTACAACATTTCCATAGGACGCCAGAAAACTCAGATTTAAATCAACATGGATTCCGCTCCTCTCCCCCCCCCCCCCCCCCCCCCCCGTCTCATTAGATATTTCGTAGTGGTCTGGGTGCTAGTCTTTCGAATGACATAAGCCGAGGTACCGTGCTGCACTGGCCGCACGTTAAAGATCCCAAGGCAACGATGGAGTTGTCCCCGGCAAAATTCTCTGCAAAAAGTCCAGTGACTTAATGTACCCTTTGTGGGAGCAAATCACGTATGTGCACATGTGAGTTATTGTTGTTTAAAGCCCAGCCGTCTGCGTAGAGCCACATCAGGGCTATAAACTCTCAAAACTTCAACAGGGAAAAAAGAAAAGATAATCAAGTACACATATCAACGCATCTAAGGACATGCCCCTGGCGTTACCCACTCCGTCCAATTCATCGCACAGGGGATTTAAAAAACACACCTGAATACAAATTTAAACATACCTAAGGACACTGTTG
The DNA here is from genome assembly GCA_030674185.1 of Monoplex corrugatus. Taxonomy (NCBI): domain Eukaryota; kingdom Metazoa; phylum Mollusca; class Gastropoda; order Littorinimorpha; family Ranellidae; genus Monoplex; species Monoplex corrugatus. The sequence continues at coordinate 27,183,505 of JAPXFY010000027.1, read as the reverse complement.
TACGGATGTGAGGCGTGGACAGTCAACAAGCAAAGCCAGAACAAGATTGAGGCAGTCGAGATATGGTTTTTAAGAAGAATGTTGAGAGTTCCATGGACAGCAAAGAAAACAAACGAGACAGTCTTGATGGAGGCAGACACAAATAGATCACTCATAAGGAAGATTAGGAAAAAGACATGCAACATTTATAGGCCATTTTGTGAGGAAAGGGGATTTGGAGCACCTGGTCACAACGGGAAAGCTGGAGGGAAAGAAAGCACCAGGTAGACCCAGGGAGAAAATGCTGGACGGACTTGCAGAGTGGCTGGGGAGAAGGAGGTGGTAACGAGAGATAGAGACAGATGGAAGTCCATGATCGCCAACGCCATGCGGCAGGGCACCTGATGACGACAGGACACCGAAACATATATAAAAATAGGCATACATTACCTAAAACTGCTTCCGCATATCTCACCTCCCTAGAGCCAAAAATGCACTTAATACGTATTACGCACCCAATTATCAACCCTAAGAAAAAAATACGCAAGACTTTATTGAACACATACAGGTGAATGGACCAGCAAGGCAGAAAATGATAGGAAGAAATGACAGAAAGCAAAACGAACAAGGCAGAAAAACAAAGGGAGTGTCAAAAAAGAGGAAATTTCTAGCACAGAATTTCGAGAAGTTGTGGATACTATTTATACTGAAGGAGCCCCAGTCATCCCTATGGGGGAGCACATGTGAGTACGGACCCGACACTTAGTAGTCGGAAGCTCCCTACCTTGTGTTTTATTACAACCACAGAGGAACTTCTTACGATGGCAAAAGCGGTCAAGACATAATGTTCCAGGCACATCCCATTATTGCTTTCCAGCTACGTCTGCCATGACCCCCCCCCAAAGGAATCCCAGAGTTCGCTGTTTTTCCGAGCTGTCACCAGGACTTTCCCTGCCAGGTATTATCTAGGTATGGTCCAGCCCAAGCCTTCCAATTGTTACCTGACTTTTTAACCAACTTGACTATCACACTCGTTGCCCACTGTTATTGAAAACCTGTACAAGTAATGATTCCACATGTAACACGTCTGCGATTCTTATCTGGGGGTCCAAAACGCAGACTTTTCAGACAGTGTGTGTGTGTGTGTGTGTAGAGAGAGAGAGAGAGAAGAAAGAAGAAGAAAAAAAAGAGAAGACAGACAGAGAAGAGAAGACAGACCACAGACAAACAGAGACAAGAGAGACGACAGACAGAGACACAGACAAACAAAGAGACACAAAGACAGACACAGGGAAAGAGAAGAGACACTAGACACACAAAAACAGCGAAGGAGAAACAGAAAGACAGTCACACAGCAAGACACAAATAATATTACCAACATCTGAATAATCCACTGAACCCAGACCAAAGGACTTGCTCTTGTGCACAATCTGTAAAATGGAAAATAGTTACTGCATATTGACAGAGCAATGAATAATAGTACACTGCTATACTAGTGTATTCGATACTACTAAGGTACACTTTCTCGTAAATCGAACAGTGATGAGCATTCAGTTTAGTATTGTCTGCATTATACTATCTATTATCTGTTGTCTGTCCTCCTCCTGTCTCTTCATCATCTACTATATGGTATACACTATATTATATATGATACATATAATATACATATATATATTTGATCATAGTATTATGTATATATATGTATATGTTCACTCTATATAATAATCATATATATTTGTATTTATTATGTATCTATGATATTACAATGAATGCTTGTTTTACTACACTATGTTATATCTGTTGATCATGCATTGTATGCATTTCAAGATGTTTGTAAATGTTATTATGTCTTTGAAAGTGAATAAAAACAAGTTAAACGAAAAAAGTCAGCTCTATGTGTTATGATAATAAAGACAGTGGGGAAGAGAGTTGCACGCCCCTTTCCCTCCATAGTTTAACCCATTGACTCCCGCACCCTGTCCACCAACTGCAAAAACTTAACCCTTTGACTTCTCCACCTTATCCACCAGTTTCCTGCAGGAAGCTGGTGGATAGAGTGAGGAAGTCAAAAGGTTAAGTATTAGCTTTGCTAGCATGGTTGAGAATGCAGGATGCCTATGGACAGGGTGTGGGAGGGGAGTCAAAGGGTTAAACATTCCCTGGGCTTGTCAGGCAAACGGCAAAGCGAACATCCTCCCCCAAGCCCCCCACCCTACATTTCTGCCATGAAAGGAATCTCTGGCAGACCTGTCCTTCAGTATGAAGATTACCAAAGCCCTGACGAAAATCACAAATCACTCTTAGGAAGGCAAAGCGGCAACAGCTGATGGCATTCCTGCAAATATCTACAGGAATGGGGGAGAGCGAGATGCTCTTGAAGAAGGTGGCACCTCTGTACCAGTCCATATGGCAAAAGGAAAAACTATAAAAAGATGCTATGACGACGACGACGACGACAACGACGACGACGATGGGGCCAGCCCCAGTAGCTCAGTTGTTTTGAGCATCGGATTCATATGCCGATGGTTGTGGGTTTGAATCCCAGGGTGCGCTACATTATATTAAAACTGGCCTTCTCACTGTCCCATCTTAACATCATTGTTATTGTTCTGGTGGTGTCAGTATAGGATTAGATATGCCCCCACTCCCCCTTCCCCCATCTTCTCTGGGATGGTTAACCCCGTCAGCCATATCACCTGAGGTGAGGGTGTCGACGTAAAAACTGAACCAATCAATCAATCTATCAATCAATCAATCAATCAATCGACGACAATGATGATGATGATGACGCGACGTTGACAACGATGATGACAATAATGACGATGGGACGACGACGACGACGATGATGATGACAACAACGACAACGATGATGATGACAACAACGACAACGATGATGATGACCAGGACGACGACGGTAGTGATGATGATGATGATAACGATGATAATGATGACAACGACGACGGTAGTGATGATGGTGATGATGATGACGATGATGATGACAACGACGACGACGACGACGATGATGACGACGACGACGATGATGATACTCACCTGAGTGACGCGCTGAGTGCTGGCATGGAAGTGACGAAGATACCGATCATGATGATGCCGAAGACGACCAGGAACGGGGGCATGTAGGGACAGTCTGTCTGGCACTTGCCCTCCTCCACCATCCACAGCTGGGAGTCGGCCACATCTTGAGCCGTGTAGTTGTACATTACACAGCTACAGTTGCTAAATTTCTGACAACACAAAACAAAATTAAAGTCCGGCTTGGCCACTGCCATCCCATTACGTTTAGCAAGGGTTAGGGCGGGGTGGGGTGGTGTGGAGTGATTCTGTGACTGTCGTTGTTATTGTTATTTTCTTGTTTAAAGCCCAGCCACTGCGTAGAGCCATATCAGATATATAACTGTCTCGAAACATACACTACAGGAAAAAAGGAAATAAAATTACGTACACATATCGATGCATTCGCGCACTTAATCTAAGGAGATGCCCCTGGCATTGACTATTCTGTCCAATTCATCGCACAGGGGATTTAACACTTTGGCAACGTCAGCTGGCTTATTTGACCTACTTCTCTGCAGACGTGCCAGCTGCCACTGACTACTTTCCCTGGAAACGTGCATTTTTAGGCCACTTTGAATTAATTTTCACAGGCACCCCAAATGACTAACATCAACATGTAGGGTATGGTTAGAAAGGTAATGTAATCCTATTTTAGGATATCTACAGTATAAGGTTTGTTCAGACACGCTTTGAGGTTATTTGTGCAATGAAATATCATGGTTGAGGAGCATTTCAGACAAGCATTTCATCCATTCAGCAGATGTAAACAAAACAAGAGAAAGAGACACCAATTCTCCATGACTTGTATCATCTGATCAGAAGCTCAGAAAAGTACACACACACACACACACAAATTCCACAATCCTGAGTGAACAGCGACATTGCGCATTCGCAGGGCGCTCCATTTTGCCTTTGTTTCAATGAAGCACGCGGTTCGGGTGACGTTGTTCTCGTGCCCGAAAAATTCTTCAAATAGACTTTTTACCCGGGAAATCACACTCACAGTATTTAGAAATGGTTACTTGATACTATAATAGAGGTTGTTACCCTTAGACCGTAACTGGCTTCACGTAGGAATTTTCTAATGCAAGACACTAGAATCCTAGTGTTACGTTGTCAGCGGCGAGCTTGCTGAACGCTATACCCCTAGCGTTCCGGCGCCTGCGGTTCTCCGTGAGAATGCTAGCGGGCTAGTGTTACGATGTGAAAAAGTTAAAAAAAAGCATACCCGAATACAAATTCAAACATAGCTAAGGACCCTAAAGCATATGTAAAAACGGGCCTAAATTACTTAACATTGCTTTCGCATATCTCATCTTTTCCTAATGCCAAAAATGCACTTAATGCATGTACCTAATTGTCAATCCTATGAGAAAGTACGTTAAACTTTATCGAATATATACAGGTGAATGGACCAGGAAGGCAGAAAATGATAGGAAAAAAATGACGGAAAGCAAAGGAGGAAGAAATAAACAAAGAGAGTGACAGAAAAGAGGAAATATCTAGCACAGAATTTCCAAAAGGTGGGGATACTATTTACACCGAAAGAGCCCCTGGCATCCTCATAGGGGGTTTCTGTGACTGTATTTCATAAAAGGTAAATATGCCACAGCAAATGACCAAGTCTGCTTTGGGTCCTGAATGCATGTTTCACAATCCCTTTAACTTAATAAGAATAATAATGATATAATGATGGTGATGATGGTGAGGATAATAATACTTGTAATAACAATAACAACAATAATAATGTATTAATGGTGAGGATGATGATGATGATAACAACAACAACAATAACAATAACAACAACAACAACAATAATAATAATGATAATAATAATAATAATAATAACAATAATAATAATGATAATAATAATAATAATAATAATAATAATAATAATAATAATAAAACAATGTATAGTGCATCAAACAGTGCTCTAGGCGCTTACAGTTCTACAACACAAAAACGAATAAAATATGCATGTAACACACATTCACTGTTTTTATTCATGACAATCATGCACAAACTCTAAATAACATCCATATACAACATACTACATGTACAAAAACGCACAAAAACAGGATAAGGATAGGGTCAGCACAAACAAAAATTAATTTTAACAGAGAGATTCACGGAAAAGATGTGCTTTAACTCTTTGTCGACGGGCTACTTCGATCGAAGTAACAGCTGAGCTCTCACTGAGGATGGGCTACTTCGATCATGGTAACAGACGGTCTAGGGTATATAACTCCCTCTACTTTTGTTATGCTAATGATTTACTAGTTGGCAGTTGCTTCCCTTGTGGAGGGAACTTCCGTTGAACGCTTCAGCTACGTTTTGCCAGTTTCTTTGTCTAAAATCGATGAATAAGTTCATTTGCACCCTGTTCTCAGTGATTTCATTGTGGCAGCCCTAGGCCAGCAGGAGAGCTCAGCTGTGGCTCAGCTGTGGCAAGTGCAGTCATAACAGAGTTAAGTTATGTCTTCAAATTTCAGATAGCCGCACAGGAGAGGAGGAAATTTCAGCCAGCCACACAATAAGGGAGGCAATTTCAGCCAGTCCCCCCCCCCCACTTCCCCCCCACAGGAAGGGAGGTAATATAAGATGGCCTAACAAGAAGGGAAACAATTTAAGACAGACAACCCCACCTACATGCAACTACATCTCAAACCAAACCGGCCAATGATTGGTTGATATTTTCGATTACATGGCAGACATCTTGAATATGCATATGTATGAACTATGACCTGAGAGAACCAAGTCACATCATCCAAGACCTAAAACTAATGTCTACAAGTGCATGGCATCATGTCTCGAATGTCTACAGATTCTGTATTATCTCCTGGTAAGTCTGGAAGCATATCTTTCCTACGTGATTGCATCCGGTTGTTCCGAACAGATTCTGTGTTATCTCCTGGTAAGTCTGCCAGCGTATCTTTCCCACGTGATTGCGTCTGGTTGATCCAACGGCTAGTTCTATCCCGCATTTTTTTTCTATTTTTTTTCGCTCTATTTCCTCCGCCAGCCAGAGTGATGGTAAAGAAGAGTTCAACACGCCTATTTCGATCATGCGACTCTGTTCCTTCAGGTCATGATTGACACATATGCATAAGCAAGATTCTCTGCCATAAGACCCAAAACATCAACCAATCACTGGCCGATTCGGTTTGAGCTTTAGTCGCATGTGCCCCAAACTCAGGGAAGCCAAAATATAGAGCCCCAGAAAAAAAGGAGGCAATTTAAGACAGCCTAACATGAAGAGAGACAATGTAAGACAACCTTGTGTGGAGAGAGGCATTTTTTACTCTGACAGTCCCACAGTCATGGAGGAAAAAAAAACAAACAAAACAACAACAACAACAACAAAAACGGTTTTACAAGAAGGGAGGTTATTTCAGCTTGCCGTACAATAAGGGAGGTAACCTCAGTCAGACAGCCCCCATCCCTACCCCCATAACAGGGGAGGCAAAACTCCAAGATAGCCCCAACAACAAAAAAGGCTCACTGACCACATTTATTGCCTACATTCTTCTTACTGTTAGCGGTCTCGTTCTGAACTGCCCCTCATAGTGCCTTAATAATATGTAATGAACACAAAGACCTACGGCCAAAGATTATTTTGCTATCAGTCTGCAATCACTGGAACTCTATTCCTCGGACAGCCCCGTGATGTCCCTTCTCTTGCTGTTTTCAAACCCCAGTTAAAGTACACATCTTTTTCAACTTACCTGCTTTACTTAAAATAAACCTTACCCCCATGAAGATGCCGGGGGCTCTTTCATTATAAATAGTATCCCCACTTTCTGGAAATTCTGTGCTAGAAATTTCCTCTTTTCTGTCACACTCTTTCTTTATTTCTTCCTCCTTTGCTTTCTGTCATTTAGTCTTATCAATTTCTGCGTTGCTGGTCCATTCACCTATAGATATGTGTTCGGTAAAGTCTTACATACTTTCTCATAGGATTGATAATTGGGTATACGCATTAAGTGCATTTTTTGCTTTAGGGAAATTAGATATGTGGAGGCAATTTCAAATAATTTAGGCCCCTTTTTATGTATGTTTTAGTGTCTTTAGTTATGTTTAAATCTGTATTCAGGTATGCTATTTATATCCCCTGTGCGATAAAGTGGACGGAGTGGTCAACGCCAGGGGGGGGCCGCGGCATCTACTCAGATTATGCACCGAATGCACTGATCTGTGTACTTAATTTTCTTTTCCTTTTTCTTTCCATGTTGATGTATTGAGTATGTTTTGAAAAAAAAAAACTTATAACCCTGATATGGCTCTACGCATTCGGCTGGGCTTTAAACAAAAATAACGATGACAATAAGCTAAAATAACCCACAACTAAAGGAAAAATCAGATCTGTGACTATGCTTCGTCAAGGTGGAGTGAAATAACTTTGTTTGTATATTGTGTTGTGGTGGCCGTGTGTGTGTGTGTGTGTGTGTGTGTGTGTGTGTGTGTGTGTG
>JAPXFY010000027.1:27165985-27168485 GCA_030674185.1 Monoplex corrugatus | reverse complement strand
TTGATGGATGCAGACACAAGTAGATCACTCATAAGGAAGATTAGGAAAAGACAGGCAACATTTATAGGCCATTTTATGAGAAAGGTGGACTTGGAGCACCTGGTCACAACGGGAAAGCTGGAGAGAAAGAGAGCACCGGGCAGACCCAGGGAGAAAATGCTGGACGGACTTGCAGAGTGGCTGGGGACGAGGAGCGTGGGGGAGATGCTAGGGGCAACGAGAGATAGAGATGGTTGGAAGTCCATGATAGCCAACGCCATGCGGCAGGGCACCTGATGATGATGATGACAGGTGAATGGACCACAAAGCAGAAAATGATAGGAAGAAATGACAGAAAGCAAAGGAGCAAGGCAGAAACAAAGAGAGTGACAGAAAAGAGGAAATTTCTAGTACAGAATTTCCAAAGGTGGGAATTATTATTTGTACGTAATTAAACAGCCCCGGCATCCCACGAGGGTGGGCGGGTGGATGGGGGTACGGGGGCAATGTTTCCATGAAGGTTTATTTCTCAACTTCCAGAATTCAGGTGCTCTTTTTCACTTTCCTTTCTTTTCCCCTCCCGTTTTTACTTCTGCTTTCACGCAAAACAGGAACCATGTCTGAAGCAGCTTGCTATCTATGTTGACTTAACAGATGTTTTAAATATTTTTTTTTCTGGAAAGGAAACTTAACAACCACACAACACAACATCGTGTCCTTGAAAACTGGCACATTGTGAGTGCCGCCGGCATGAACAGCCTGAGAAAAGTTTGGCATCTTGTTTGTTTCTATGTTTGTTTGTTTGTTGTTGTTTTTTTCTTATCTTTATATAACGTGTTTTTTTTTTCTTTACCGTTTTTTTCCCCTCCTGACCCAAACACAGGGGGTGCGCGTTTACTGGGTAGGTTATTTTGTATGCATGCATTTCGCTTCAAAGTTGAGATGGGCGTTTATTAGAGCAAAGGCGTATGTAAAGTATTTTACGGGGTATCTCTCTCTCTCTCTCTCTTCTCTCTCTTCTCTCTCTCTCTATATATATATATATATATATATATATATATATATATTTGTGTGTGTGTGGTGTGTGTGTGTGTGTGTGTGTGTGTGTGTGTGTGTATACACACATATCTATCTATCTATCTATCTATCTAAGCAGATATTATTATGTATATATCTGGAAATATCTATATGGATATATACAAAAATAAGTTATATACATACATGTATAAATGTATGTATGTATAATATATATATGTATATATATACATTATTTTATATATATACATATATATATATTATATATATATATCTGTGTGTGTGTGTATAGATGGATAGATGGACAGATAGATAGATACAGATATATAGATAGACAGGTAGATAGATAGATAGATGATAGATAGATAGATAGATAACAGATATATAGACAGGTAGATAGATAGATAGATAGATAGATCAATCGATCGATAGATAGATCGACCGACCGACAGACACAGACAGACAGATAGATAGAAAATAGATAGATACAATATACAGATAGACAGGTAGATAGATAGATAGATAGATAGATAGATAGATAGATAGATAGATAGATACAGATATATAGATAGACAGGTAATAGATAGATAGATCAATCGATCGATAGATAGATCGACCGACCGACAGACACAGACAGACAGATAGATAGAAAGATAGATAGGTACAGATAGACGGAACACACAGACACAGACCACAGACTGGCAGATACATGGATAGACAGACTAGACGGACAGACGGTCATAGACAGACAGTCACAGAAAGACAGTCACAGACAGACAGACAGTCACCAGCCAGCCAGCCAGCCAGCCAGCCAGCCAGCCAGCCAGACAGCCAAAACCTTGATGTTACTTCTGTCATTCCTACACACAGTTCAAAACACCTGACAAAAGAACTAACAGTGCACATCTTTTTTCTTCATTTCTTTTTTTTTTTTTTTTTTTTTTTTTACCTGGCATAGTCTTGGGGAAACCAAACATCGGCAAGGAGATCATGACGGCCAGGGTGCCACTGACCAGGAACCCCAGCCACCAGGCTCCAACCCATCGGGGGTTGTCTTTGTCTATACTCAGCCTGAAACAGTCACACAGACACACACATACAGACACACACACACAACACAAACAATACACAACACACACACACAACACACACACACAGGTGGCTTACAAATAAGGAGCAGGGCGGAAAAAAAACAAGAACAAAAACAAAACCCCCAAAAAATCCAAACAAAGCAACAACAACGATGGCCAACAGGAACCAAAACAAACACACAACCCCCACCACACACACACACACAACAACACACACCACACACTCACACAGATTCAGCACGCCTATTTTAATACAACCGTTCTGATGTTATTTTCATGTTTTTTCTCGTTCCTGTTTGCTTGAACAAGAATGAGAAAGAGAGAGCGTCAGACAGACAGACAGACAGACAGACAGACATTCAGACAGAGACACAGAGAGACACAGAGACAGACAT
>JAPXFY010000027.1:27153485-27160985 GCA_030674185.1 Monoplex corrugatus | reverse complement strand
GGGAGTAGGGAGCTCTGGGTAGAGGTAGCACCTTTGATGTCTGGCAGCTGCACTCTCTGAGTGGACGGGCACACTGGCCTCACCCAACTCCTAAATCTCTCACGTGTTGGCTCCAAGCGCCACACTCCGGTACACCGCTTCAGCTGGCGGGCCAAACCACGTGAGGGGGTGGTGTTAACATGGCACTACTGTGCGAAGGACCTCCTCGACGCAGGTCACCGGCCAGGGCGGAAGGGTTCAACGATGAACTACAACGGCCACGTGTTCATGACCAAGGCGAGCTGCCGTGTGGGTGGATATCGGCTGTGGTCAGGCCTGGAGAGGGATGGGCGCCGCCAGGCTATTCATGCCCAAGACACACTACATGATGATGAACCAAAAACCAATGTTGATACCGGCTCGGTCGTCGCCCGGACCAAGGACCGCGCCTTCCGTTGGACACCAGGGCGGAGGTGACAAGTATGCGACTGGTGGAACCTCTTCAAAAAAGATCCGAGGAAGAGAAACTCTCACCATCGCCACATGGAATGTTAGAACACTTGCACAGCCAGGCAAATTGCACGAACTTACGCATGAGCTGGAAAGATATTCCTGGCATGTAGTTGGACTGAGCGAAGTCAGGTGGAAAGATCATGGAGAACACCAAACTGAGGAAGGACATGTATTGTACTACAGTGGAGACTTGAAAAAACACATCCACGGCGTAGGATTTCTTGTCAATAAGAACGTCAAGAACTCAATACTCGGGTGCCGCCAATATCCAACAGGCTCATTTCCATCCGCCTCCGAGCAGCACCATTCAACATCACAGCGATACAAACCTATGCACCGACAACAGACTATGATGATGAGGATGTGGAGGAATTCTACACACAACTTCAAGAAATCATTGACGAGGTTGACAAAAAAGACATCCTTATCATTCAGGGAGACTGGAATGCTAAAGTGGGCGCTGATGCATTAAAAGACTGGAAGAACCATTGTGGGCCCTCCTGTAATGCAATTTCCAACGAGCGAGGACTGCGCCTACTTGAGTTCGCCAGATACAACAACATGACACTGGCTAACACCCTTGGTGAACACAAGGCGTCACGATGCTGGACTTGGCATGCACCAAATGGGACCAACCACCAGATCGACTACATCTTGGTCCCAATCCGTTTTAGATCTGGAATCTGCAGAGCCAAGACGCGAACATTTCTAGGTGCAGATGTGGGTAGTGACCATGACCTGGTGATAATGAACTTCAAGATCAGGCTGAAGAAGATCAAGAAGCCCAAGAACACCAGACTGAAGTTCAACTTGGACAGACTCAAGGACCCCTCCATTGCAGAGTCCTTCCAAGCAACAATAGGCGGAAAGTTTGCAGCATTGAGCACACAAGAAGAAACTGCGGAGGAAATGACCACCAAGTTTAACACAGTGATGACAGAGACTGCAAATGACCTCTTAGGAAAACAACGCCGGAAAACCCAACCCTGGATTACAGACGAAATCCTTGAAATGTGTGACAAAAGAAGAGAAATCAAGAAAGTCAAAAATACAACAGATGGAGCCCTAGCCTACAGAAACATCAACAAAGAAATCAGAAAAGGCATGAGGGAGGCCAAAGAAGGATGGATACAAAATAAATGCACAGAAATAGAAGACAGCCTAAACAAAAACAACAGCATAAAGGCGTACAAAGTGGTGAAAGAACTCACCACACAGAGACAGGCAAGGATCAGTACCATTCAAGACAAACAAGGAAAGTGCCTGACAGAAGATAAAGAAATCATCCATAGATGGACAGAATACTGCTCTGACCTCTACAACCACCAGACACAGGGTGACTCAACTGTCCTTACATGCCAGGAATCAACAAATGACGATGACCACCCTATTCTACGCGAAGAAGTCGAAACAGCAATACGATCGCTGAAAGATGGAAAAGCTGCTGGAGTGGACAACATCCCAGCAGAACTGATCAGGCATGGAGGGGAGGCAGTGACTGACATCCTCTGGAAAATCTGCAACAAAATCTGGCAGACGGGAGAATGGCCGACACCTTGGACCCAGTCACTAATCATCACACTTTCCTAGAAAGGCAATTTACAACTATGCCAGAATTACAGAACGATCAGCCTTATCAGCCATGCTAGCAAAGTGATGCTGAAAGTCATTTTGAACAGACTGAAACCACAGGCAGAGGAGATCATTGCCGAAGAACAAGCGGGATTTCGCAGTGGTAGAAGCACAATAGAACAAATATTCAATCTCAGAGTCCTATGCGAAAAATACAGCCAACACCAACAGGACATCTACCACGTTTTTATCGACTTCAAAAAGGCATTTGATAGAGTGTGGCATGAAGCACTGTGGGCCACCATGAGGAAGTACAACATGGGAAGGAAGCTTATTGACACCATCACACAGCTATACGCAAAAGCGAGCAGCGCAATGCTTTTTGGGGGCACAGTGGGGGACTGGTTTCACACATCAGTTGGAGTTCGCCAGGGCTGTCTCCTCTCTCCAACCTTGTTCAACATCTTCCTTGAGCGCATTATGACGGATGCCTTTGAAAACCATCACGGCTCAGTCAGTATTGGAGGAAGGACAATCACCAACTTGAGATTTGCCGACGACATCGATGGGTTGGCTGGAAATGAAGACGAACTTGCCAACCTGGTGAAACACCTGGACGAGACATCATCCAGATATGGCATGGAGATCAGTGCCGAAAAGACAAAGTTGATGACAAACAGCACAAAACCAATAGAAAAGAAGATTACAGTCAGCGGGAGTGAGCTGGAAACCGTGGCTCAGTTCAAATATCTCGGAGCCATTATCAGTGAACAGGGATCGAAAACCGAAGTTCTTGCAAGAGCAGCACAGACAACAGCAGCACTAGCCAAGCTGAAGCCCATCTGGAGGGACAAAAACATCGCCCTCACTTCCAAACTGAAGCTAATGCACGCATTGGTCCTGTCAATCTTTCTCTACGCGTGCGAGTCATGGACACTAACAGCAGAACTGCAAAAGAAGATCCTGGCAGTAGAAATGAGATGCTTTAGAAGAGTGCTTGGCATCTCATACAAAGACCACATTACCAATGAGGAAGTACGAAGAACAATTTCACAGCATGTCAAAAACTATGAAAACCTTCTGACAACAGTAAGAAAAAGGAAACTTCGGTGGTATGGTCACGTGACAAGAACTAACGGACTATCAAAAACAATACTCCAAGGAACAGTTCAGGGAAGAAGAAAAAGAGGCAGACAGAGAAAAAGGTGGATGGACAATATTGACCGAATGGACAGGAAAAAACTTTGCCACGACCCTTGCTCATGACAGACAGAGGTGGAGACAGACGGTGCGACGTTCATCCATGTGGAGCCCCCACGACCCTGGATAGGGTTAAGGGACAGGAAGGAAGGAAGGAAGGATGTATGTATGTATGTGTGTGTGTGTATGTATGTATGTATGTATGTATGTGTGTGTGTGTGTATGTATGTATGTATGTATATACATATATATATATGTATGTGTGTATGTATGTAAGTACTATGTGTATATATACATATGTTTTAAGTACTATGTATATACGTACATATGTATGTATATATGTTTTAAGTACTATGTATATACATACATATGTATGTGTGCATGTACGTACGTACGTACGTACGTACGTACGTACGTACGTATGTATGTATGTATGTATGTATGTATTCAGGTACTATGTTTGTGTATGTGTACGACTAATTATGTATGTATGAACGTTCGTACATACGTACGCATGTGTGTATTGATGTACACTCAAAATTGAATGCATGCACAGTTAAGTACCAATGTGACGTAAATCAATTTACACAAACACATCAAAACTACAACACGGGTGGAGGTGGGCTGAGAGATCATGCGTGTGTGCCTGTGTGTGTGTGTGTGTGTGTGTGTGTGTGTGTGTGTGTGTGTGTGTGTGTGTGTGTGTGTGTGTGACTTGTGTGTGAGTTCTACATGAGTGTGTGTGTTGTACGTGTGTGTGTGTGTGTGTGTGTGCCTGCACGCGTATGTGTGTGTGTGTGTGTGTGCCTGCACGCGTATGTGTGTGTGTGTGTGCCTGCACGCGTATGTGTGTGTGTATGTGTGAGTGCGTGCGTGCGTGCGTGTGCATGAGTGAGTGCGTGCGTGCGTGTGTGTGAGTGCGTGTGTGTGCGTGTGTGTGCGTGCGTGTGTGCGTGCTCCGGCGCGCGCGCGTGTGTGTGTATGTGTGTGTGGGGGTGTGCATACGCGCACGCGCGCGACCCTCTCAGTCCTGCGAGGTTTTGTACCGAGCCACACCTCTGACGTAGGTCACGCGTCAATGATTTTATCATCAAGCAATGAGTAATGCCCTCATTCCACGGTCGGCTGGTCACGTCCATATACCTTCTTACATATTATATAGGTGGCTTTTATTTATTGATTGATTTATTTATATTTTCTTTTTGAAGTGGGTGAACTTTGGACTTCAAACCATAGACATGTCCTCCTTGCCTTCTGCGTAAAAGATGGAGATTTAAAAAACAAAAACAAGTTTTTATTTCATTTTATTTATTTATTTATTTATTTATTTGTTTATTTATTTATTTATTATTTATTTATCTGTTTATTTATTTATTTATTTATTCATTTATTTGGGGGGAGGGTGTCAATCTTCCAGGTCAACACTGTGTGTAGAACTGACAGTGCCTATCCCTCCCCCCCACCCTCCCCCCGATTCGTGTGTGTGTGTGTGTGTGTGTGTGTGTGTGTGTGTTGTGTGTTTGTGTGTGTGTGTTGTGTGTGTTGTGTGTGTGTGTATGTGTGTGTGTGTGTGTGTGTGTGTGTGTTGTGTGTGTGTGTGTGTGTGTGTGTGTGTGTGTGTGTGTGTGTGTGTGTGTGTGTGTGTGTGTGTGTGTGTGGATGCAGAATATCAAATAATCACGTTAAAGATTCCGCAAATCATCTGACAGACTGGCTTACAGGAACGATCATCTCACCAGACTGTAAATGCACATCAGAAATGGCCAAGCAGAATCGGCCAAGCCAAAACAGCATTCAAGAAGATGAAAGGCATTCTTACTAATAAATGCCTATCAATTAACATGAGAATGATAGTTCTTGAATGCTAGATAGAACCGATATTGTTGTACGGCTGTGAGGCGTGGACCCTCAACACGCAAAGTCAGAACAAAACTGAGGCAACTGAAATGTGGTTTCTAAAAAGACCGTTGAGAATTCCACGCAGAACAAAGAAAACAAACGAGACAAGTCTTGAAGGAGGCAGACACAAGAAGATCATTAATAAAGGAGATTAGGAAAAGACAAACAACATTTATAGGACACTTTATGAGGAAAGAGGAATTAGATCACCTGGTCACAACAGGAAAGCTGGAGGGAAAGAGAAACACCAGGTAGACCCAGGGAGAAAATATTGGACGGACTTGCAGGGTGGCTGAAGACACGAGAGGGTGGGAGATGTACTTGCAGCGACAGGGGATAGATTCGTGTGGAGGGCCATGAGCGCCAACGCCATGCAGCAGGGCACATGATGATGATGACCCAGCGTGCATGCTGACCGAAGACGGAAGTATGCAGAGTGTGCAGCGACATACCGCCTGCACAGTGTGGGTAAAATAACGTGCAAAACACCACAAACGAGAAAAAAACAAGAACGCTTAACCCTTTGACTCCCGCACGTTATCAACCAGCATCCTGCGTTTTCGACCATGCTAGTAAAGCAAAAACTTAACCCTTCGACTCCCTCATCCTATCCACCAGGATCCTGCAGGAAGCTGTTGGATCGGGTGAGGGAAGTCCAAGGGTGAACTTTTTGCAGTTGGTGGATAGGGTGCGGGAGTGAAAGGGTTAACCAACGACCCACCCCACTGTGTTTGCCACAACCATTTTAAAAAAAAAAAATTTTTTTTTTAGGATCATCGCACCAAGGGAGGTCACCTTTGTGCTCATCTTTTTTTTTTCGTCCCATTTTCAACGTCACCTTAATGGCCACAGAAGCTGACACAGTCAATGCGATGATGATGATGTCGATGAGGATGATAACTCATGATGCTATGGAGTTTTCCCATCTAGGATTGAGACTGCGTGCATGACAGGTCTTACTATTACAATATATCACGGACGTCAACGAGGCTAGAGAGATACAGACACCTGCGGTTGTTGGTCAGAAGATTTAAGCAATACCCTCAATGACGCATCCCTGAAGCTCGAAGTGGATGAGACTCGATTGGCCACAAACATAAATCGTTTGTCAGCCCTAATCCAGATGATCAAGCCTGACAAACAACCTCCCTCCCCCTCATTTTATGTTGACAGCGAATCCAGATTTTCTACTGTCTAACCCTATGAATCCCACATCATATCAACCAGCAGCAAAAAAAAAAAAAAAAAAATTTTAAATATTAATAATATGACCACCTAATGGATAGCAATCAACAAGGAACTGGTGGAAGGGTGAGGGAGTCAAAGGGTTAAGTTTCCATTCCAAGCTGGTGGATAGGGTGAGGTAGTCAAAGGGATAAGTTTTCTCTCCTTTTTCTAGCTGGTGGATAGGGTGAGACAGTAAAAAAAGGGATAAGATTTTCCTATCTGATGGAAAGGGGAGGGTGTCAAAGGGTTAAGTTTTTCTTTTTCTGGCTGGTGGATAGTGAGGGAGTCAAAGGGTTAAGTTTTTCCTGTTCTAGCTGGTGAACAGGGTGAGAGAGCCAAAGGTTTAAGATTTTCCTTTTCTAGCTGGTGGATAGGGTGAGAGTGAAAGGGTTAAGTTTTCCTTTTCTAGCTGGTGGATAGAGTGAGAGAGTCAAAGGGTTGAGATTTTCCTTTTCTAGCTGGTGGATAGATGAGGGAGTCAAAGAGTCAAGCTTTTAGCTTTCTAGCATGGTTGACAACGCAGGATGCTGGTGGACAGGATGCGGAGTCAAAGGGTTAAAGTCCGTGTGATCTCGCTAAAGGGTTCAGTTTAAATAAAACTTGGCGTACATCAAGGACAGTAGTAGACTCTCAGAACCGTCCAGATTTTTTTTATACTGACAGAAGTTCCCCAGAATTAATTCTAATGTTCAAGCACCTTTCCAGAAATGTACTAATTTTAGCCAATTTTTTCTTTCTTTCTTTCTTTCTTTTTCGCTTAGCTTCCAAACTCTCATTTTTTACGAATCTTCAAACAAGCCAGACCTTTGACAATAAATTTGATAAAAGATTCACCCTTAAAAAGGTTCAGAAAATCTCGTTCACACATTTTTTTTCTTACAGACAGTGAGACAAACAGACACACACAAACATGCACAGACAGACGGGACACCTCTCTCCGGTCAATACGAAATAATGTCCCTTAAAAAATGTTAAAATTTTGAAACCAATAAGAAGAAGAAGGGTGGAGAAAGGAGGAGGAGGAGGAAAAATTGTATCAAGAAAAAATAAAAATAAAAGAAATAAACAAAAAAGGGGAAGAAGAGGATGAAGTGAAGAATAGGAATGAAC
>JAPXFY010000027.1:27123485-27133485 GCA_030674185.1 Monoplex corrugatus | reverse complement strand
CGCAGATGACATCGACCTGATGGGAGGCAGCAACGAAGAACTACAAGACCTGACCATGAGACTGGAAGAAAGTGCAGGTGCACACGGAATGGAAGTGAGCACAGAAAAAAGCAAAGTCCTGGTCAACAGCACAACCAACACCCATGCTGAAATCTACATGAACAGGCAACAGCTTGAAGAAGTGGACGCTTTCAAATACCTTGGCGCCACTCTCACCAAAGACGGTCGCTCTACAACAGAAATCAAGACCAGACTAGCGATCGCAACAGCAGCAATGGTAAAGCTAAACAAGATCTGGAAGAGCAGAGAGATCGGCTTTCCATCGAAGATGAAGCTGTACAAGTCCCTGGTGCTCCCCATCCTGCTGTATGGATGCGAGAGCTGGACCATGACAGCAGAGACCACCAAGAGAATCCAGACGTTTGAAACTAAATGCTTCAGGCGCTTGCTCGGGATCTCTTGGCAAGATCGGAAGACAAACGACTTTGTGTGGAGCCAAATAACAACACTCGCAGGCCCACAAGAACCCCTCCTGGCAACAGTCAAGAACAGGAAGCTGTCGTGGTTCGGGCATGTCACACGCCACAACTCACTGCCCAAAACGGTCCTCCAGGGTACACTGGGAGGCGGCAGACGAAGGGGACGACAAGCCAAATGCTGGATGGACAACATCAAAGAATGGACCAGGTTGGATGGGCCCCACGCTGGTGCGACAGGCGGAGGACAGGACCGGTTGGCGACGGCTGGCTTCAAGAGTGTCTCGCATCTCTCCTCTACGCCCATCACGGGCAGGAGAATGATGATGATGATGATAATCTTTGATCAGATTATGCCCGCGTGTTACTTTCAATTTCCCTTTATATAATAAAGAAAAAAAAAGGGAGGTTGTTTCATATCGACCGGAGGTGCACGTGTGTGTGTGTGTGTGTGTGTGTGTGTGTGTGTGTGTGTGGTGTGTGTGTGTGTGTGTGTGTGTGTATGTGTGTGTAACAGAGAGAGAGAGAGAGAGAATCTGTGCGTGTGTGTGCGTGCGTGTGTGCGTGTGTGTGTGTGTGTGTGTGTGTGTGTGTGTGTGTGTGTGTGTGTGTGTGTGTGTGTGTGTGTGTGTGTGTGTGTGGTGTGGCTGAATTCCTACTGATACACTCATATGCACTAGTTGACAGCATGTCATCTTCTCTGTCTCTCGGAGCGACATTTTAATGGTTTTACCTAACAGGGCGAAAATCAATCAATTGATCTCTCTCTCTCTCTCTCTCTCTTTTTCTTCTCTCTCTCTTTCTTTCTTTCTCTCTTTCTTTCTCTCTCTCTCTCCCTTGTCTCTTGATCTCTCTCCCTCTGTGAGTGTGTATATGTGTGTGATGTGTGTGTGTGTGTGTGCGTGTGAGTGTGTGTGTCTGTGTGTAAGTGAATGTGTGTGTGTGTGTGCGCGCGCGCGCGTTGTGTGGTGTGCTGCATGTGTGCTGTGTGTGGGTGTGTGTGGGGGTGTGTGTGTGTGTGTGTGTGTGTGTGGTGTCTGTGCGTGCATGCGTGTCGTGTCATGTGTGTGTGTGTGTGCGCTTGTGTGTGTGTGTGTGTGTGTGTGCTTGTGTGTGTGTGTCTGCTAGCGTGTGTGTCTGTGTGTGTGGTCTGTGTGCGTCTGTTTTGTGTGCGTATCTGTATCTGTGAGTGTGTGTGTATGTATGTATGTGCGCTTGTGTATCTGCTTGTGTTTTTGTGCGTGTGTCTCATTACGCGTGTCTGTGTGTGTGTGTGTGTTGTGGATGCCTTTGTGAGTGTGGGTGTGAGGGGTTGTGTATATTTATGAATATATGTCTGTGTGTGTGTGTGTGTATGTGTGTGTGTGTGTGTGTGTGTGTGTGTGTGTGTGTGTGTGTGTGTGTGTGTGTGTATTTTGTTTGTGTGTATTTGTGTGTATGCGTCTGTCTGTTGTCTGTGTATATGTATCTATGTGAGCCCGTGTATCTCAGCGTGTGTGTGTGTGTGTGTGTGTGTGTGTGTGTGTGTGTGTGTGTGTGTGTGTGTGTGTGTGTGTGCGTGCGTGCGTGCGCGTGCGTGCGCGTGTCTATGTGCATACGTGCATGTGCGTGCGTGCGTGCGTGCGTGCGTGTGCGTGTGTGTGTGTGTGTGTGTGGGCGTGGGCGTGTGTGTGTGTTAATTTCTCGAAACCATCACAGATCAAATGTTCGCTTGACCCCAATCTCTATTACTATCCATATCTGTCGCTAAGGCAGATTAAACGCGTTTGCCACAGATATAAATAGTAACAGAAACTGGTGACAAGCGATGAAGTGAGATTTGTGTACTCACAGAGAAGTTAGAGGGAGAGTTAGAAAAAAGAAAGAATTGGAGACACAGAGAGAGAGAGAGGGCGGGGGGGGGGGGAGAGCGAGAGACAGACAGACAGACAGAGAGACAGAGATTCTGGGACAGCTAGAGACAGAGAGGGAGATCAGTAGAGAGAGAACGTTTCGGACGGAGAGAATGAATTAGAAAGAAAAGGGGAAAGACAGGGGGGTGGGGCCGGGGGGGGGGGGAGACAAAAAGAGAGACAGATTCACAGACATCTAGACAGAGAGAGAGAGAGAGCGAGAGAGAGAGGGAGAGAGTGAGAGAGAAAGAGAGAGAGAGAGAGACAGAGATCTAGGAGAGGAGGAAAAATTTACAGAATTAGAGGAGACACAGAGAGAGGGGGGCGAGAGAGAGAGAGAGAGAGACAAACAGAGAGAAAGAGAGACAGAGACAGAGAGAGGGGGAGAGACATAGAGAGACAGACAGACAAAGACAGTACGATGACAATGACAATGACAGCAACGCCTCTCATGTGTGAACACGTGTGTGTTGATTCCACTGTCACGTATTTCTAATTGTTTGCTTGAACGCAGGCAGTAAACTTTGATCAAAGACGTTATTTAAAAAAAAAAAAAAAAAAAAACAAACTCGACTTTAACCCTCTGACTACCGTACCCTATCCACCACCTGCAAAAACTTAACCCTTTGACTCCCTCACTCTATTCCCCCAGCTTCCTTGCAACTTAACCCTTTGACACCCTCATCCTATCCACCAGCTTCCTTGCAAGGGAGCTGGTAGATAGGGTGAGGGAATCAAAGGGTTAAGGTTTTTGCTTTGCTTGCAAGGTTAACAGTGCAGGATACGGTGGACAGTGTGCGGAAGTTAAAGGGTTAAAGTTAATTCAGACTGCCTACCACTTCAATGACGACAATTAGGGGTTTGTGTGTGTGTGTGTGTGTGTGTGTGTGTGTGTGTGTGTGTGTGTGTGTTGTGTGTGTGTGTGTGTGTGTGTGTGTGTGTGTGTGTGTGTGACGTTCGTTTCGAAAGAAGTCACGTTTTACGTCAAACGCTCACTTCCATCTCCGGTCTGATGTTCCAAGTTCCTTCTTACTCACGCTCTTGTTCTCTTACTGTATCGCACACGTACGGTAAAAAAAATTTCAAAAAAGTGTTTTTAGGATCATTGCACTCAGGGAGATAACCTTTGCGCTCATCTATTTTTTTTTTTTTTTCTGTCTAATTTTCTACGCCGCTTTAATGGCCACGGAAGCTGGAACAGTTTTTACAATGCTCATATCCCTAGAGCCAAAAATGCATTTAATACATCTACCCCATTATCAATCCTAAGAGAAAATACGTGAGACCTTATCGAACGCATACAGGTGAATGGGCCAGCATGGCAGAAAACGATAGGGGGAAAAAAATGACAGAAAGCAAAGGAGGAAGAAAGAAAAACAAAGAATTTGAGAGAAAAGAGGAAATTTCCAGCACAGAATTTCCAGAAGTGGGGATACTGTTTATACTGAAAGAGCCCCAGCGTCCCCACGCGGGGGGGGGGGATTCTGTTGACTTTGAACGCCGGCAAGTGCTTTAATTCAAATAACAATGATACTTTTTGTTTTCTTTCAACGGTGGAAGTTATCAGCTGGCTAGCCTAAGCCTAAAAAGCCATTTTTCAACCTTGCCGTTGCTAACCCCGTAACCGCCTTGACAGACAGAGATAGACTGGCAGAGAGGGAGATAGATGGAAAAGATGCTGAGGCCATCATCATCATTATCATCATCATCATTATCATCATCATCATCATCATCATCATATTATCATCATCATGAGCCCTGCTGCATGGCATTGGCGATCATATGCATCCATCCCTTGTCGCCGCAAGCACATCTTCCACCCTCTCTGTCTGGCCACAGCCAACCCTGCAAGTCCGCCCAATATTTTATTCTCTCTCTCTCTCTCTCTCTCTCAGGCCATCATAGCGCCAGTAATTCGCCCAGTTGCTTATCTCTTTTACTATGTATAGCTACAGTTGGTCTTCATAGATTTTGCAGGAAGAATGAAAGCGGGAGGCAGCAGGAAGACGGAAGGAAGCCGAAGGAGGGAGGAGGGAGGAGGGGGGGAGGGGGCTAGAGCTGAACATTCTTTTTGTACAGAACAATGACTAGATGTACACACTGTATACATCGAGATGTCAACTAGGTCAGGCAGTCAGTATAATTACTACTAGTGGAAAGTTCGTTCT
This sequence comes from Monoplex corrugatus, assembly GCA_030674185.1. Taxonomy (NCBI): domain Eukaryota; kingdom Metazoa; phylum Mollusca; class Gastropoda; order Littorinimorpha; family Ranellidae; genus Monoplex; species Monoplex corrugatus. The sequence goes on along the minus strand of JAPXFY010000027.1, from coordinate 27,128,949 downwards.
AGTGTACACTACCGTATACTGGACAGACGTAAATTGTGTGTCCTTTCCTGAGAAAGGACATGAAAATTTGATAGCGGTTCTCTCTGATGTGTCTTGGTCGCAGTGCGTGGAGAGTGTGGTTGCACGCAATAAACGCGCCTTCCCCAGGGACTGACTCCACGTGAAATGGCTGTCTGGCGGGAAAAACGAAGGCAAATTGCACGGTATCTGTACCAAACAATGCCCTAGATGAGGATTTTTCTTTTTCTTTCTATTATTGTTTTTTCTTTTCTTTTGTTTTCCTTCCAGATCCAAACTTTTGCTGTTGTTATTGTTGTTGTTTTGTTTTGTTGTTATTCTTGCAGGAAACTAGTGGATGACGTGAGGGAATCAGAGGGTTAAGTTTTTGTTTTGCTAGCATGGCTGATAACGCAGGAGGGCTGGTCAGACAGTGTGTGCAGGAGATAAAAAGACCAACCTAAAAATACAGCGAGACAGAAGAGAGCCCCACCCCTCCCCCTCCTCTCCAAACAAATCGAACAGCGATCGAATGTCTGGCGCCATTTCCATCAGACACCCTCTTGTTTGAATGTTGTCATAATTTTTTTTTACTATGCCTTGCCCTGTGGTGGTGTTCTTACGTTCCTTTACCACACCGCCTTGGATGTCGTTCGTTAACGTTCAATTCACCCTACTACACCTACTGAATACAAGTTCCTTCACGTAATACTACTCTATTTCGCTACCTACGTAACTGCTACTTCAATTTGTCAACATTTCTGCCAGTGATAATACGTACTGCTGGAGAGTTTTTCGTACAGTGACGAAGCGTGTCTTCTTTGTCACTCTTGTGACTTTGTGCACATGTAAGAGTTGTATACATATATATACATGTTTATTATCACACATATATACATGTACATAGATAAGATGACAGATACATACATACATACATACGTACATACATACAAACATACGTACGTACATACTACAAACATACATACAACATACGTACTACATACATACATATATACATACATACATACATATACGTACATAGGTCATGATATGTTTGTGTGTATGCGCACGTGAGCGTGTGTGCGCGACGCATGTATGTCATGTATACTGAGAAAAGAGAGGAGAAAGAGTAGAGTAATGCGAAGAGAGAGAAGAGTGAGAAGACGACGAGGATGAGAGAGAGAAGAGAGAGAGAGAAAGAGAGAGAGAGTATATGTGCATAGAGAGAGACAGACAGAAAGAATGAGAGAGACAGAGACAGAGAATGAGAGAGAATCTGTGCATCATGAGTGTAGGTGTTGGAGAGGGAGAAGAATTCAGGGTGTGTATTGTAAAACATTCACACACACAGAGAGATCAGACAGACGGACGGACAGACATACACATACACACAGACAAACAAACGGACAGACAGACAGACAGCTCGCCAGAATAAGAACGCAATGCAACGGTGCAGCGAACGTCAACAGAATTCTATAATCGAGCACCGATGCGGAAGACTGACTGGGATAATAAACGCACGAGTATCTCACACAAACTGAGCGAACGACGCGCGCGACAGTCACGTGGGAGGGACGTCCTATTTCCATTTGGAAGGTCGGGTTTCAATCCTGCCTGAATACGATATATCACCTACCATTCCTTGGTAGGTAAAAGGTTGAAGACTTTTTTTTTCTGATCAACAGGGTTCACACACACACCCCTACACACACAACACACGAGAGAGAGAGAGAGAGAGAGAGAGAGAGAGAGAGAGAGAGAGAGAGAGAGAAGGTCAAGTTAAACAACGTATGGAAAGACAAACAGCCGGCTTCCCAAAGATTTAAAACTAAGAATCCTAAAAAAAAAATTGAGTTGGCCTGTTATAATGTATGGTTGCAAAGCCTGGCACCAGACAGACAACACACACACACACACACACACACACACAAAAAAAGAAAGAAGAAAGAAAGAAAAGAAAATATAACCAATGTCAATGCAGTAGAAATGTAAAAACCTCTATAGACGACTTCTCAGAGCCAGATGGACAGACAGAAGAACAAACATTAACGGGTTAAAGGACCTGAGAGAAGCTGGTGGATAGAGTGCGAGAGTCAAAGGGTTACGCTTTTGCTTTGCTTGCATGGTTGGCATGGCAAGATACTGGGGGACAGGCTGCGGGAGTTAAAGGGTTAATTAAACTCCTTTTACAGCCAGTGAAGTTAGAGTTACCGGCGCGAGATGATTCTACGGAAAGAGCAAAAGTAAGTCACCTGCCGGTTTCAAATGATCGTAATCCTTTTGGGGTTCATAAAACCAAATGGTGGTGTGTTGAATAGAATAGCTGGAGGATTGCTCTGAGAAGTGCACGAAATATGGCCTATTCCTACTTCCACAAATCAAAATGCGACGAGTTGGCCGAATAATAAAAACAAAAAACAAAAAAAAAAACACTTGGTGCCATTTGGCGACATCGGCATTCTGCCACCTTGGTGCCAAAAGGCAACATCGGCATTCTGCCACCTTGGTGCCAAACGGCAACACCGGCGACGTGTGGCTGAACCCTTTGACATCCGCACCCTATCCACCAACTGCAAAAAGTTAACTCTTTGACTCCCTATCCCTATCCTCGGCTTCCTGCAGGAAGTTGGTTGATGGGGTGAGGGAATCAAAGGGTTCAGTTTTTGCTTTGCTAGCATGGTTGGTTATCAGCAATTACGTCTCTCTCTCTCACACACACACACACACACACACACACACACACCACACACACACGCCAACACACACACACTCACACATGCCAACACACACACACATACATGTTTTATATATATATATACACACACACGCATATTAACCCTTTGACTCCCGCACCCTATCCACCAACTGGAAAAACTTAACCCTTTGATTCCCTCACCTTATCCACCAGCTTCCTGCAGGAAGCTTGCGGACAGGGTGAGGGCATCAAAGAGTTAAGTGTTTGCTTTGCTGGCATGGCTGGCCATGCATGATGCTGGTGGATAGTGTGCGGAAGTCAAAGGGTTAGTTTAAATCTGATTTCTGAATGACCTACTCGTGTGTGCAACTGATTATCTGTTCATGTTTTCTTGGCTGGTTATTAATAATTACGCCCAACAAATACACACACGCACACACACTCACACACACACACACACACACACACACACACACACACACACACACACACACACACACACACACACACACACACACACGCAAACACACACACACCATACATACACACACACACACTCACACATGCACACACACACACACACACACATTAACCCTTTAGACTCCTTAACCCAATCCACCAACTGTAAAAACTAACTAACCCTTTGATTCCCTCACCCTGACCAACAGCTTCCTGGAAGGGTTGTTTTTGCCTTGCTAGCGTGTTTGGCAATGCAGGGTGCTGGTGGACAGGGCGCGGGAGTCAACAGGTTAAGCAGCTATATGAAATTCTAAGCCATCCATGGTAACCGCAGCTAGGCTTTCCTGAGTCAGTCTTGTTTTTGAATTCATTTTTGTGTTGGCTGCTTGTCCAAAATGCGCAAAAACACACATGTCAAACAGCAAGGAGGCTGCTTAGGACTTTTGTATTCTCTATAGATGCAAACAGGATTCCACAGAGCACAACCGCTGTACTGCACCACAGTAACGATCGTTATTACTGGTAAAAGCTTTTCTAAAATATAGAGGTTTCTCAAGAATGAGGTACATAATTTCAGTACACCGCAACGACCGAAAACAATCTCTCTTCTCTCTCTCTCTCTCTCTCTCTCTCTCTCTCTCTCTCTCTAAATATATATATATATGTATATACATGTATCTCTCTCTCTCTCTCTGTTTCTCTCGCTGTCTCTCTCTGTCTCTCTCTCTCACACACACAAACATAGACAAATATTCTCTCTCTCTCTCTCTCTCTCTCTCTCTCACACACGCACACATATTCTCTCTCTCTCTCTTTCCTATAGTCTAGCAGATACTGTAAATTTAGCAAAGGCAAGTTTGAAGAAAGCTTTTAGCTATTAGTTTCTACCGTAGGGAAACAATCTCTCTCTCTCTCTCTCTCTCTCTCTCTCTCTCTCTCTTTCTCTCTCTCTCCCCTTCTCTCTCATACACAGACACACACACACATTCTCTCTCTCTCTCTCTCTCTCTCTCTCTCTCTCTTCTCTCTCTCTCTCTCTCTCTTTCCTATAGTCTAGCAGATACCGTAAATTTAGCAAAGGCAAGTTAGCTATTAGTTTCTACCGTTGGGAATCTCTCTCTCTCTCTCTCTCTCTGTCCCCCCCCCCCCCGTCTCTCTCTCCCTCCCCCCCCCCCCCCCAGGAAGTGAGAATGGGACGAGACAAACATACAGACAGGCAGAGACAAGCAGAGAGAGAGAGAGAGAGAGACAGAGAGAGAGAGAGAGAGAGAGAGAGAGAGAGAGAGACGATGACAACGACAATGACAATGACAATGACAATGATGTTTTATTTTCCAACAGTAAAAGTTATTGGCTAGAAGCCATTTTTCAAACTTGCCATTGCTATTCTATACACATGACATTTGTTTACAGCAACAAGTACAGCTCAAGGAAAGATACATGTTGAACACTAAAATTAAGATAACATTACAATGACATGAAGAAACGTACACAGTCAGCACTTAAAAATAGATAGATAGACAGACAGACAGAGAGATAGATAGTGTGGATAGGTAGATAGACAGATGCGCCAGTAGAGAGAGAGTGTGTGTGTGTGAGAGTGAGAGACAGACAGACAGGCAGGAGGAGAGAGAGAGACACACAGAGAGACAGAGAGAGAGACAGAGACAGAGAGAGAGAGAGACTGACTGATATACATAACAGAAGAGGCATTGGTATGCAGACACAGACACAGCGGGGACAGAAATAGCAAGAGAGAGAGAAAGGGTGTTTGTGTGTAAGTGTGTGTGTGTGCAGGAGGGGGTGGGTTGGGAGGAGGTGTGAGGAGACATACAGGAACTTGAACACACTTTATTAGTCAAGGATTAGGAGCATTAGCCCCCCTCCCCTTTCCACTGAACTTGTCTTCCAGCTTGTCCTCGATACTCTATGCATATAGATCTATATAAGCATACAAACAGAAACGCAAACAACTGGCAGGCCCCCCAGTAGCTCAGTTGGTTTGAGCGTCGGATTCACATGCCAATGGTTGTGGTATCGAATCCCAGGGGTGAGCTACATTAATTAAACTGGCCTTCTCACTGTCCCATCTTAACATCACTGTTGTTCTGGTGGTGTCAGTATAGGATTTGATACCCCCCCCCCTTCCCTCACTTCCCTGGGATAATTATCCCTGTCTATTCATGTGAGGTGGGAGCCGATGTAAAAACTGAACCAAAACAATAACAAAGAGAGAGAGACAGACAGACAGACAGACACAGAGAGGGAGAGAGAGAGAGAGAGAAAAAGAGAGAGAGAGAGACAGAGACAGAG
>JAPXFY010000027.1:27115985-27118485 GCA_030674185.1 Monoplex corrugatus | reverse complement strand
TACACAGTCAGCACTTAAAAATAGATAGATAGACAGACAGACAGACAGATAGATAGATAGTGTGGATAGGTAGATAGATGCGCAAGTAGAGAATGTGTGTGTGTGAGAGTGAGAGACAGACAGACAGGCAGGAGGAGAGAGAGAGACACAGAGAGACAGAGAGAGAGACAGAGACAGAGAGAGAGAGAGACTGACTGATATACATAACAGAAGAGGCATTGGTATGCAGACACAGACACAGCGGGGACAGAAATAGCAAGAGAAAGAGAAAGGGTGTTTCTGTGTAAGTGTGTGTGTAGGGAGGGGGTGGGTTGGGAGGAGGTGTGAGGAGACATACAGGAACTTGAACACACTTTATTAGTCAAGGATTAGGAGCATTAGCCCCCCTCCCCTTTCCACTGAACTTGTCTTCCAGCTTGTCCTCGATACTCTATGCATATAGATCTATATAAGCATACAAACAGAAACGCAAACAACTGGCAGGCCCCCCCAGTAGCTCAGTTGGTTTGAGCGTCGGATTCACATGCCAATGGTTGTGGTATCGAATCCCAGGGGTGAGCTACATTAATTAAACTGGCCTTCTCACTGTCCCATCTTAACATCACTGTTGTTCTGGTGGTGTCAGTATAGGATTAGATACCCCCCCCCTTCCCTCACTTCCCTGGGATAATTATCCCTGTCTATTCATCTGAGGTGTGAGCCGATGTAAAAACTGAACCAAAACAATAACAGAGAGACAGACAGACAGACAGACACAGAGAGAGAGAGAGAGAGAAGAGAGAGACAGAGAGACAGAGACAGAGAAAGACAGAGAGACAGAAGACAGAGAAATTTGAAAAAAAGTCGAGGATAGTAGCATAAGATCCACTGCACCTGTCTTAAACATATCTTTGATATTCTATACATACACTGAGAGAGGGAGATGGACAAAGAGAGAGAGAGAGAGACAGACAGACAGACAGACAGAGACTGACAGACGGACACACAGACCAGTCTGGAGAAAGAGAAAGACAGACAGACAGTGACAGAGACAGACAGAGACTAGCATTAAGGTTCACTGCACCTGTCCTAAACATGTTTGTTATTCTATACGTACACTGAGAGAGATACAGAGAGAAAGAGAGAGAAGAGGGAGTGAGGCAGGCAGGCAGACAGACAGGCAGGCAGACTGACAGAGACAGACAGACAGACATACCCGTCTGAAGAGGTAGGTGTAAACCAAAGCGAACGGGTTTAGTTATCACACCCGCTGAGCTGTATCAATCTTGTCTCAGCATAATAGTCAAAACTCTTTGAGAGTCACGTAGGAATTATCTCTCATATTGCAGAACTTCTCAAATCCAACACAGTTTGCGCTACCCATTCAGCTAGCATAGAAGCAGATACAAAGCACAAAAACCATAAGCTCAGAACACTCCTCAAGGTAATACCAAAGAAATAAGAGGGAAGCAGGGAGAATTTTCATGATATTAATCAAAGGACATAACTCTAGAGAGTCACGTAAGAATTATCTCCCATACTGCAGAACTTCTCAAATCCAACACAGTTTGCGCTACCCATTCAGCTAGCATAGAAGCAGAGATACAAAGCACAAAAACCGTAAGCTCAGGGGGAGTGTTCTGAGCTTACGGTTTTTGTGCTTTGCATCTGCTTCTATGCTTCCATCGGGCCGTATGAAGACCTCCTGACTTCAGTGAAAAGACGCAAACTGAGGTGGTACGGGCACGTAACACGATCATCTGGACTGGCCAAGACCGTCTTGCAGGGAACAGTTCAGGGAGGGAGACGAAGAGGCAGACAGAGAAAAAGATGGGAAGACAATATCAGAGAGAGGACTGGCCTTGAATGGAACATCATTCTGCAGAAAGCTGAGGACCGTGAGGAGTGGAGGAAGTTGGTTGCAAAATCTTCAGTGATGCCCCAACGGTCAACCAGACTACGGGACTGATGATGATGATGATCTGCTTCTATGCTAGCTAAATGGGTAGCGCAAACTGTGTTGGATTTGAGAAGTTCTGCAATATGAGAGATGATTCCTACGTGACTCTCAAGAGTTATGTTCTTTGATTAATATGACAATTCTCCCTGCTTCCCTCTTATTTCTTTGATATAATAGTCAAAGCCAACCAACACAAAGCAGCCTTATCTACAGATCAGGATGCCGCGTCCGTTGAAAACATTTTGTGTGTGTGTGTGTGCGCACGTGACAAGACAATGACAAGAAAAAGACACCAGCACACGGTTTATCATGGAAGACCCCGATCCCATACATATACATACATAAACCACACAGATCGTGGGGGTAACGGAGCAACAGTGTAAAATGTCCACAATCTTTTTCAAGGTCCACTGCGCCCGTCTTATACCTATCTTTGTTACGTACACTGAAAGAGAGAGAGACAGACAGAGACAGAGAGACTGGCAGACAGACAGACAGACAGAGACAGAAAGAGAGAGGCAGGCAAGCAGGCAGGCAAGCAGATAGGCAGGCAGATAGGCA
>JAPXFY010000027.1:27100985-27105985 GCA_030674185.1 Monoplex corrugatus | reverse complement strand
GACAATGGTGGTCAGTCACGTGTTTCCTTGTAGGTCACGCGATCGTTGTTTTTCAGGTCGATATTTTGGTCTCTTTTGAATTTCAGTTTGCTTTGCGTTTTGGCGCGAGCGCGCGTGTGCACTGTGTGGTAATATATATATATATAATAATGTGGTATATATACATATATATATATATATATATGTATATATACATATATGCATATGTATATATATATATATATATGTATATACATATGTGTTATATATATGTATATATATTTATATATATTTGCATGTGCATATATGCGTTTGTCTGTCTGATTGTCTGACTGACTGTCTGTCTGTCTGTCTGTCTCTCAGTCTCTCTGTTGTGTTGTGGGTGTGTGTGTGTGTGTGGCGTGTGTGTGTCCTTTGTGTGTGTGTGTGTGTGTGTGTGTGTATGTGTGCGTTGTGTGTGTGTGTGTGTCCTCTGTGTGTGTGTGTGTCTTCTGAGTGTGTGTGTGTGTGTGTGTCCCCTGTGTGTGTGTGTGTTTGTATGTGTGTGTGTGTGTGTGTGTGTGTGTGTGTGTGTGTGTGTGTGTGTGTGTGTGTTGTATGTGTCCTCTGTGTGTGTGTGTGTGCTGTGTGTGTGTACGTATATGTGTGTGTGTACGTGTGTGTGTATGTGTGTGTGTGTGTTGTATGTGTGTGTGTCTGTGTGTGTGTGTTGTATGTGTGTGTGTCTGTGTATCTCTCTCTCTCTCTCTGTGTGTGTGTGTGTGTGTGTGTGTGTGTGTGTGTGTGTGTTGAGTTCGCGCGTATTGTGTGTATGTATGTGTCGTGTAAAGTAGGTGTGTGTGCGCGCGTGGTGTGTGCGTGTGTCAGAGTGAGACAGAGAGAGACAGCAACAGAGACAGACAGACAGACAGAGGGAGACAGAGAGAGAGAGAGACAGAGAGAGGGAGAGATAGAGAAAGACAGAGAAAGAGACAGACAGAGACAGACACAGAGAGAGAGAGAGACAGAGACAAAGACAGAAACAGAGACAGAGACAGACAGAGAGAAAGAGGTCAGGAGGGACCATGAAGAAGTTATTTCTTTTTTATGTGCGTCATGCGACGGAGAATGTATGCCGCAACGACGAGATACACACACACACACACACACACTGTCTACTGTCAATTTACAGTTTTCTGACAGCGACGGGAGAGGCGACGGCCCAACCTTTCACTTCCCTCCCACACACACCAACATTAACCCTTTGACTCCTGCACCCTATCCACCAACTGCAAAAAAGAAAAAAAAAAAAAAAAAAAAAAAAAACAAGCAAAAAGCAAACAAACAAACAAAAAAAGAAAAAAAGAAAACTTTGATTCCTTCACCCCACCCACCAGCTTCCTGCAAGGAATCAAAGGGTTAAGTTTTTTGCTTTGCTGGCATGGTTGACATTGCAGGATGTTGGTGGACAGGGTGAGGGAATCAAAGGGTTAAGTTTTTTGCTTTGCTGGCATGGTTGACAATGCAGGATGTTGGTGGACAGGGTGAGGGAATCAAAGGGTTAAATTTTTTGCTTTGCTGGCATGGTTGACATTGCAGGATGTTGGTGGACAGGGTGAGGGAATCAAAGGGTTAAGTTTTTTGCTTTGCTAGCATGGTTGACATTGCAGGATGTTGGTGGACAGGGTGAGGGAATCAAAGGGTTAAGTTTTCTGCTTTGCTGGCATGGTTGACAATGCACGATGTTGGCGGACAGGGTGAGGGAATCAAAGGGTTAAGTTTTTTGCTTTGCTGGCATGGTTGACAATGCAGGATGTTGGCGGACAGGGTGAGGGAATCAAAGGGTTAAGCTTTTTGCTTTGCTGGCATGGTTGACAATGCACGATGTTGGTGGACAGGGTGAGGGAATCAAAGGGTTAAGTTTTTTGCTTTGCTGGCATGGTTGACAATGCAGGATGGTGGTGGACAGGGTGAGGGAATCAAAGGGTTAAGTTTTTTGCTTTGCTGGCATGGTTGACAATGCAGGATGGTGGTGGACAGGGTGAGGGAATCAAACGGTTTAAGTTCTTTTCTGTTTTATTTTTTTTATTTTTTTAAAAGATTTTTGCTTCGCTGGCAAGGTCGCTAATACAGGATGTTGGTGGACAGGGTGTGGGAATCAAACGGTTTTATGTTGGTTTTTTTTTTTTGCTTTTGCTGGCAGAGTTGCTTATGCAGGGTGTGGGGGGAGTCAAAAGGGTTAATCGTGAATCCTTTTTGCGCCTTATCGTTCACGTCGTGGGTGATGAATTTATTGATCATGGGCACGCAGTAACACGGAAATGACGTGGTTATCAAAGAGTGATCAGTCCCTCGGGTGCTGTCCGCACCATACAGCGTCCTTCTACGCTTTGTGGCCCGCAGGCGTTGGCCTCATGTGACAAACATGTCCAAATGCAGTTGTTGGTTGTTGTTTTTTCTAAACATATATTTTTTTTTATTATGTCCATAGGCAGCACAGTGTTTTGTTGTTGTTTTGTTTTGTTGTATATGAATATATATATATTATATATATATTATATATATATGTGTGTGTGTATGTGTGTGTGTGTGTTTGTGTGTGTGTGTGTGTGTGTGTGTGTGTGTGTGTGTGTGTGTGTGTGTGTGTGTGTGTGTGTGTGTGTTTACACATATGTGTATACACATATAAAGAGAAAGAGAGAGAGAGAGAGAAATAGATATGTATATGTATAGATAGGTCTCTCTCTCTCTCTCTCTCTCTCTCTCTCTCTCTCTCTCTGTCTCTCTCTCTTTATATATATATGTGTGTATGTATATATGTATGTATAAGGCATCATCAGATTGCTTGCGAAGAATCAGCAGCTATTTGAGGGTACTGACTGAATTATAAACGGTTATCGATCAAACACCCAGATTTCAAAAATAGCACCTTCAAATGATGAATAACAATACAGTGATTATTCCCGCTCTCCCCCTTGGGGATGCCGGGGGCTCTTACAGTATAAATATTATTTCCCCCACCTTGTGGAAATTCCGTGCTAGAAATTTCCTCTTTTCTGTCACTCTGTTTATTTCTGCCTTGTTCCTTTGCTTTCTGTCATTTCTTCCTATCATTTTCTGCCTTGCTGGTCCATTCACCTGCGTGAGTTCGACAAAGTCTTACGTACTTTCTCTTAGGATTGATAATTGGGTATATATATGAAGTGCATTTTAGGCTCAAGGGAAATGAGATATTCAGAAGCAATTTTAGGTAATTTGGGTCCGTTTTCATATATGCGTTAGTGTCCTTGATTATGTTTAAATTTGTAATCAGGTAAGTTTTTTTAAATCCACTGTGCGATAAAATGGACGGAGTGGTCAACGCCAGGGGCATCTTCGTTGATTATGTGCGCGAATGTATTGATATGTGTACTTAATTTTCTTTTCCTTTTTTTTTCTGTTGAAGTATTTCGTATGTTTTGAAACAGTTATAGCCCTCATATGGCTCTACCCTGACGTCTGGGCTTTAAACAAAAATAAATGATAATAACAATGAAAAGACAAATTTCATATATGTGAACCCTGATGTACGCGCGGTTGCCATCTTGAAATTGTAAGCTAGCATCTCTAGAGACCACTACGTTTCGTTAACGTAGCCGCTAGCTTTGCTCGTGCACGGAGACCGTATGAAACCCGCTAACTTGATTAACTCGTTTTAGCCAGCTTTGCCTAAGTAAAGAGATTAAAGATTCAATCGAGACATGATGAGAAAGGAAATCTAGCTATACTAACCAGAAACTGAATGAATGACAACTAATCTGTATGTTAAATGAAGGGGTGAATATGCCATAGTTCTGAACGATGCATCTAGAGATTCCTGGAACAAACCATGAAGAGAGGAGAACCCAAGAAAAAGGCAACAAGCAACTGATGCCAGAGCTACTCTGTCCACCCAAAGCCAACATATCACCGTCACCGAAGCAAACTCCCAAAGCAGTCTACCAGAGAAGAGGCAAGACCAATGAACAAGGAGAAGAAACGACCATGAACAGCGGTATCACAGGGCAAAAAGCGAGAGAGAGAGGCAGACAGAAAGAGAAAGAGAGAGAGAGAGACAGAGGGGGGAGAAAAGAGAAAGAGAGAGAGGGGGGGAGAAGAGACAGACAGACAGAAAGAGACAGAGAGAAAGAGAGAGAGAGAGAGAGAGAGGGGGGAGAAAAGAGAAAGAGAGAGAGGGGGAGAAGAGAGAGAGAGAAAGAGAGAAAGAGAGAGGAATAATGCATGCACTACCGCTGTCCATCTAATGTTATCACCTTAGCATTATAATAATTATATAAAATATAAACAGCAAGATTCCCTGTACTTTCCCACTTCGAGGGAAACAACAACACCACCACCACCACCAACAACAACAAAGGCTTTGTCTCACTTTGCTACGCCTAAGACACTCTCCTCAGGTCTGGCGAATTTTACATAAGACAAAACTCGTCACCTGCTTTGGAAGCAAACGACCTTGCTACTGAAAGACCTGAATACTGACACATCACCGCTCTGCCAGGGTCTCCACTGAACTGCTACGATGTAGCCATCAGCGGTCTTCCTTTCTTTTGTGTTTCCTTTTTGCTTTGGTTTTTGGTTGTTGTCGTTTTATTCATGTATTTCATTTATTTAATTATTTATCTATCTATTTATTTATTTATTTATTCATTCATTTATTTATTTATTCATTTATTTATTTATTTGTCTGTCAAGCAAAAGGTCAGTAGTGTTTTGTTTGGTATTTCAAACTAGACATCCTATTCTGTCAAGCAAAAGGTCAGTAGTGTAACGAACTCTGGGGACAGCCAGACAGCAGAAGGTCCTCAGCAGAAGAGAAACTCCCAGTGAAGCAAGAGTTTCGGCCCTTAACTCCTGACACTGTAAAAGGGGGCCAGGTCGCAGCCAGGTCATGACCTCTGGATGCTGTTTTGTCTCCTTGTTTTTTGTTTGTTCTTCCTTTTGAAAGGTGGGCTGATTGCTTTCCTTTCCTTGAGGGCTTTAACCCTTTGACTTCCGCACCTTAT
>JAPXFY010000027.1:27080985-27095985 GCA_030674185.1 Monoplex corrugatus | reverse complement strand
CAATAATAATAACAATAATGATAATAATGGTAATAATAATAATGACGACAACATTCATAAGGCGCCAAATCTTGATTCAAGGATCAAATCAAGGCGAGCACTGTCATCATTCATTTATCGCAAGAAGGAATTTGCGATGATGTGTATAAGGAATTGAGGATGATTATGAAGAATTGTTTCTCTACTTGGTAATTATGCACTTAATAAGGGAGGAGAGTGTGACGAGAGGAAACGCACTAACCACACTAGACAAGGATTCTCAAAGGTAGTCCATACATGGAATGATAAATACAACACATTTATTTAATTGATCAACTTCAACGTAAAACATAATTCACCGTTCTACTGGCCTAAGTCCCAATGGCCCTAAATCCTAAAATGCACAACGAATCTTCACCAGCTTACATGTTACTAGCATACTGCACATTTCCAGCTCTATTCTTTCTGTTTCCTGGAAAGTAAAACATGCCTCTAACTTCTAACCCTAACCTTAGCACCTAACAAGAATACAAATTAAAACGTGGGTCACATACCTGTGAGGTAGCTTGGAAGCTGGTTTCCCCAAAAGAGCGCCCAGAGGCTGACTGACTATCCCTTTTATAGAAGGTGATTCAGGTCAGGACGCTTTCCCTCCCTGACCATCAATAGGACCGCCTGTGATTAGCTGACCGCGTCTCTAAAGCCTGACTTCAAGTTTGAACGTGTGATTAGCTGACCGCTTCTCTAAAGCCTGACTTCAAGTTTGAACGTGTGATTAGCTGACCGCTTCTCTAAAGCCTGACTTCAAGTTTGAACGTGTGATTAGCTGACCGCGTTTCTAAAGCCTGACTTCAAGTTTGAATGATTCGAAGTTTAATCCTGACATTGTGGTGGTTACATCTAACATTACCTTCGGCCAATTAACAGGCCATTTTCAAAAGTCTGTTTCGGACGGTGACTTTTACTGCTAAGTGTCACCCCTTAAAATCTGTCCAACTCCCCAACGTGGAGAATAATGGCGTTATTTCTTGATATTTGCCTCTGGTCTTTGGTGCGGTCACTTCACGGTCTAGGGTATTGATCCATCCAGTCTAATGTCTATTTATTTCCTCTTGCCCCCATTACAGCTTTAATCCGTTTCTGTGCCCAACTGCGAAAGGTTTTAGTACTGGACAATGGCGACTGATCATTACTTTTCAAAATGCGATACCTACTAGTGGCCTTTGGTGTTTGCCTTTACTTTACCGATCCATTCTACTGGAACATCAAATAATGTCTCAATACATCTGCCGCCCTAAGGAATTCCTGTAATAATATGTCCCCTCCCCCATAAAAAATGTCCTCATTTTTTTTTTTTTTAAGAGAATAGGGGGGATAACGAACATACACAATATAACATATGATTCAGTAGACAAGACTCTCGTACATGATTGACAGGCGATAGGAAGGCTTGGGGAAAGGGAATTTTATCAGTCAATTATATGAAATGGAATGAATCTGAACATTTGTGTGCATTCTGAAGAAGATACCGTAGAGGTTGGGATCGATGGGTCAGCTCCAAGAAGATCGCGTGCGTCACCTGTGGTAGACAGAGTTCTGTCAGCATACTCCTGAAAACTGTCAGACTTCCACACATGCAAGTATGTTGTGTTTGCACTACGAGAACATCGTTCAGGCTGAGTTCATGTCCATGTGACGTATGCAGGAGAACGTCAAAGAAAACACTGAAGATGGAGATAATGTGGCGTGTCACCAAGTAGGAAGACTGAAGACAGGGAAGAACTGCACACTACATGATGACCATGGAGATAAGGGTGGTGTTGCATGTGGCACAGTTCACTGCAGAATTCATGCCAACATGTATCGTCTGTTTCACCCTTTTGAACAGCAATGTTAATGGTCATGTGTGTTCATGATGTCTCGTATGCAATCTGTGGCTAGATAGATGAATACCACAGTAAATATGATGGTGTGTGAAAGGAGTCCATGAAGTCCATTAAAGCCAGGAGGAAGGATGGCTCAGGAACGTTGTTGAGCTGAGATGACTGGAGCAGAGACGAGCTGCTGCAGGCACTGGGATGAAGAACAGTTAGTAGCGTAGAATCATCCCGATGATGAAGACAGTAACTTCTTGCACAACGTGTTCGGATTCATGGGACTTTGACTTGGAGGGTAAGGGATTGGAACATACAGCATTTAAATAGAGCAATCGCTTGTCATCCATGTCAAGAATAAGCAAGGTATACACTGTATATAAGTCAACTGTAATCTATGCCAACCTTAAGTAGACTATGCAGCGTAGGCCAAATAGAAATATAATCGGAATATGAATGAAGTTGTCTGTAATACCATACAAGGTCACACTACATCATAGAATAAAGACATGTAAGGCATAAAAAGGCAAGGACATAAGCATGTGAATAATACACTAGCAATCAACAAACATAATGGGTATTAGGAAAAGTCTGCTGAAAAACACACTTCGTACATGTAAACAACCAATGCTTGAAAACATCCTCGTCACACTTGTAAAAACTACTACAATCATATAAGAAGTAGAACCACATGAAATAACATCATTGACAGAACAATACTTGATATCCTCACAAGATTGCAAGACATGCAGTGTAAAGCTGCACTGTATACTGAAGCCATAGGACAGTTTAACATCACCGTCAGGAAGTAAAATGGATTCATCAAAGAGGAACGCCACTTGAAATATCATCAAAAGTACTGACACACATTATCCTAGTCCCAGAAGTAAGCAAAGTTGAAGACAACACTATATTTGTAGCACACTGAGTCCAAAGCTGACCGAATGTTCGTTACAGAAGTGGATTGGCGATTCCACAAGTTCGCCTCATAGGACGTACAGACAGTAACCTGTAGCACTTGAATACACACATGTTCGAAGCAAGCTGAAAATGTACATGAAATCACACCAAGTGGCATATCTCCTTGGTACCGGAGAGGGATCTCAGCAGAAGTCTTGCAAACTTGTAACAGAGCTCAAGTAAGATTTCATCATACCAAGACGAACGTTTCTTGTTTCACACGTATGACAATCATTTCATCAGCTGATAGGTGAGAAAAAAAGAAACATATTTGTCTCATGACCAACTGGCTTACAATAGTATTGTTAGTATGGTTAGTATGATTACGTGAAACATTTGACCAGTGTACAATAGACACGAAGATTTTATTCAAAGAATGACACAAGACATGTATTGACTAGGAAGTGCGTATGTTAACTTCCAAGATGTCAACTGAGTGATAAAAACATTAAACAAAAACAGGTAGATAACGATAACAACGAGCATGAAATAAGGAAACAGCAGAAAACAGGGACTGCATGATGTGATGTGACACCAGACATGTATGAACTCGATGAGGTAAATGGTATGGTATGATGCCATATAGAGATATTATCAAATGATACAACAGGATACAAGATGATACCAGATGATAGGAAATGATATAAAATGACACAAGATGATAACGTATGCTGTGAAATGATACCAGAGGATGAAAGGACAATATACGATACACAATGATATACAATGATACGGAATGATACACGATGATATAGAATGATACCCCGGGGTTGCATGCAAATAAACGAGGAGAAGAATAATGTGGTGAACAAGTAATGAACGCAGATATAAAATAAACAGATTAATGTTTTATGAAGGCAGTTTGAAAAATGAACGCAGAGTATGCACGTGAGCAGATGAACGCGTAAGGAACATAGGAATGAAATGACGCACAGGAATGCTAAAGTAGCGCAGGGATTGCATACAACTAATGAGTTCCAGAGCGCGAGCAATCATCAAGAACGTGTGGCTATAGTACCGACTGTATACCGTGATGAATGAAGACGAACGCAAGGGGAAAAGACAGGGGTCGCGCGGTACTGACCTTTGCAACGGATTTCCATTGCGATAATGTTCAGAAGAGTGTGGAAACTTTGAACATACTGTGTAACGGTTGGTTAAGTATGTCGGAATATATATCACGAACAATTGACGGTCCTGATTTAAAGCCGGCAAGAACGACAGGATCTGTGAAATAATCGTAAGCCATCATACAACCGAATATAAAGTTGAATCATGATGGTTCCTGTATTGTGAAGAATATTTGCCTGCAACAAACCAACACGTTAGTACCAAAAACATACACAATATAAAGAAACATTGAGTCATCTTGAAAATGCAATGCTCGTTTACAATCCAAACATTTAGAGCTATCTTGATAGCTGTGAAAAGACTGTTGGCCACAGACGATAGAAGCAAAAGTATAACAGACATCATCGAGTACATTCAATAATATTAGTCTCAAGAGGAGGAAATGTCTGCCGACATAAAATGCATTGTCTATGTATTGAATAGGCCTTATTACATCCAATAAACATAACATATTTACAAGTCTCTGACGTGTGTGTCACACAACGTGAATTGATAAGTCCGAAAGGACGAACACATACAGGTACGTACTCTGTTAGGTCCTTCAACGTGGTATAATGTGAAGAGTAGTATACCAAGAAAACAGTTTTAACAGACAATATTGAGGTAGCCATCACCTCACCCTGTCGTGTGCGACACGCAACACACATTCTGTGGTACAAGAGTACAAGAAGTAATATGAGGCCGACAACGCGTGACCCCAAGACGTGTGCAAAATAACGTAAGCAAAAAGTAGTATGAACAGTACGCAGTATGTGGCATTGAGACATAATATTATTGCATACAAACCATAGAAAATATGAACTATGTGCAATTAATTATCAATGAATAACTACTGAGACAAGAAAACAACATAGCCATTGTAACACATCAATTATGAACGTAAGTGGACAACACGATCAACAGGGAGAACTATGACGTGATAATTGAGCTGCAAATGGATAGGGGGACTACCATAGTTAAGCCTCTGTGTTGACCTCGTGAATTTATGATTAATATACCCATGCCGTAGGAGATGAGAAGAAAAAAAATGATTCCCCTGGCAACATGTGCACCTGTTACCAATAGTCCAAGTGTACCGTCCACAGAAGTGGATTCCAATGTAAACTACACAGACTACATGGGGATACTTTCTCTCTACCATGCCCAATACAGCTGTCCACCATTCCAACCAAGGAGTAGGAGTGCTATGACTGACCATCAGTGTAGCTCAGTGAGACGTGAAAATAATCCAAACGAACGTCACTCAGCAGCGATAAGGTACACGGGTCGATCGGAAGTCCCCCAAAATGGAATCAGTATGTACAAAGCGAACATGGTATTCGTAATAAACAGTCAAGGGGCCATACCAAGCAGACCGAAACTTTTTGTAATTGCTTTACATGATATGTGATGAGTAGCAATAGAATCTAAAGAGAAATACGAGTGAAGACACAACAAATAGCACACCTAAAAATAGTGTGGCGTCATTGACCAGGTAGACTATCGTTGGCGTCTTCGGCCTTTGATAGTATTATTGACGTGAAAATCGCGAACGAGTTCCGCCGGTATATGTGACTCTGGTTCCCACGTTGTGGCTTTGTAACCCTGCCACTTGATTCTGTAGTGGCGGACTTTGTTAATGACCTTGCTAGCGAGGATCCTTTCTACAAAGTACATATCCTTATCTGACTGATTCTCACGTTGTTCCACAGAAGTGGAAGGGCTAGCGGCAGCAGGTTCTGTGTGACTGAGATGGTCTGGCCCAGGCTGTGAAACAGTGGTAGGCTCTGTACCAGCAGTCTGTCCCAGCTGAGTGGACCCAGTGTTGTCCGTGTCCCCTGTCTGCCCTGGCTCATGCAGTGGGTTAGTTGGTCTGTCTTCAGGGGAATGATAGGGTCGCAAGCGCATCGCATTGATGGGCGATTTGAGCAGCTTGTTGTTCTGGCAGTGACGGAGCACATACACATTGTTAGGCAGGATTTTGGTAATGTAATATGGTCCGTCATATTTTTGCTGCAGTTTTTCCGAGATTCCTGGAATCCTGTGTGAGCACTGCACCAGAACACATTGACCTTCTTTATAGTGAGGGGGGCGGGCTTTCCCATCATACCGAGTTTTGTAGCGCTGCTGGGCTCTCTGAATGTTTTCGCTGACCAGCGTTTTAGTAAGCTCTGCATTCTGAATGATGTCTTCCATACAGGGTTGGGCAGATGCAGGAAGATCATCAGAGCGTAACGCTGTGTCAATGGGAAGACGACACTCTTGCTTGTAGAGAATGAAGAATGGCGAGAAGAGAGTAGACTCGGTGGATGGCACTGTGCGAAGTGCAGCAGCAATACCAGGCAGCAGAGAAGGCCAGTTATGTGGGTTGTTAGCACAGTGTGCCCTGATAGACTGAGCGATAGTGGAATTTGTTCGCTCACATGTGGCATTTGTTTGGGGATGGTAGCTGCTGGTATGCAAACGAGTGATTTGAAAGATTTTGCACACCTCAGTGACCACTTTGGACAAAAAGTTTTGTCCCCTGTCTGACAGTAAGTGGTCAGGAGCACCATAACGACAGATGATGGTCTCATACAAATGCCAGGCAATGGTAGAGGCTGTTGAATCCTTCAATGGAATCAGTTCCACCCACTTACTGAACGAACAAACAAACAGCAGAATGTACTTGTAGCCTTCTTTGCCTGGTGAAAGTGGACCCAAGATGTCACAATGCCACCTGGAAAACAGCTTGTTTGGGGCTACAGGCAAGGGTCGTAGTTCCGGGTTTTGAGGATGGATAACCCGTTTTGCTTTTTGACAAGCCTCACACGACTTGACATACTCCAAGATGTCAGAGTACATACCGATCCAGAAATACCTCAGCCTGACTGACTGGTAGGTACGTTCAGTGGCAAAGTGACCGCCCAACAGAGAATCATGAAACGACAGCAGGATATCGTTTCTCAGTTCAAAGGGAACCACTAACTGTCTGACTATTCGTTCAGTTCTATGACCATGACCACGAGGATAATACAGATGGTACAAAATGCCATTAGACATCAGGTAGTCTTGACTCTCCAGGATGAGACGACGAGCAATCTTATCATCCTGGGAAAGCTGACCGTTTTCCAAGTAGTCAATAAAAGGACGACACTGGGGGTCAGCCAACTGCATTTGTCGTAAGTCTGTATCATCGACCTTATCTACCTGACAGACAACCATCTCTCTCTCATTCACCGTATTGCTCCATCCAGGAGTGGGGGCGGGGAGAGGTGAGGTGGGGTCAACGATGGTAGGTGAATGAGTCAGTGTGCTTACGACTGGTTCCCTGACCAGGGGTGGGGTGGTAGGGAGAGACTGACCCGCCGGTGAAGTCACCTGTGTCGCTGACTCGCCCTTCAAGGTCGGTGTGGGCGGGTCGTAGTCAGGCGGTGGCCTGTCACTGACAGCGTGAGGCATACGACTGAGTGCATCAGCGTTATTGTGCACCCTGCCTGGTTTGTGCACAATGTCATAGTCATAACCCTGTAGAAAAAGAGCCCAACGTCCCAAACGACCCGTGGGATCTTTAACATTCTGCAAGAATTTTGTGGCAGAATGGTCAGTGTACACAAGAAATTTGGCATGGCAGAGATACACCTTGAAGTGGCGAATACCATCTACGAGAGCCAGAGTCTCTTTTTCCGTAATTCCGTAACGGAGTTCTGCGCCTCGCAGTGCACGACCACCATAAGCAATGACTCGTTCTCTGCCATGTTCATCTCTCTGGCCGAGCACATAGCCAATGGCTTGTTTGCTTGCGTCAGTGTACAGAATGAACTGACGAGAGAAATCAGGGTATGCCAGAATTGGAGTAGTAGTGAGGGCAGTTTTCAGAGTCTGAAAAGCTTGTTCTGCTTTGTCATTCCATTCAAATTTTGAATCATTTTTCAAAAGTGCATTGAGTGGGGAAGCTATAGCTGAGAAGTTCTTGACAAAGCGTCTGTAGTAATTCGCTAAACCCAAAAATGAACGAACGTCATGCTGCGACTGGGGAGTGGGGAAATTCTTAACTAGTTCCACTTTGGTTGGATCCACTGAAACGCCCTCTTTTGAGACAATGTGCCCTAGATAGTTGACTTTGGCTGCTGCGAAATGACATTTGCTAGGCTTCAGTTTGAGACCTGCTTTCCTTATCCTATCAAAGATACATGATAGATGAGACAGATGCTCCTGAAAGTTCTTTGACAAACAAAGGATGTCATCAATGAATACCAGACAGGTTTTGAAGGTCAGTCCTGCAAGGACTGTGTTCATTAATGACTGGAAAGATCCTGGGGCACCTTGTAATCCAAAGGCCATTCTGTTCCAAGCAAACGACCCAAAGTGTGTGGTAAAGGTCGACTTCTCTTGTGACTGTTTATCAAGAGGAATCTGCCAAAATCCAGAGAACAAGTCTAGAGTGGAAAATATTGTGGACTGGCCCATGATGTCAAGAGCGTCCTCCAGTCTGGGAAGTGGGAAATGAATTGGCTTTGTGACCTTGTTCAGTTTACGGTAGTCTACCGCAAAACGGTAGGTACCGTCCTTCTTTTTCACCAATACAACTGGGGAGGACCATGGTGAAGTGGATGGCCTGATAACGTCATGGTGAAGCATTTCATTTACCTGTCTCTCTATCTCAGCATTGAGGGCAGGGGCTGTCCTATAGGGTCTCTGTTTAATGGGTGCAGCATCCCCTGTATCTATGGTATGTGACATAAGATGTGTTTCCCCTAATTCTGACATGTCGGCAGCGAATATGTCTCTGTTTTGCGCCAGAAAAAGGGTCAAGTTTTCCTTTTGTTCAGCTGTCAGAGCAGCATCTGCTAGGTTAACCCCTAACTCATTAAGCATGGCCTGTGCCTGGGGAAGCTGATGGGAATTGGAGTCGGTGGTGGCGGACATGATCTGAGCTGATTGGTCGGATAGTTCACCTAGTTCGTCTGAAATGTCTTCAAAATGCCCTAGAATATCCTGAGGTCTGAGTTTGACTGGGGAGGAAAAGGTATTACGCACGGTACACATAGTCTGGCTATTCTGAAGCGTAACCAAGGTCCTTGCAGCAATCACTTTCTTGTCAGACAATAGCGCGTGTGAGGGCTCAATAATACCAGTGGTGTGAACGCTATTTGACACAACTCGCACAGGTAGCAGTACTTCAGAGTGGGGGGCAATAACTGTCGTCTTGAGCACCTGTACAGGTGAGCTGTCTGGCCTGTCTTTGAGCAGTGGAATGGAAGTAAATCCATTATACAGCTGCAGCTGGTGATTAGCAAAGTTCAAGGAAGCTTGATGAGAGGTCAGAAAATCAATCCCTAATATGAGGGGACATGTTAGTTGTTCGATCACAATGAAAGGCTGTGACACCTGTAAACCTGAAACTTTAAAGGAAAGGTCAATTTTGCCTGTTACTCTAACAGGAACACCACCAACACCTTTGATCAAAGGAAGAGAACACGCCTGCATAGAAACAACACGTTGATCAACAAGGACATCAGCTAGTTGTTTGCTAATACAGGACACATCAGCACCAGTGTCTATCAGAGCCACATATGACCGATTTTTAAGGCACAGCCTGATCTTACTGCCGTTGGCAAAGGAACGGATGTGAGGGATGGAGGGGGATTTCTGTGACTTCGGTCTTATGCCTTTCCTTGTCCTGTTAGTTTTACGAGATGTAAAAGTACGGGGAATCCCCTGTTTAGCACGACGGAAACAATGACGCGCTAAGTGCCCATCTTTACGGCAGTACTGACATCGTGCATGACGAAACCTACATGTGTGGCGGGGATGATCACCCCCACATGATTTACATGGGCGCTGTGGACGAGGGAAGTAACGATCTGGAGTATAGGAACCTGACTGGTGCTGTTGGTTATTCGTCCGTAACAGCCGCGGCCTAAAGAGCGAGCCATGTTTGCTCTGTTTTCTTGAAGGTGGGCGGTGCCACCTTTGCTTACCTGAAAGACAGTCTTGTGACTGCGGTTGGCGCCGGGGCTGTGTTTGTCCGCGTGACATACTAGTAATTTCATCTTGCAGTTTATCTAGCTGAGTCTCCAGGGTTGCAACAGCTATCTCTACCTGGTCATCAACATTATCAGTAAAGGTAGCAGCCGTACGGGCGAGGTCGAACGCATCTTCAAAGGTGTGAGGATTGTGTGACATAACAAATTTAGAGACTGACGGCCGGAGACCATTGACAATTGTTTCCATTATATCTTTTGAGTCTTTACCTAGGTTTTGGCCCTGGTAGCGCATAGAATCAAAATATTCTTCGACTGACTCATGTGGGAGTTGCTTTCTCCCCCGGAACTGCTTGGCACGAATCCATATTGTGGAGTCATGAGGCCTGTATCTCTTTGAAAGAGTATCAGTAATAGTGCGGTAAGAAGAAACCTGCTCTGAACTTAAACTGTAGAACCAGATTTGGGCTTGATCCTTAAGGAAAAGAGGTAGGAGATGGGCTTTCTGATCATCTGTCAACCCATGGAGGAGGGCGTAGGACTCGAACGTTTTGAGCCATAGATCGATATCTTGAGAAGGTCGGCCTGTGAATGGTTCAGGAATAAACTGATTGGGAATGTGGAAGGTTGTGGCCTGATGTGACCCAGGGACAAAAATGCTATCTGTATCCATTATTGAGCCCTTATGACTGAATAAATACATATGCAACCCTCAAAGCCTGTGACTATCTTTGTCACTTGTCACTAGATACGCATGTAAGGCAAGCAATCATTTGAAAGAAAACAACCCAGAACAAGAATTCATCATCAAAAGTGCAGATATGGAAGAAGCATGAGACTAGTACCATCATAGCCAATTATAGAACATCCTTGCCCAACAATCATCTGTAACTTGTCTCAACACTGTATCCGGGCAGAACGGCGTAACGTAATCAATGAACAAAATAGGAAGGACACTGTGCGAAGACCGAGTCGTCAAAAGCCGTATTTACAAACCACACGGTTGAGTGACCACAATGGACAACAAATGATCAATGAATCTGAGAGGGTGGGAGGGTGGGACTGAAGGAGGGAGGGAGAACTAGGCGTGACCACAATGCTGTCGTAGCTGGCCCAAGCTTTGCGACAACTGTCACGCGCTGGACGCTAGTTCGCTGATGAAATCATAGACATCGTATCAGAGACAGGCAAGTAGCCCTGTGGCTGTCTGTGACATGGTTGTTTCGTTTTACGTATGAAATATGATCCAGGAAACATCTGTTAACTTGCCTAGATATTATATCGAGATATAAAGACGTCACCCAATCTACGACAAAGGACTCTCTACAGAAGTTGTCACAGAAAATGAAACCACTGAGTAGCCAATCTATGTATTACTTCACTATTTATATCTACGTTCACTCTGATCAGGCAGTAGGCCTAGCCACGTCTGTTGACTTGTGCTGTGTGGCAACGCTGAAGGTTGTGTTCGAAACACCAACACATCTAAGTTCTCGTTTGTGTCTGACTTTTACACTCTCCGACTTTCACTATAATTCTATCTAGAACTTTTAAGAATGGGGATACTCGAAGGCTGCGATTTTTGAGGTAAAGGGAAAGACTGCAACTCCACCACGTATCGCAAGAAGGAATTTGCGATGATGTGTATAAGGAATTGAGGATGATTATGAAGAATTGTTTCTCTACTTGGTAATTATGCACTTAATAAGGGAGGAGAGTGTGACGAGAGGAAACGCACTAACCACACTAGACAAGGATTCTCAAAGGTAGTCCATACATGGAATGATAAATACAACACATTTATTTAATTGATCAACTTCAACGTAAAACATAATTCACCGTTCTACTGGCCTAAGTCCCAATGGCCCTAAATCCTAAAATGCACAACGAATCTTCACCAGCTTACATGTTACTAGCATACTGCACATTTCCAGCTCTATTCTTTCTGTTTCCTGGAAAGTAAAACATGCCTCTAACTTCTAACCCTAACCTTAGCACCTAACAAGAATACAAATTAAAACGTGGGTCACATACCTGTGAGGTAGCTTGGAAGCTGGTTTCCCCAAAAGAGCGCCCAGAGGCTGACTGACTATCCCTTTTATAGAAGGTGATTCAGGTCAGGACGCTTTCCCTCCCTGACCATCAATAGGACCGCCTGTGATTAGCTGACCGCGTCTCTAAAGCCTGACTTCAAGTTTGAACGTGTGATTAGCTGACCGCTTCTCTAAAGCCTGACTTCAAGTTTGAACGTGTGATTAGCTGACCGCTTCTCTAAAGCCTGACTTCAAGTTTGAACGTGTGATTAGCTGACCGCGTTTCTAAAGCCTGACTTCAAGTTTGAATGATTCGAAGTTTAATCCTGACATTGTGGTGGTTACATCTAACATTACCTTCGGCCAATTAACAGGCCATTTTCAAAAGTCTGTTTCGGACGGTGACTTTTACTGCTAAGTGTCACCCCTTAAAATCTGTCCAACTCCCCAACGTGGAGAATAATGGCGTTATTTCTTGATATTTGCCTCTGGTCTTTGGTGCGGTCACTTCACGGTCTAGGGTATTGATCCATCCAGTCTAATGTCTATTTATTTCCTCTTGCCCCCATTACAGCTTTAATCCGTTTCTGTGCCCAACTGCGAAAGGTTTTAGTACTGGACAATGGCGACTGATCATTACTTTTCAAAATGCGATACCTACTAGTGGCCTTTGGTGTTTGCCTTTACTTTACCGATCCATTCTACTGGAACATCAAATAATGTCTCAATACATCTGCCGCCCTAAGGAATTCCTGTAATACATTCATCAAAGCAATCATATGACAAGAACGAAACCTCCAGGGCACTAAGCTCACGCAAATTGAGTGTGTGCGTGTTTGTGTGTGGGGGTGGGGGAGGGGCGGGGGCGGAGAGACAGGAAGGGAGTAAAGTACGTGACCAGTGGCCCAAGGCGTCATCCTCCCTACGCGTCTTCACACGCTCACATCCACACATAAGAAGTGATGAACCTGCTTGCACTCATACGTCCTCGACGAATGACCCTTGACACGAAGTTGTCATATTCTCTGTCATGCTCACACACACACGCGCGCGCGCACGCACGCGCGCGCGCGCACACACACACATACACAACACACACACACACACACACACACACACACACACACACACACACACACACACACACACACACACACACACACACACACACTGTTCCTTTATTTATTTTTTTCCCTGGTGACTTCAGAAAGGCAAGAAGGCTAATTGGCTAATTGGGCCTCGAAGGGAGGGACCTGGGAACTAAACCTCTATCTCTAATATTGTTATGCCAGGGCAGCCGGCGAATGCACTGCTCTTCACGATTTTCAACTGCCGTGGGATCTTTTAAGCGTGCACAGGCCAAAAAGCAGATGGGTCCGACTTACAAAATCAGAAACAAATGGAAACAGAAGAAGACGTATTTGATTAACGAAACAAAGCACATATGTTCAACAAACTGGCAATTTGTCGAGAGTACAAAACAGACAACAAAGAAACAAAGTCATCAGACTTAGGACAAAGACAACTGATTACGTAACTTCCTGTCGCGTTTCGCTGAGCTAAGGACGGTAACTCTCCTTTCTTTTATTTTTTGAACCAAAGGAGAGACAGGAAAAGCTGGAGAAGAAGAAGAAGGAATTAGAGGATGACAGGAAGGGAGGAATAAAGAGAGAGAGAGAGAGACAAACAGACAGACAGACAGACAGAGACACAGAAAGACAAGGAGAAAGAGAAAGACAAAGAGACAGACAGACAAAGAGAAAAAGACAAAGAGAAAAAAGACAGACAAAGAGAGAAAAACAGAGAGAGAGACAGAGACAGAGAGGGATAGAGACAGAGAGGCAGAGTTAGAGAGTTAGAGACAGTTAAACAGAGAGAGACTTATAGACAGAGTTAGAGAGAGAGAGAGAGAGACAGACAGACAGACAGAGAGAAAGAGAGAGAGACAGAGAGAGAGAGACAGAGACAGAGACAGAGGGACAGAGAGAGAGAAACTGTTGGACATGGAGGCGATGAAACAGCGCTCTCTCTCTCTCTCTCTCTCTCTCTCTCTCTCTCTCTCTCTCTCTCTCACGTACACATACACACACACACCGGCCCCGCAACACACATATACACACACACACATACTCACACATACACACACAAATACACACACACACCACACCACACCATACCACACACACACATACACCACACCACACCACACCGCACCACACCACACCACACACCTGTGTAGCCCACGTGAGGCAGAGGCATTTTGACTGTACATGTAGGTCACACCGACCAGCTAGTGAATAAACACTTCACACTGAAGACAGGCAACACACACCATCGTTATGTGCAACCTTTTTTTTTTTACTCTCTCTCTCTCTCTCTCTCATTTTCTCTCTCTCTCTCTCTCTCTCTCTCTCTGTCCCTGTCTCTGTCTCTCTCTGTCTCTCTCTCTGGCTCGCTCGCGGTGTATAGTATAAACTGAGGAAAGCACTGAAAGTGACAATTTAATTTTCAACGACATGTTTATGATTATGCATTGTAAAATTTGTATAAATCACAAAAGCCCTACATGTATCTCCCTCCCCACCTCGTTGACTATTGCACTGTGGCATAAGGCCAAAGTACATTAAAACAGTTCTGAATTCCGTCTGTCTGTCTGTCTCTGTCTGTCTGTCTGTCTGTTTCTCTGTCTCTCTAACTTTATGTCTGCCTGTCTCTCTCTGTGTCTCTGTCTGTCTCTGCTCTGTCTCTGCTCTATGTGTCTGGACTGTCTGTCTGTCTGTCTGTCTCTCTCTCTCTGTCTCTCTCTACGCCAGGTAAAAATAAAAAATACGGTACAGTTGTATCCCATAACCCTGAAATCGTAACGCAGGGGAGTGAGTGAGGTGGTAGAGACTACAACTTAACTCAGGGTCAGCATTGTGAGGGCGATGCCTGTCTCCTCTCCCTCGTGCTTTACCTTCCCTAACTCTGAAGAAAGTCTGGTAGGTAACCACAGCTGGCGTTGGCATTATGGCCCTCCGAGATATGAATCTATCTGAAACCATGGTAATCAGTAAAAAAAAAAAAACCCATGAAATC
>JAPXFY010000027.1:27070985-27073485 GCA_030674185.1 Monoplex corrugatus | reverse complement strand
ATACTAGATGTGTGACGTACACAATAATTGAATGAGCCATGTTGTGTCCATTTTTGTTCTGTTTTGTTGAATTCAAAGTCCTACCACTCTCAGAGTATATGCAGACTAGCTATAAGAATGTTGATCAAAGAAGCCTTAAAACGTTTTGGTTGCACTGTGACATACCAATGCTATTGTCGGATTCTCTGGACTGACTTGTGTCTATATTAATTAATAAACTTGTATTCTCCTCAAATTTGGAATGGACTATTGATTGGTGTGACTGTACCTAGTCCAGGAGATCTCGTCCTCTTGTCTATCCTTGCCGGTTGACATCCCTAGGCCCTTATGATACCTGGTGAAGATGACAACTGGTAAGAGGGATTCGAACCTGACCCGTCATAAGATGGACAGCGAACAGCTGTGAGGGGGAAGGGCAATAGGGACAGAGAGGAAAGGAAGGTAGGTGAGGTGGGAGTGGCACAATCATGGCTGCATGATGCTGGCTACATCCTGCTCATCTTCTGCACCTTTGCCTCACACACACACACACACACACACACACACACGCACACACACACACACACACACACACGCACACACACATACACATACACACACACACACACACACAGAGCACGTGGCATCCGGTGACGTCACCATCACGCTAATTACATCACAGTCTTCGCCCTCAGTGCTCCTCAGAGCTTTGACTTCCGCATCTTGTCCACCAGCATCCGGCATTTTGTCAACCAGGCTAGCAAAGCGAAAACTTAACCCTTTTGACTCCCTCAGCCTATCCACCAGATTTCTGCAGGAAGCTGGTGGATAGGGTGAGGGAGTCTAAGGGTTACGTTTTTGCACTTGGTAAAAAGGGTGCAGGAGCCAATAGGTTTGATTTTTTTTATACTTCTCCACTCCCCTCAATCTACCCAGACTATATTCTGAAGTACCAACAACAAAACAAGAACGAGAAGAAGAAGAAGAAGGAAGAAGAAGAAGAAGAAGAAGAAGAAGAAGAAGAAGAAGAAGAAGAAGAAGAAGAAGAAGAAGAGAAGAAGAAGAAGAAGAAGAAGAAGAAGAAAGAAGAAGAAGAAGAAGAAGAAGAAGAAAGAAGAAAAAAGAAGAAGAAGAAGAAGAAGAAGAAGAAGAAGAAGAAGAAGAAGAAGAAGAAGAAGAATAAGAAGAAGAAGCAGAAGAAGAAGAAGCAGAAGAAGAAGAAGCAGAAGAAGACGAAGACGAAGCAGAAGAAGCAGAAGAAGCAGCAGAAGCAGAAGAAGGAGGAGGAGGAGGAGAAGGAGAAGGAGGAGGAGAAGAAGAAGAAGAAGAAGAAGAAGAAGAAGAAGAAGAAGAAGAAGAAGAAGAAGAAAAGAAAAAGAGAAAAGAAAAAGAAGAAGAAGAAGAAGAAGCAGATGAATAATAATAATTATAGAAGAAGAAGAAGTACAAGAAGAAGTACAAGAAGAAGAAAAAGAAGAAGAAGAAGGACAGTCAAGCCATGCTAACACTCCCATTTGTTATGCAAAAATTATTACAGACAATCCAAAGTCTGTACTGCTCAGTATTTGTCAGACATGAAGTGAACACAATGGTAGATTGTTACAACAGTCAAAACACAATGTAAGTATAGTCAGATGTGAAGTCTGTCTGTCTATCTATCTATCTATCTATCTATCTATCTCTCTCTCTCTCTATCTATCTATCTGTCTATCTGTCTATCTATCTATCTATCTATCTACCTATTTATCTATCCATCTATCTGTCTGTCTATCTACGTAGCTTTCACACACACACACACACACACACACACACACACACACACACACACACACACACACAACACACACAACATACAAACACACACACATACAAACACACACACACAAACACAGAGACTAAAGAAAAAGAAAGTAATAAAAAATAATGCACATGCTAAAAGTGCAAAATCCATCATGGATGAAGAGGTGGGGAGCAGTGATGGACCTCATTAACCCTTTAGCTTTTACTCTCGCATTTTAACCCCACCCACCCCCACCATTGCGGGAAATAGGTTGAAGCTGGTGGATAGGTTACAAGAGTAATCTTGTTTTTTTCTCCCTGATGATCTAAGACCTTTTATTTAGCTATTAACATATCTATTTATTTAGACCTTTTATTTAATTATTCATTTATCTATTTATCTACTTATTCATTTATCTACTTATTTATTTATTTATTATGTATTTATTTATTCATTTATTTATTCATTTATTTATTTATTTATTATTTATCATTAATTTATATACATATTCTTAATCATTCATTTATTTATCTATTTCATTTATTTATTTTCTATTTTAATTTTTGTTGCTGTTGTTGTTTGTTTGTTTGTTTGTTTGTTTGTTTGTTTGTTTTTTGCGGCTCGCATCGAGAAGTACCAAATATGGATTTTCTGTTATAATCGCTATATGAATGGGGGAAAAAAAAGGAGAAAAGAAACTGTTAGAATGGTTGGACCATCTTAGGTTCTACTGTTCTCCCC
>JAPXFY010000027.1:27045985-27053485 GCA_030674185.1 Monoplex corrugatus | reverse complement strand
TCTCTCTGCCTCTGTCTGTCTGTCTGTCTGACCGTGTCTGTCTGTCTATATATCTCTCTCCTCTCTCTCTGTCTGTCTGTCTGTCTGAGTGTGTGTCTGTCTGTCTCTCTCTCTCTGTCTGTCAGTCTGTCTGTGTGTCTGTCTGACTGTGTCTGTCTATCTGTCTGTCTGTCTGTCTGTCTGTCTCTCTCTCTTAGAACTAACTAAAAGCAATGTTTGATAATTAAGTCTGTGCCAAAAATGAGCGATGTAGATTCCCTCTAGTTCGAGTAATCTGCGTTTAATTGAGAGCAGACAGCGTGTGTTACCTCGCCGACGGTTTGAATTCAAGTGACTTCGCTGCAGCCTCCCGCCTTATATACTCCTGCTGTGTCTTTAGCTTGACCAGCAGATGGAGGAATGGAACGATGTATGTATATAGATGGTTTTTACGAATTGTTTGAGGCCTTAATGCACTGTTTAAGTTAAGCTTGATGATGATAGTCAAGTACTGTTTAGTGTTTCCCTTCGTTAAATGTTAGATCGGGTCAGCAAAAGAAGGATCTGTTGACTGCTACACCGACAGAAGTATCAACTGAGGGAAAGCACTGAAAGTGACAATTTTCGACGATGTTATTATTTTATATGCATTGCAAAATTTGTGTAAATCACAAAAGCCCTATTTCCCTCCCCCCACCCCATTGACTATTGAATGGTGGCCTAACGCCGATGTACATTAAAAATGCCGAGTTCTGAGAAATTCTGAGTTCTGAGCTCTCTCTCTCTCTCTCTCTCTTTTTCTCTCTCTCTCTCTCTCTCTCTCTCTCTCTCTCTCTCTCTCTCTCTCTCTCTCTCTCTCAGGGCTTAAAACAGGAGGAGGAAAAAAACACTGAAACTAGGGGGGGTCCGGGGGGGGGGGGGGGAGGAGGGAGGGGCAAATCAGGGGCCATAACTTGCGCGCCGTTGCTATGAACGCATTGCAAGCCGATCACGGATGCCTTGCTCCTTTCGTTTTTGTTTTTGTTTTTTGTTTGTTTGTTTGTTGTTGTGGTTTTTTTGACAAACCAGACGCGGAACGTTTTAAGCTCTGTCTGTCTGTCTGTCTGTCTGTCTGTCTGTTTCTCTCTCTAATGAGAACTGTTACTGTTGTTGTTGTCGCCCCATTTTCTACTCCATCGTTATGACCACAGAAACTGGAAGTTTTCCTAATACGATGATGATGATAACAATGAGGATGATAGTGATGATGCTATGGGGTTTTATCTAGGATTGAGACTACGTGGCATGGTTGTACTCTACGCTATCATAACATAGCCTGGCGTCAACCAGGCCTGAGAGGTAATTACGTAAAGACACCTGCGGTGTTGATCAGACGATTTGACCAATACCGTCGGTGATACACCCGTGAAGTGGATGAGACTCTGCTGTGTGGTTCCAGTCTTCCCAAATGAGCCCCCCATAGCACACTCAACTCTGGGTAGGAGCCAGGTGGAGCCGAAAAATCCCACAATGATTTTTAGTTTTTTTGAAGGTAGGCCCTACTGATGGGGGATTCGAACCCGCAACCTTCCAGTCGGTACCCCGTTGCATTAACCACTACCACCACAGCTACTGGTTGGAATGATGACTTAACCATTTCACTCTCGCGCTCTATCCAATTTCAGTCTTTCACTCCCTCATCCTATCCATTTCACTCTCGCACTCTATCCAACTTCAGTCTTTGACTCCCTCATCTATCCATTTCACTCCTCTCGCACTCTCATCTCAGATCAACTTCAGTCTTTGACTCCCTCATCTATCCATTTCACTCTCGCGTTCTATCCAACTTCAGTCTTTGACTCCCTCATCTATCCATTTCACTCTCGCACTCTATCCAACTTCAGTCTTTGACTCCCTCATCTATCCATTTCACTCTCGCATTCTATCCAACTTCAGTTTTTGACTCCCTCATCTATCCATTTCACTCTCGCGTTCTATCCAACTTCAGTCTTTGACTCCCTCATCCTATCCATTTCACTCTCGCACTCTATCCAACTTCAGTCTTTGACTCCCTCATCTATCCATTTCACTCTCGCGCTCTATCCAACTTCAGTTTTTGACTCCCTCATCTATCCATTTCACTCTCGCATTCTATCCAACTTCAGTTTTGACTCCCTCATCTATCCATTTCACTCTCGCGTTCTATCCAACTTCAGTCTTTGACTCCCTCATCTATCCATTTCACTCTCGCCTCTATCCAACTTCAGTCTTTGACTCCCTCATCTATCCATTTCACTCTCGCGCTCTATCCAACTTCAGTCTTTCACTCCTCATCCTATCCATTTCACTCTCGCGTTCTATCCAACTTCAGTCTTTGACTCCCTCATCTATCCATTTCACTCTCGCACTCTATCCAACTTCAGTCTTTGACTCCCTCATCTATCCATTTCACTCTCGCGCTCTATCCAACTTCATTCTTTGACTCCCTCATCTATCCATTTCACTCTCGCATTCTATCCAACTTCAGTCTTTGACTCCCTCATCTATCCATTTCACTCTCGCATTCTGTCCAACTTCAGTCTTGGACTCCCTCATCTATCCATTTCACTCTCGCGCTCTATCCAACTTCAGTTTTTGACTCCCTCATCTATCCATTTCTCTCTCGCGCTCTATCCAACTTCAGTTTTTGACTCCCTCATCTATCCATTTCACTCTCGCGCTCTATCCAACTTCAGTCTTTGACTCCCTCATCTATCCATTTCACTCTCGCGCTCTATCCAACTTCAGTTTTTGACTCCCTCATCTATCCATTTCACTCTCGCATTCTATCCAACTTCATTCTTTGACTCCCTCATCTATCCATTTCATTCTCGCATTCTATCCAACTTCAGTCTTTGACTCCCTCATCTATCCATTTCACTCTCGCATTCTATCCAACGTCAGTCTTTGACTCCCTCATTTATCCATTTCTCTCTCGCGCTCTATCCAACTTCAGTCTTTGACTCCCTCATTTATCCATTTCACTCTCGCATTCTATCCAACTTCAGTCTTTGACTCCCTCATCTATCCATTTCACTCTCGCATTCTATCCAACGTCAGTCTTTGACTCCCTCATCTATCCATTTCACTCTCGCATTCTATCCAACTTCAGTCTTTGACTCCCTCATCTATGCATTTCACTCTCGCATTCTATCCAACTTCAGTCTTTGACTCCCTCATTTATCCATTTCACTCTCGCATTCTATCCAACGTCAGTCTTTGACTCCCTCATCTATCCATTTCACTCTCGCATTCTATCCAACGTCAGTCTTTGACTCCCTCATTTATCCATTTCACTCTCGCATTCTATCCAACGTCAGTCTTTGACTCCCTCATTTATCCATTTCTCTCTCGCGCTCTATCCAACTTCAGTCTTGGATTCCCTCATCCTATCCACCAGCTTCCAGCAATAGAATTAGCAGTTGTCGTACAAAGATGAAACAAAGAGTTATTGGAGTTATTTCAAGAGGGATTCTTCACGATCGGACAACTCCATATGCGCTCCGTCCAAATCTGCCAGCAGTAATTATATCTGACAGATTTCCTGAGCCTGCACAAAACCCTATGGCGCTGGCGAGGTCTTGAAACGGGGGAAAAGGAGAGAAAGGATCTATCAAACACTTAAGCTGATACCACCAGAATGATGGAAACATTAAGATGGGCAAGCGACCGGGCCAGTTTTTAATGTTGCGGGCCGGGATTGAACTCAAGAGTCTTGAGTCCACGACTCTACCAACTATCCCGCCTTAAATACAATTCAGTTCAATTCAATACTCCGTAATTATTCATCCAGTTTGGAAATTAAAATGTTCACAAGCAATAATGGTCGTTACAGAAGTAACAGTAACAGTAGTAGTAGTAGTAGTAGTAGTAGTAGTAGTAGTAGTAGTAGTAGTAGCAGCAGCAGCAGTAGTAGTAGTAATAGCAGCAGCAGCAGCAGCAGCAGTAGTAGTAGTAGTAATAATAGCAGCAGCAGCAGCAGCAGCAGTAGTAGTAATAGCAGCAGCAGCACCAGCAGCAGCAGTAGTAGTAGTAGTAGTAGTAGTAATAGCAGCAGCAGCAGTAGTAGTAGTAGTAATAGCAGCAGCAGCAGCAGTAGTAGTAGTAGTAATAGCAGCAGCAGCAGCAGTAGTAGTAGTAGTAGTAGTAATAGCAGCAGCAGCAGCAGCAGTAGTAGTAGTAGTAATAGCAGCAGCAGTAGTAGTAGTAGTAATAGTAATAGCAGCAGCAGTAGTAGTAGTAGTAGTAGTAATAGCAGCAGCAGCAGTAGTAGTAGTAGTAATAGCAGCAGCAGCAGTAGTAATAGCAGCAGCAGTAGTAGTAGTAGTAATAGCAGCAGCAGTAGTAGTAATAGCAGCAGCAGCAGCAGTAGTATAGTAATAGCAGCAGTAGCAGCAGTAGTAGTAGTAGTAGTAATAGCAGCAGCAACAGTAGTAGTAGTAGTAGAATCTAGTAATAAAAGAAGTAGTGATGGCAGTAGTAGTAGTAACAGCAGAAATAGTAGCAACAGGGACAGCCAAGATTGTGTATGTTTCATTGATCTGTTTCCAAATCTTTGAGTTAACTGAATCAATGAGTATATTCGCCAGTGTGTGTGTGTGTGTGTGTGTGTGTGTGTGTGTGTGTGTGTGTTGTGTGTGTTTGTGTGTGTGCATGTGTGCGTGTGTGTGTGTGTGTTTGTGAGTATGTGTGTGTGAATGTGTGTGTGTGTGTGTGTGTACATGTGTGTGTGTGTGTGTGTGTGTGTGTCTGTGTGTGCATGTTTGTACGTGTACGTGTGTGTTTGGGTGTACACTTGTGTGTGTGTGTGTCTGTGTGTGCATGTTTGTACGTGTACGTGTGTGTTTGGGTGTACACTTGTGTGTGTGTGTGTCTGTGTGTGCATGTTTGTACGTGTACGTGTGTGTTTGGGTGTACACTTGTGTGTGTGTGTGTATGCATGTATGTATGTCTGTCTGTCTGTATGTATGTATGTGTGTATGTATATATGTATGTATGCATATACGTATGTCTGTGTGTGTGTGTGTGTGTGTGTGTGTGTGTGTGTGTGTGTGTGTGTGAATGTATGTATGTATGTATGTATGTATGTATGTATGTATGTATGTGTGTATGTTTGTATGTATGTGTGTGAGAGTGTGTGTGTGTGTATGCGTGTGTATATGCTGCGTATGTGTGAACGTAATGTGTGTTTCTCTATTTCTGTGTTTGGGTGTACGTGTATCCGTATAGTGTTCAAACTGAAACGCGTTTATTAAGTACCGTACTTGTTTCTTGTTCCATGTCATGTCATGGTTATGTCACTGATATTTTGGTGACATTCCATTTGATGTATACTATTCAAAAAAAGTTTCGATTGTTCGATGTCATGCCATGGTTATGTCACTGATGCATTGGTGATTTTTGATTTGATGTATACTATTCAAAAAAAGTTTCGATTGTTCGATGTCATGCCATGGTTATATCACTGATGTATTGGTGATTTTTGATTTGATGTATACTATTCAAAAAAAGTTTCGATTGTTCGATGTCATGCCATGGTTATATCACTGATGTATTGGTGATTTTTGATTTGATGTATACTATTCAAAAAAAGTTTCGATTGTTCGATGTCATGCCATGGTTATGTCACTGATGCATTGGCGATTTTTGATTTGATGTATACTATTCAAAAAAAGTTTCGATTGTTCGATGTCATGCCATGGTTATATCACTGATATATTGGTGACATTCCATATGTTTCATGTATACTATTCAAACAAAACAAAACAAACAAAAAAGGGGGGGGGGGTATTTTGTTCCATGTCATGGCTATATACCGATGTATTGGTGACCTTTCATTTGATGTATACTGTTCAAAAAAGTTAAGTTTGTTCCAAAAAAAGTTAAGTTTGTTCCATGTCATACAGTGGCTATTTCACTGATGTGTTGGTGATTTTTTATTTGATGTATACTATGCAAAAAAAAAATTTAATAAAAGGGGGGGGGGGGGTTAGTTTGTTCCATGTCATGTTTATATACCGATGTATTGGTGATCTTTCATTTGATGTATACTATTCAAAAAAAGTTAAGTTTGGTCCATGTCATACCATGGCTAGTTCACTGATAATATATTGGTGACTTTTGATTCGATGTCTCCTTTTCAAAAAAGTTAGAGTCATCATCAGGTTTTTTTTTAACTTCTTCGTGTGGAAAATGACTCAATGCAAAGAAACAGAATATAGTAGTACTATATAACATGATGGTGACCCTTAACGTTTTTTGAATAGTATATGTAGTATATATCTTCTGAAGCGTGCGTGCAATGCGCTTAGGAATTTGCTTCCTGGAATATTACGCTATTTAAATAAATGTTCAGTAGCGGTTATGGTGGTGATGGTGGTCGTAGGAGTGATAGAAGTAGTAGTAGTAGTACAGTAGTAGTAGTAGAAGTAGAAGTAGCAGTAGCAGAAGCAGTAGTAGTAGTGTAGCAGAAGCAGCAGCAGTAGTAGAAGTATAGTAGTAGTAGTAGTAGTAGTAGTGGTGGTGGTGATGGTGGTAGTTGTTATAATAGTAGTTGTTGTTGTTGTTGTAGTTTTTTGTTGTAGTAGTTAGTAGTCATCAGTAGTAGTAGGAGGAGGAGGAGGAGAAATACTAGTAGTAGCAGCAGCAGCAGAAGTAATATAAGTAGTAGTGTTAATGGTTAATAGTAGTAGTAGTCACAGTAGTAGCAGCAGCAGGACGAGGAGTAGTAACAGTAGTAGTATTAGTTGTAGTTAGTAGCTGTAGTAGTCAGAATTCATTAATAGCAGTAGCAATAGTAATAACACCAGCAGCAGTAGTAGTAAGTATTAGTAGTAGTGGTAGCAGTAGTAGTAAGAGCAGCAGCAGTAGTAGTAGTAGTAATAGTAGTAGTAGTAGCGGCAGCAGCAGCAGCAGCAGTAGTAGTAGCAGTAGTAGCAGCAGCAGCAAAATAATAGTATTAGTAGTAATGGTTAATAGTCATCATCATCATCATCAGGTGCCTTGCCGCATGGCGTTGGCGATCATGGACTTCCATCTGTCTCTATCTCTTGTTGCCCCAAGCATCTCCTCCACCCAATAGTAGTAGTAGTAATATTAGTAGCAACAGCAAGGCGAGGAGTAGCAGTAGTAGTAGTAATAGTAGTAGCAACAGCAGCAATAGTAGTAAGCAAATAGTAAAAAGAGTAGTAGAAGTTGTAGTAGTAGTAATGAATAGTAGTAGAAATAGCAGCAGCAGCAGCAGTAATAGCAGTAACAGAAATTATGGTTAGTAATAGCAAGTGTTGTAATACGAAATAGTAACAAAGAGACTACATGTAATACTTACGGATCCGGTCCGGAGATTCCGTTCTCTTTGGTAGCAAGGCTACAG
Source organism: Monoplex corrugatus (assembly GCA_030674185.1). NCBI lineage: Eukaryota > Metazoa > Mollusca > Gastropoda > Littorinimorpha > Ranellidae > Monoplex > Monoplex corrugatus. Next base: position 27,046,116 of record JAPXFY010000027.1, on the reverse strand, counting down.
TAGCAGACAGTCACGGAAGAAAGTCCCGCAGTAGTACTGAAGGGAGAGGCTATCTCTCTCTCTCTCTCTCTTTCAGCCTCTCTGGCAATTTAAAAGTACCGGTGGTGCCAGAAGCAGCAAAAAGGATAGTA
>JAPXFY010000027.1:27035985-27038485 GCA_030674185.1 Monoplex corrugatus | reverse complement strand
GTCTGTCTGTCTCTCTCTGTCTGTCTGTCTGTCTGTCTCTCTCTCTCTCTGTCTGTGTCTGTCTGTCTCTTCTGTCTCTCTCTCTCTCTCCTCTCTCTCTCTCTCACAGTCACTCACTCACACACAAACAACCACACGAAACTTGTGAATCAACTGCCAACCAAGCCAAGCCCTGGAAACCATAACTGCGTGATAGCAGAATAACTACACTAAACCATTCTCACAGACTTTCCTCCCACTGCGCTCTCGTAAGAAACGGTTTTACGACTGGTTGGTCTTACTGAGATATCTGCTACTGATGCTGAATGTCTGTGATGCTTAGCCAGGTGTTCAGAATTCGCAGCTCATGAAGCCAAGAGTGTGATAATCAGCCGTGATGCTACGTATGTGAAAAGCTCCTCAGAAAAATGGTATCGTATGCAGCACCCAGAACATGGGTTGCAGTAGCACCAGTCGCTATAGAGCAACGGTTAAGTATCCCCACCTTCTGGAAATTCTGTGCTAGAAATTTCCTCTTTTCTGTCACTCTCTTTGTTTCTGCCTTGTTGCCTTGCTTTCTGTCATTTCTACTTATTTTCTACCTTAATGGTCCATTCACCTGTATTTTTTCGATAAAGTCTTACGTACTTTTTCTTCGAATTGATAATTGGGTACATGTATTAAGTGCATTTTTGGCTCTAAGGAGGTGAGATATGCGGAAGCAATTTTAGTATTTTATGCCTGTTTTTATATATGTTTTTGTGTCCTTATGTATGCTTATATTTGTATTCAGGTGTGTCTCCCCTGTGCGATAAATCGGACGGAATGGTCCTACGCCGGGGGCATGTCCTTAGATTATGTGCGCGAATGCATTGATATGTGTACATAATTTTCTTTTCTTTTTTTTTTCTTTTTTTTTTTTCCTGTTGAAGTTTTAAGCGGTTATAGCCCTGATATGACTCTGCGCAGTCGGCTGGGTTTTAAACAACAATAAAAGAAAAGAAAGAAAGAAAGTTCAACGGACTACCGACTGGAAGGTTGTGGGTTCGAATCCACAATCATCATCATCATCAGGTGCCGGTGCCCTGCCGCATGGCGTTGGCGATCATGGACTTCCATCTGTCTCTATCTCTCGTTGCCCCTAGCATCTCCCCAACCCTCCTCGTCCCCAGCCACTCTGCAAGTCCGTCCAGCATTTAACCCATTCACATCAGTCCTGTCTGAATCATTGTAAGATTTTTTTCCCCGCCTTAACCAGGTCCTAACCAGTCCACCAGAACTGAGCGTACTGTGAGCTCATTGGGAATACTAGAAGCACAATCATAGTCGTCGAGTCTCCCTGACTTCACGTATGCGTCAGTGAGGTTGCTGTTCAGAACTCTTTAAGTAACACTGCAGATATAGAGATCTGTATCTCTAAAGCCACCACCCATGGTTGGCCGCCAGGATATATTACGATAGTAAACTTAGATTACAGCCATGTCACGTTGGCCTCAATCCTAAATGGAACTCTACAGCGTCATGATTAAATAACAACAACAATAATAATGATAATAATAATAGTAACAATAACAATATTAATATTAATAATAATAATAACAATAATAATAATAATAATAACAATAGGAAGAAAAAGAAGAAGAATGGTGATGATGACGATAATAATAATAATAATAATAACAATAATAACAATAATAATAATCAACATCAACTGACCTTATAGGACTATTAACCACCACAACAAGAAAAGCACACACACACAACAAAACCATGATGTGAGGTGTGTCAGAGTTAGCCAAGATATACCCACGTGTGTGAGAATTCGCCAAGATAACAAGTGTGTAATAATACATTATGCTACCAAGTGAGTGAGAATTAACCATGATACCACCTGTGTGAGATTTAACCATGATACTACGTGTGAGTAAATTAACCATACCACGTGTTGTGAGAATTAACCATGATGCCACGTGTGTGAGAATTTACCATGATGCCACGTGTGTGAGAATTAACCATGATGCCACTACGTATGTGAGAATTAACTATGATGCCACGTGTGTGAAAATTAACCATGACATTTCGTATGTGAGAATTAACCACGATGCCACGTGTGTGGAATAACATGATACCACGTATGTGAAAATAAACCTTGACACCACGTGTGTGAGAATTAACCATGATGACACGTTTGTGTGTGAGAATTAACCATGATGGCATGTGTATGAAAATTAACCCTGATGCAACGTGTAAGAATTAACAATGATAACACGTTTGTGTGTGAGAATTAATCATGATAACACTATGTGTGAGAGAATTAACCATGATACCACAAAGTGTGTGAGAATTAACCATGATAACACGTATGTTTGTGAGAATTAACCTTGATGCCGCCTGAATGAGAAATAATCATGATGCCACGTGTGTCAGAATTAACCATGACACCATGTGTGTGAGAATCATCCATGATACCACATGTGTGAAAATTAACCATGACACTACGTGTGTGAAAATTAACCATGAC
>JAPXFY010000027.1:27020985-27030985 GCA_030674185.1 Monoplex corrugatus | reverse complement strand
TTGCATTGTACATATCTGTTAATATATCGTTGTGACAAAGTATGTAAGGTGAGCACAGTTCATTCTTTACATGTACATATATGTTATATATCGTTGTGACAAAGTCTGTGAGGTGAGCACAGTTCATTCTTTACATGTGCATATCTGTTAATATATCGTTGTGACAAAGTCTGTGAGGTGAGCACAGTTCATTCTTCACATGTACATATCTGTTAATATATTATTGTGACAAAGTCTGTAAGGTGAGTACAGTTCATTCTTTACACTGTACATATCTGTCAAAATAGTGTTGTGACAAGTCTGTGAGGTGAGTACTGTTCATTCTTTACACTGTACATATCTGTCAAAATAGTGTTGTGACAAGTCTGTAAGGTGAGCACAGTTCATTCCTTACAAGTTACACTGTGCATATCTGTTAATATATCGTTGTGACAAAGTCTGTAAGGTGAGTACAGTTCATTCTTTACACTGTGCATATCTGTTAATACATCGTTGTGACAAAGTCTGTAAGGTGAGTACTGTTCATTCTTTAGAATGTACATATCTGTCAAAATAGTGTTGTGACAAGTCTGTAAGGTGAGCACAGTTCATTCCTTACACTGTGCATATCTGTTAATATATCGTTGTGACAAAGTCTGTAAGGTGAGTACTGTTCATTCTTTACAATGTATACATCTGTCAAAATAGTGTTATGACAAGTCTGTAAGGTGAGCACAGTTCATTCCTTACACTGTGCATATCTGTTAATATATCGTTGTGACAAAGTCTGTAAGGTGAGTACTGTTCATTCTTTACAATGTATACATCTGTCAAAATAGTGTTATGACAAGTCTGTAAGGTGAGCACAGTTCATTCCTTACACTGTGCATATCTGTTAATATATCGTTGTGACAAAGTCTGTAAGGTGAGTACTGTTCATTCTTTACAATGTATACATCTGTCAAAATAGTGTTATGACAAATCTGTAAGGTGAGCACAGTTCATTCCTTACACTGTGCATATCTGTTAATATATCGTTGTGACAAAGTCTGTAAGGTTAGCATCGTTCATTCTTTACAATGTACATATCTGTTAACATAGTGCTGTGAAAAAGTCTGATAAGTAAGCACAGTTCATTCTTTACATGTACACATCTGTCAAAATAGTGTTGTGACAAAGTCTGATAGGTGATCACAGTTCATTTTTTACACTGTACATATCTGTTAAAATATTGTTGTAACAAGTCTGTAAGGCGAGTACTGTGCTTTTTTTTCCACATATATCTGTGTCTGTGTTTTTCCGAATAAAGCGATCATACTTCCATCCCTCAACACCAAAGGTGTTGATGTAGGCAAGTGAATGTGGCGAAACAAGCATCCTGAACGGTCTTTCAACACACACACACACACACACACACACACACACACACCACACACACACACACACACACACACACACACACACACACACACACGCACGCACGCACTCACACACAAACAAAACAAAACAAAACAAAACAAAACAAACTTATCACACTATGACCACCTAATCACGCCTAGTTTTTCAATTCTCTCTACGAATTCGTATGTGTGTGTCTGTGTGTGTGTACGTATATGTATGTGTGTGCGCGCGTGTGTTTATGTGTGTTTGTGTCTCTGTGTGTGTGTCTCTCTGTGCGTGTGGGTGAAAGAGAGAGATAGAGAGAGACAAAGAGAGAGAGTGAGAGACAGACAGACAGACAGAGACAGAGGGACAGAGAGAGTGAGAGAGTAAGTAATGAGTGAGAAAGAGAGAGACAGAGAGAGAAAGAAAGAGAGAGTGAGAGAGAGAGAGAGTGCGTGTGTGTATGTATGTATGTATGTATGTATGTATGTATGTTGTGTGTATGTATGTATGTATGTATGTGTGTGTGTGTGTGTGTGTGTGTGTATGTATGTATGTGTGTGTGCATGTATGTATGTGTGTGTGTGAGTGTGAGTGTGAGTGTGTGTGTGTGTGTGTGTGTGTGTGTGTGTGTGTGTGTGCGTGAGTGTACATACATGTATGTGTGTGTGTGCGTGTGGATGTGCACGGATTCAATCACTTCCCCCGTTTCCACAATATCTCACCATATCTCTCAGAAATCACTTTAGCACAGTCATCAAGGGACGTTAAGTTTCCAGTAACTAACAGATCATCCCGTAACGTCTCCTTCCGGAACTCCCCACTCCCACCCCCACCCCCACCCTACCCCTCGTTCATCCCCCCATGATTTCTTTAGCAGAAGACCTGGGGGAAATGTTCTCAGCCACAGGTAGCTCATAAACCATTCACCTGTCTCTATTTTGCCAGAGCATCTCCCTTCATATCCACGTTATCACCACCCCTACAGCCCCCTAAACTCCCTACCCCTACCCTCCCGGGCCCAACATCATGAATGCAACAGACGTGGAGCGTAGTAAACTTCAACGCACGTGGAAAGACATAGTGGTTAACCCTTTGACTCCCCGCACCCTGTCCACCAGCAGCCTGCATTGTCACCCATGCTAACAAAACAAAACAAAACAAAAAACTTAACCCTTTGACTCCCTCACCCTATCCACCAGCTTCCTGTCCTGTCCTGCAGGAAGCTGGTGGATAGGGTGAGGGAGTCAAAGGTTAAAGTTTCTCTCACCCTATCCACCAGCTTCCTGCAGAGCTCTCTGGAGTCAAAGGGTTAAATTTTTCTCACCCTATCCACCAGTTTCCTGTAAGACGAGGGAGTGAAAGGGTTAAGTATTTTGCCAGTTAATGGATAGGATGCAGGAGTCAAAGGATTGTCAAATCAAAGAGGCATCAGGCTAGAACGCCAGGCACCTGGGTTTGATTGGAGACATTTTTTTCTCCTACCTGCACCCCACCCCCCACTGTCCACCACCCCCAGCCCCTCCCCCATCACACCCCCCTCATCTCCACTAGACCTTAAGTGGTGGTCTGGGAACTAGTCCTCCAGAAGAGAGGACTGATGGAGATTTGAACCCCACAACCTTTCAGTCTGTAATCCGTTGTACTAACCGTTACACCATGGCCACTGGCAAAACCAAAAATAATAACATTTTTTTTGTTTTTGTTTTTGTTTTTGTAAAAAGCTTCCCGCTGTCTGGTCAGTTTGCATAGGACGTTTCCAACTCCAAGATTCCATATACTACATTGGGCATGATGAAAAGCGTTCTTACCAATAGATGCCCATCAACTAACATCAGGAAGACAGTTCTTGAGAGTTATATAGAACCGATACTGTTGCACGGGTTGTGAGGCGTGGACAGTCAACACGCAAAGTCAGAACAGAATTGAGGCAACTGAAATGTGGTTTCTAAGAAGAATGTTGAGAGTTCCATGGACAGCAAAGAAAACAAACAGCAAAGAAAACAAACAAGAGTCTTGATGGAAGCAGACACTAGAAGATCATTCATAACGAAGATTAGGAACAGACAGGCAATATTTATAGCACATTTTATGAGGAAACAGAAGCTAGAGCACCTGGTCACAACAGGAAAGCTGGAGGGAAAGAGAGCACCAGGTAGACCCGGGAAAAAATACTGGACGGACTTGCAGAGTGGCTGAGGACAGAGAGGGTGGAAGATATGCTTGCGGCAACAAGGGATAGATGCATACAGAGGGCCATGATCGCCAACGCCATGTGGCAGGGCACATGATGATGATGATGATGATGATGATGATGATGATGATGATGATGAAAAAGCTTCCCGCTGTCTGTTCAGTTTGCATAGAACATCTCTGACTCCAAGATTCCATATACTACACTGGGCATGATGAAAAGCGTTCTTACCAACAAATGCCTATCAATTAACACCAAGAAGAGAGTTCTTCAATGTTATATAGAACCGATACTGTTGTACGATTGTGAGGCGTGGACAGTCAACACGCACAGTCATGTACAAAATTGAGGCAACTGAAATGTCGTTTCTAAGAAGAATGTTGAGAGTTCCATGGACAGCAAAGAAAACAAACGAGACAGTCTTGAAGGAGGCAGACACAAGAAATCGTTAACAAAGAAGGTCAGGAAAACACAAGCAACACTTTTAGGACATTTTATGAGACAAGACAAATTAGAGCGCCTGGTCACAACAGGAAAGCTGGAGGAAAGAGAGCACCGGAAAGAGAGCACCAGGTAGACCCAGGGAGAAAATAGTGGATAGACTTGCAAGTTGGCTGAAGACAAAGAGGGTGGGAGATGTACTTGCAGTGACGATGGATAGATTCGTATGGAGGGCCATGATCGCCAACGCCAAGCGGCAGGGCACATGATGATGATGACATTGGGCATAAAATTTCCATCGCTTTTTAAAAGCTGATCTTGCAATTGGTGCAGGACGAAAAATTCAGAAAAAAATGAATAAGAATGATGACTACATGTTCTGCACCTTGTCTCACAAAACGTCGTCAGTTCTTCACAAAAGCCCAGCAGACATGCCTACAAAAATGTACATGTCTACCCTCTACTGCAACGTTGAAAAAAAGACGAACCACAAAATATACAAAGCCACAGAACATTGAATGCTATTTCAAATGTCTTATGTTCCTGTCAATCTTCGTTACAAATTCCGTAGAAAAAATTCGCTTTAACACGTAAAGCAAGACGGTTACACGTATACAGAAAAAAAAAACCGTGGCACTATACTACGGCGACATGCTTGCTCCGGGACTTAATCAGCCAAGAATTCAATGGAGAGAAGAAAGAAAGAAAGAAAGAATTGTCATAACCTCTTTCTTCCTTCAGACTGAAGGGAAATCACTAAAATCTTCAATTTTTCAGTCAAACTTAATAAACCCACTCACTTGATTCCAGGAACTTCCCCTCCAAAATCGCTGTAGTAGAGTTCTCCAGGACTGAACAAGCCAAATAAATATTGCTTCCGTAGTGCACGTGCTGCACGTGCGACGTCCGACTTTCAGTAAAGCCACCGCCACGGCTCTCTGTGCGCTGCCGCTAGCCATCACACCTGGCCGTTTGCTCAATGCTTGCCGCACAGACGTCTCTGCGCTCTAGTTGCTGTTGTGGCATTTAGAAGGTGAGAGTGTGTGTGTGAGGGGATGGAGGGAGGGGGAGAATAAAGAGGGTGGAAGAGACAAGGAAGGCAGCTAGAGAGGGGAGAACAGGGTCATGCCATACCAGAGGTGCTCTCACTAAAGGTTTTTTTTATCTTCTCCGATAACAAGAATTTGTACGGTGGATGGAGTAGTTTTTAACTGCGCAGGGTAATGCTGTTGTTCCGCCAGCCGCCGTGCCGCTGTTTTCAGTATGTGTGTGTGTGTGTGTGTGTGTGTGTGTGTGTGTGTGTGTGTGTGTTGCGTGTGCATGGTGTGTGTGTTTGTGTGTGTGTGTGTGTGTGCTTGTTTGTGTGTGTGTGTTTGTGTGTGTATGTGTGTTTGTTTGTGTGTGTGTGTGTGTTGTTTGTTTGTTTGTGTGTGTGTGTGTGTGTGTGTGTTTGTGTGTGCATATGTGTGTGTTGTCTGTGTGTGTGTTTGTGTGTGTGTGTGTGTTTGTAAGTAGAGTGTGCGTGCGTGCGTGTGTGGTGGTGTGTGTGTGTGTGTGTGTGTGTGTGTGTGTAGAGAAACAGAGAGAAAGAGTGTGTGTGTGATTGTGCGTGTGTGTGTGTGTGTGTGTGTGTGTGTGTGTGTGTGTGTGTGTGTGTGTGTGTGTGTGTGTGGTGTGTGGTGTGTGGGGGCGTGTGGAGGAGAGAGAGTGTGTCTGTGTGTGTGTGCGCGTGTGTGAGGAGAGAGTGTGTCTGTGTGTTGTGTGTGCAGCGCGGCGAGTTAGAGAAACAGAGAGAAAGAGTGTGTGATTGTGTGATTGTGTGTGTGTGTGTGTGTGTGTGTGTGTGTGTGTGTGTGTGTTGTGTGTGTGTATTTGTGCGTGTATTTGTGCGTGCGTGCGTGAGTTTTGTGTGTGTGCGTGTGTTTTTTGTCTGTCTGTCTGTCTGTCTGTCTCTCTCTCTCTCTCTCTCTCTGTGAGTGTGAGTGTGTGTGTGGTGGTGTGGTGCGTGCGTGCGTGCGTGCGTGCGTGCGTGCGTGCGTGCGTGTGTGTGTGTGTGGTGTGTGTGTGTGTGTGTGTTCGATATAGTCTTACGTACTTTCTCTTAGGACTGATAATTGAGTACGTCTATTAAGTGCATTTTTGGCTCTGGGGAAATGAGATATGGGGAAGCAATTTTAGGTAGTTTAGACCTGTTTTCAATAATATGTTTTAGTGTCCTTATAGTTACGTTTAAATTCGTATTCAGATATGTTTTGTAAATCCCCTGTGCAATAAATTGGACGGAGTGGTCAACGCCAGAGGCATCTCCTTAGATTATGTGCGCGAATGCATTGATATATGTCTACTTAATTTTCTTTTCATTTTTTCCCCTGTTGAAGTATTGTGTATGTTTTAAAACGGTTATAGCCCTGATATGGCTCTACGCAGTCGGCTGGGCTTTAATTAAGTAAAAATAACACAGTAAGCATCTAGAAATACACACCACTTAATGATTTTGAAAAATACTGGAAAAGAAGAATAATTTCAGTTCAATTCAGTCTACAGCATTACTCCTTGGAATGTTGGCTGCCCGCACTGAACTCCGGCTCCGGGTCTCTGTCCTCCACATCTGCCTTTCATAAACCAGGCTGAACATCTCTGGACTGTTACGACGACCTGTCCACTCCTTGATGTTTTCCTGGGTCGATAATCTGTTGGTGGTCATCCTCTTTCTTTTGCCCTCGACTCGACTTTTTCCTTAAATGACATCTGTCATGAGAGAGTGCATTATTTTTTTGTATTTTGTTTATTTGTTTCTCTACACATCACGGCCAAAGAAGGTACCCAAGGCTGGCTAGAATCGAATCGAACCCCCACACCTTCCGACTGGATATCTCAGGTCTTTAACCACCTGTTTCCCACGCCCGCCAGGTGCAAGCAATAAAGAGGCAGGGTAAAAGGGTAGAGGGAGTGAAGGGGGTGGGGGGCAGGGGGGTAGGGGTAAAGGGGCAGGTAGGTTATGGAGTAGATGACATGTCATGCACCAGCGCTGTCACGGAGATTTATCTCCTTCCAGAGAGGTATGAACGCATAGCTATCTTAGTGGTTGTTGGCGAGCCATAATTAAGGGCTCGGAATTCCTGTGTCTACCCCAATCCACACCCCACCCAGACAGACATAGACAGATGGGCAGATAAATACCTAGAGAAGAGAGAGAGAGAGAGAAGGGATGGAAAGAGACAGAGATAGAGAGGGAGGGAGGGAAAGAGAAAGAGATAAAAAGGGAGGAAGGAGAAGGGGAGAGAGAGAGAGATACAGAGAGAGACAGAGACAGAGAGACAGAGAGAGAAAGAAATAGAGAGAAAAAGAGAGACAAAGACAGAGAGAGACAGTCTCAGAGAGAGAGAGAGAGAGAGAGAGACAGAGACAGAGAGAGAAGAACAATTCGCTTTTTTTCTTAGAGAGAGAGACAGAGATAGAGACAGAGACAAAAAAGAGAGAAAGCGAGCAATCGAGAGAGACAGACAGACAGACAGACAGGCAGATTAACAGACACAGAGAGAGACTGAGAGAGGAGAGAAAAAAAAAGACAGACAGACAGACAGACAGAGAGAGGAGAACGATTAATTTTTTTTTCTCTTATTTCTACAAGTATAATATGATGAAACAGCGCACATTTAAGATCCAATGGCAACAAAAGAACTGTCCCTGGCAAAATCATTTTATAAAATTCACGTTCATAGTCAGTATACGAAGTACACAATCAGAGAGAGAGAAAAAAACAACAACGTGGCTTTATACTGCGGCGATACGCTCTCCACGAGGAGAGCAGGCCCAATTTCCCATGTGACAAAACAGGAAATGGATACAATAAATAGAATTAAATTTAATTAAAATAAATTGTTTTTGGCATCCAGCCATCACCTAACCTGAGAGAGAAGAGAGACAGACAGACAGACAGAGAGAGACAGACAGACAGACAGACAGAGACACAGACAGACAGAAAGAGAGAGAGACAGACAGAGAGACAGACAGAAAGAGAGAGAGAGACAGACAGACAGACAGACACACAGACAGACAGAGAGGGACACAGAGAGAGAGAAGAGAGAGAGAGAGAAAAGAGACAGACAGACAGACACTGAGTCAGACACTACGAGACAGGCAGAACAGACAGACAGGCAGACAGACAGGCAAGGACAGACAGGAGGGACAGAGAGAGAGAGACAGACAGACACAGAGAGACAGAGAAGGACACAAGAGAGGAGAACAGAGAGACAGAGAGACAGACAGCAGACAGACACTGAGACAGGACAGACAGACAGCAGACAGAAGACAGGAGACAGAGACAGACAGACAGACAGACAGACAGACAGACAGACAGAGACAGGTAATGAGATAATGATACTTTATTTTTCAAACGGACGAAGTTACTGGCTTTAACACAAAACAAAACAAAACAAAACAAAACAAACCACAACAATAACAACAACAACAACAAACAAACAAACAAACAATAAAACCCGTTCTTTTCTTTGCTTGCTTGCTGGTGTTTCCGTATTTTCATGGGCCAAGCCAAACGACATGACTCACAGGATCTTTTAACGTGCACAGTTAATTTAAAGAACGAGCGAGCGAGCGAACCGAGTGAGTGAAGAAAGAAAGATGAAGTGAGGGAAGGAGTGAAGGAGGAAGAGGTTTCTTCACAGGCATGATATACATCAACAAGTTTTCGACAGAAGTAATGATGTGTGGGACGTTATTCGTTTAACACCTCGTGCGTTTATGTGGCCTGAAGAAACACTCGTGAATGGGTTGAAAGCTCGCTAAAAGCCGTGTGTAACACGTTTTGGGGGTAAGCACAAACCGTCTTTACTTCGACTCGTAAGTAAGCCTACGATCTCACCAACTTTCATCTTACCCCGTGGGGATGCCAGGGGCTCTTTCAGTATAAGTAGTATCCCCCCCCCCCCCCCACTCTCCTTCTGGAAATTCTGTGCTAGAAATTTCCTCGTTTCTGTCATTCTCTTTTTTTCTGTCTTATCCTTTGCTGTCTGTCATTTCTTCCTATCGTTTTCTGCCTTGCTGGTCCATTCACCTGTATGTGTTCGTTAAAGTCTTACGTACATTCTCTGGGATTTATAATTGGGTGCATGTATTAAGCGTATTTTTGGATCTAGGAAGGTGACATATGCGGGAACAATTCTAGGTAATTTATGCCTGTTTTTATGTATGACTTAGTGTCCTTATGTATGCTTATATTTGTATTCAGGTGTATATCTCCCCTGTGCAATAAACTGGACGGAGTAGTCAACGCCGGGGCCACGTCGTTAGATTATGTGCGCGATAGCATTAATATGTGTACTTAATTTTCTTTTCTCTCTCTCTCTTCTCTTTTTTTTTTTTTTTTTTTTCCCCTTGAAGTTTTGTCTGTTTTTGAAGCAGTTATAGCCCTGATATGGCTCTACGCTGTCGGCTGGGCTTTAAACAACAATAACAACTACAAAAAGTTTTCGACAGAAGTAATGATGTGTGGGACGTTATTCGTTTAACACCTCCTACGTTTGTGTGGCCTGAAGAAACACCCGTGAATGGGTTGAAAGCTCGCTAAAGCGTGTGTAACAGGTTTTGGGGGTAAGCACAAACCGTCTTTACTTCGACCTGTAACTAAGCCTACGATCTCACCAACTTTCACCTTCCTCCGTGGGAATACCGGGGGCTTTTTCAGTATAAGTAGTATTTCCCCCTCCTCTGAAATTCTGTGCTAAAAATTTCTTCTTTTCTATCACTCTCTGTGTTTCTTTCTTCCTCCTTTCCTTTCTGTCATCGCTCCTGCCATTTTCTGCCTTGCTGGTCCATTAACCTGTATGTGTTTCGTTAAAGTCTTACGTGCATTCTCTTGGGATTGATAATTTGGTACATACCTTAAGTGCATTTTTGATCTAGGGTAATGAGATATGCGGCAGGAATTTTAGGTAATTCAGACCCTTTTTGATATATGTTTCAGTGTCCTTAGTTATGTTCAAA
>JAPXFY010000027.1:27005985-27015985 GCA_030674185.1 Monoplex corrugatus | reverse complement strand
TACTGTTATTTTTGTTTAAGGTCCAACCGACTGCGTAGAGCCGTATCAGGGCTAAAACTGTTTCAAAACCTGTACAATACTTCAACAGGAAAAGAAAAGAAAAGAAAATTCAAGTACTACACATTATCATTGCATTCGTGCATAGGACATAAGGAGATGCCCCTGGCGTTGACCACTCCGTACAATTTATCGCACAGGGGATTTCAAAAACATACCTGAATACAAACTTAAACATAACACGGAACATTAAAACGTATGTAAAAACGGGTTTAACTTACCTAAAATTCCTTTCGCATATCTAATTTCCCTAGAGCCAAAAATGCATTTAATACATGTACCCAATTATCACTCCTAAGGAAAGTACGTAAGACTTGGTCGAACACATACAGGTGAATGGACCAGCAAGGCAGAAAATGACAGAATGCAAAAGAGGAAGGAAGAAAGAAACAAAGAGAGTGACAGAAAAGAGGAAATTTCTTGCACAGAATTTCCAGAAGGTGGGGATACTGTTTATACTGAAAGAGCCCCCAGCATCCCCACGAGGTTTCATGTCTCGCTGGCTCTAGGGAAATAAGATATGCGAAAGAAATTTTTAAGTAATTTAGGCCCGTTTTTAATAAATGTTTGAGTGTCCTTATTGATGTTTAAATTTGTATTCAGACATGTTCTTTTTTAAATCCCCTGTGTGATAAACTGGACGGAGTAGTCAACGCCAGAGGCATCTCCTTCGACTATATGCACGAATGCACTGATATGTGTACTTAATTTTCTTTTCCTTTGTTCTTTCACTGTTGAAGCATTGTGTATGTTTTGAAACAGTCACAGCCCTGATATGGCTGGAGTTTGTTCAAAAGGAATGTACTGCACTCGCACAATTCCATATGCGCTTCACCCAAAATCTGCCAGCAATGTCCTGGCAGACTCCCTGATACTGCGCAAAACTCTATGAGCTGGCAAGTCTTGAACTGAGGAGTGGAAAGGGTGATAGGGAGGGGGTGGGATGGGGAAGACATTTGAAACACTAAGCTGACACTGCCACCAGAATGGTGGACACTTTAAGATGGGGCAGCGAATAGGCCAGGTTTTTTTTTTAATGATGTGGGCCGGGATTGAACTCGAAGATATCAGATACGGAGTCCACGGCTCTATCAAAAGAACCAACCAACCCGCATTAAAAAAAAACCTGGCTTGCCTGAGGATTGAACCCACAACCCTTGTGTTCTGAGCAGGGTGTTCTAACAGCTGGCCACTATTTTCTTGTGGTCAATACAGTGCTTTGGAGATGGAGTTCTAAACAAACTGGATAACAACAGGCATTATGTTCATATATGTATACCTTTAACCTTTTGACTCTCTCACCCTATCCACCAGCTTGCATTGTCAAACATTTATATATATATATATATATATATGTGTGTGTGTGCGTGTGTGTGTGTGTATGTGTGTGTGTGTGTGTGTGTGTGTGTGTGTGTGTGTGTGTGTGTGTGTGTGTGTGTGTGTGTGTGTGTGTGTGTGTGTTTGTGTATACATATACACTCATATATTCATATTCATATTCATGTTCATGTTCATATTCATTTCCTTTGTCACAGTGGATTTTCCATGCGAAACTCGGGCTGTTTTCCCCTTTGATCACAACAGGCACTGTACTGTACTGGATTTTTAAGTACTGGATCACAACAGGCACTAGACTGTAATGGATTTGTAAATATACTGGACCACAACAGGCACTATACTGAAGTGGATTTTTAAAATAATTCACTGGATTACACCAGGCACTATACTGTAGTGGATTTGTAAATATACGGGACCAAACAGGCACTATACTATACAGTGGATTTTTTACATTAAATTCACTGGATTACAACAGGGGCACTATACTGTAGTGGATTTTGAAATACACTGGACATGGATTTTCAAATGCACGATCACAGCAGGCACTACACTGAATTCTCCATTAAACCTAAACCGGCACCAGCACAGACTCTTCTCTAGTGGTGGGAAGTCTCCTGGGAGGGGGAAGGGTGGGGGGGGGGGCTTGGCTTCACAGTGACAGCTGGACTCTTTGGCAGCTTGACTGTGACCAAATAAACTATGGGTTTGATGGAGTGTCTGGGGAGTCAAAATCAAGTGATACGAGGAAAGAACCACAGACTAGGAAGCGTAATAGATGCAGTGAAAAAAAACACCTTCAACCCCCCCCCCCCCCACACACACACACACACACTCACCGCCCCATTCACAAGACTTAATGCATGTGTATTATCCACTCGATCGCTAGTAAAGGTGAAAGTTTTTTTTCAACAGCCGGAGTGGTAGGTAGTTAAGGAGCCAGGTGCCAGAGATCCCCAGCTTCTCCTGGTGGTGGGCACCATGAGGGTGATGCCTATCTGTCCCCCCCCCCTCCCTCGCTGCTTCACCTTTTCTGGCCTTTAACCCTTTGACTCTCTCACCCTATCCACCAGCATCCTGCATTGTCAACCATGCCAACAAAGAAAAAACTTAACCTTTTGACTCTCTCGCCCTATCCACCAGCTTCCTGCAGACCTTCAATCTCATACATCGAGAACAAAACCAACATCAGTGGCCTAAATATTCAAAAAATTGTCCATAGAAATCAAGACAGAGCGGCCTGGAGGGAGATCGTGGTGTCCAGATGTGTAGTGACCAACACCGAACTCGGCGACGCCGACAGGTGAGACAGGTGAGACAATATTAATAATACTACACGTGAGACTAAACACAGTTATTTTACCCAGGACAAGAAGAAAATCTGGTGTATAAAGACCTCTCTTTGAGAAAGGTATTTTGATGAACATGACAACCAGCACTTTTTGTGTTTAGTTTCATGTACACATTATTAGCTGAAATAAACTAATAATTACGTAGGCCTTATACTGAAGCGAAGCAACTGACAAACTGAAGTTACTGACATACTGAAGCTACTGACAGACTGACGTTACTGACAAACTGAAGCTACTGACAGACTGAAGCTACTGACGGACTGAAGCTACTGAAAGACAAGCTGCTGAAAGACTGAAGCTACTGACAAACTGAAGCTACTGACAAACTGAAACTACTGATAGACTGAAACTACTGACAGACTTAAATTACTGACAGACTGAAGCTACTGACAAACTGAAACTACTGACAAACTGAAACTACTGACAAACTGAAGCTACTGACAAACTGAAACTACTGACAAACTGAAACTACTGACAGACTGAAGCTACTGACAAACTGAAACTACTGACAGACTGAAACTACTGACAGACTGAAACTACTGACAGACTGAAATTACTGACAAACTGAAACTACTGACAAACTGAAACTACTGACAGACTAAAGCTACTGACAAACTGAAACGAACGACAGACTGAAGTTCTGATAAACTGAAATTACAGACAGACTGAAGTAAGTGACAAACTGAAACTACTGACAAACTGAAGCTACTGACAGACTGACTTCTTTTTCAAGATAACCGTAATGTTTGCCTTCTGATGCAACTGAAAATCCTTAATTTAATACGCCTGGCGTCTGGAAGCCAAATGTGCAATGAGCTGTAGCAGTGAGGAGCCAACGACCTATGGCTTCTGCCAGACAAAGCTGCGATAATGTCAGCCCTGGCTCATCGTGTCTATCTCTCTATCTTTGTTTGGACTTTGGACTTCTCCTGCTTCCTCGCTGAAAGAACACTAAAAGGCGTTTTTTACCGGTTAGTTCCATGTTCTCAATACAAACTGTAATTTAACAGGATATTATTATAGCCCAGCAAGACCTGAGTGAGAACAACGTCAGTCCTCCGTCATGTTCATGAACAGAGAATTCAATGGTTTGGTCATCTGACAAGTGTACAACCCTACCAGCTGGCTCATATTTATATTCATATATTCATTCATCATATTCATATTCGTATTCATTTTCATATTCATTTCTTTTGTCACAATGGATTTACAATGTGAAACTCGGGCTGCTCTTCCCTTTGAGAGCGCATCGCCGCAGTGCAGCGCCACCCAAGTTTTAAAGTGTGTGTGTGTGTGTGTGCGTGCGTGTGTGTATGTGTGTGTGTTGTGTTGTGTGTGTGTGTGTTGTGTGTGTGTGTGTGTATGAGTATGTGTGTGTGTGTGTGTGTGTATGTGTGTGTGTGTGGTGTGAGTGTGTGGGGTTTGTGTGTGTGAGTGTGTGTGTGTGTGTGTGTTTTGTGTGTGTGTGTGCGCGTGTGTTTGTGTGTGTGTGTGTATGTATGTGTGTGTGTATGTGTGTGTGTGTGTGTGGTGTGTGTGTGTGTGTGTGTGTGTGTGTGTGTGTGTGTGTGTGTGTTGTTTTACCAAGACTTCAGAAAGGCAAGAAAGCTCATTAGCCTTCATGGGGAGGGACCTGGGAAATCAATCTATCTCTGCGATGTTTTATACCAGGGTAGCTGGACAAATGCCCTGCTCTTCTTGATTTTCAACTGCCGTGGGATCTTTAGTGTACGCAGGCCAGAAGACACACGCGCCCGACTCATTTTTCTCCCCCTTCCAAAGGACCAGACGTTCAGTTCGATTTCCCGGTCAAACTGAGGAGAAAAGTCAAAGCCTCAACGGGGAATGAACCTGGAACACGGAGTATAGTATAATACTGTATCTAGATTTAAAGGGACAGTTCCCCCCCTCCCCCCGTGGGGATGCCGGCGGCTCTTTCAGTACAAAGAATATCCCCACCTCCTGGAAATTCTGTGATAGAAATTCTCTCTTTTCTGTCACTCTCTTTGTTTCTACCTTGTTCTTTTGCTTTCTGTCATTTCCTCCTATCATTTTCTGCCTTGCTGGTCCATTCACCTGTATGTGTTCGATAAAGTCTTACGTATTTTCTCTTAGGATTGATAATTGGGTGCAGGCATTAAGTGCATTTTTGGCACTAGGGAAATGACATATGCAGAAGCAATTCTATGTAATCTAGACCTGCTTTTATGTATGTTTTAGTGTCCTTATTTATGTTTAAACTTGTATTCAGGTATGTTTTTTTTCCGATAAATTGGACGTCTCCATAGATTACGTGCGCGAATGTATTGATAGTGTACATAATGTTCTTTTCCTCTTTTTTTCCCTAATTGAAGTTTTGTGTATGTTTTGAAACAGTTATAGCTCTGATATGGCTCTACGCAGACGGCTGGGCTTTAAACAAAATAACAAGAAAAAGCGACAGTCAGACCAACAAAGACATGGATGGATCGCGTGAAAGATACCTTGCACGTCGCACGAGCATTCATCTACTTCAGTGCCACGCAACTCACGTGAAGCTGTCCGTTAACTATGTCTCCTATGTCTCTTTACGATGCCTATGGTGATACAAGCACGACAGATGAAATAAAACAAGAATACTTGTGATTTTGTAGGTAAGGGGTTATTTATGAGGCAATGAGAATTGTTACCTAACTAATGTTATTACTGTTACTGTTATTACTGTTACTGTTATTAAAATAATACATAAAGCCCAGCCGACTGCGCAGAGCTATATCAGGGCTACAACCGTTTCAAAACATACAGGACTCTTCAACAGGAAAAACAACTGAAAAGTAAATTAAGTACACGTATCAATGCATTCGCGCATATAATCTAAGGAGATGCCCTGGCGCTGAGCACTCCGTCCAATTCATCGCAAAAGAGATTAACAAAAACATAGCTGAATACAAATTTAAACATAACTAAGGACACTAAAACATATATAAAAAGGGGACTAAAATACCTAAAATTGCTTCGGCATATCTCATTTCCTCAGAGCCAAAAATGCACTCAAAACATTCACCCAATCATCAATCCTAAGAGAAAGTATGTAATACTTTATCGAGCACACACAGGTGAATGGACCAGCAAGGCGGAAAGATGACAGGAAGAAATGACAGAAAACAAAGCACGAAGAAAGAAACAAAAGAGAGTGACAGAAAAGAGGCAATTTCTAGCACAGAATTTTCAGAAAGTGGGAACACTATTTACACTGAAAAGAGTCCCCGGCATCCCCATGGAGGTTACTTAACGTTAAAACATCCATCAAAGAAAAAAAAAGTAATGTTAACATTTCTATTGTACCTGTCTAACATGTCCATCTTTGTGTTCGAGCATGGTCATATCTCAAATGGTAGTTCCGGTAATGTAAATGGAGGACGTGGTCTTCAACAAGTCCTCCATGCTGCCCCCTCCCCTCCCCCCAATCTGTTAGCAGATAAACTGTATCTACAACAGATAAGCACGTTCTCGCTTCACTCAAAGCGTTTTATCACGTGCCACGTAAACTCGCTTAAAAAAAAAAAAAAAAAAAAAAAAGCCACAGAAATCTGGCGGATCAGGCTACAAGCCACAGCTGCAAAAAGCTAAAACACACACACACACACACACACACACACACACACACACACACAAACACACACACACACACACACACACACACACACACACACACACACACACACACAGAGTGGCGGAAATCAACACTAAACCATTCCAACATACTGTCAAAGACATCCAAGCTCTTTCAGTGTGGTGGAAATGGAATTTTATGGCTGGTTGGACGTAATGAGGCGCGCGCTGCTGATGACGATGCCTGTTTGTGCTTCATGAAGCCACACGTGCGAGACGTAGAACTATGGAGCCACATCATTATCATCATCATCATCATCAAGTGCCCTATCACATGGCGTTGGCGATCAAGGCCCTCCATATGTATCTATCCCTTGTTGCCACAAGCACATCTTCCACCTTCTCTGTCCTCAGCCACCCTGTAAATCCGTCCAATATTTTTCCCTGGGTCTACTTGGTGCTCTCTTTCCCTCCAATGTTCCTGCTGTGACCAGGTGCTTTAATTCCCCTTTCCTCATAAAATGGCCTATAAATGTTGCCCATTTTTTCCTAATCTTCATTATGAATGATCTTTTTGTGTCTGCCTCCATCAAGACTGTCTCGTTTGTTTCCTTTGCTGTCCATGGAACTCTCAACATTCTACTTAGAAGCCATGTCTCGACTGCCTCAATCTTGTTGGAGCCACGTATGACAGAAATATAACTATGAAGCCACATAGTACATGTATCTTGCCTCACTGGACCAGCTGTGTGCCTTTACCTGCTCAGCTATGTAACTAGGCTTACTTTGATGTGCTGTTACTTCTTTCTGCTTTATTTTGGTGTCCTGTTACTTCTTACAGCTCTACTTTGTGTGCTGTTACTTCTTACTGCTCTACTTTGATGTGCTGTTACTTCTTACTGCTCTACTTTGATGTGCTGTTACTTCTTACTGCTCTACTTTGATATCCTTTTAGTTACTACTGCTCTACTTTGATGTCCTGTTACTTCTTACTGCTCTAATTTGATGTCTTGTAACTTCTTATTGCTCTACTTTGATTATGTCCTTTCAGTTTTTACTGCTCTAATTTGATGTCCTGTTACTTCTTGTTGTTCTACTTTGATGTCCTTTTAGTTCTTACTGCTCTACTTTGATGTCCTTTTTAGTTCTTACTGCTCTACTTTGATGTCCTGTTACTTCTTATTGCTCTTCTTTGATGTCCTTTCAGTTCTTACTGCTCTACTTTGATGTCCTTTTCGTTCTTACTGCTCTACTTTGATGTCCTTTTAGTTCTTACTGCTCTACTTTGATGTCCTTTTAGTTCTTACTGCTCTACTCTGATGTCCTTTTAATTCTTACTGCTCTACTTTGATGTCCTTTTCGTTCTTACTGCTCTACTTTGATGTCCTTTTAGTTCTTACTGCTCTACTCTGATGTCCTTTTAGTTCTTACTGCTCTACTCTGATGTCCTTTTAGTTCTTACTGCCCAAATGTTCCCCTGTGCTGTGCATGTTCTACATGTATATACGTACAGTGTACTGACGAGACTTGCTCTCATAACAGTATCCAAAACAAGTGTGACTGCCCGCGTTCAAGCAAACAGGAACTAGAAAAAACACGAAAGAAGAATATGAACGTGTATTTAATACAACAAAACAAGACAGGCGCAAATTTTCGGCCAACTGGCCTTTGTCAAGCGTAAGATTACAAACAAACAAACATTAGATACAAAAAAAAAAATTGAGAAAAATACTGAAACTTCCCTGCTGCTGTCTTCAATGTGTGAAAAGGAACAAACTAAGAACATCAAAGTAGAGCAGGAAGAACTAAAAGGACATCAAAGTAGATCAATATGATGTCATCTTAGACAGTTTTTCTCACATTGAAGACAGCAGCAGGGAAGTTTCAGTCTTTTTCTCAATTTTTTTTTTTTGTATCTAGTGTTTGTTTGTAATCTTACGCTTGACAAAGGCCAGTTGGCCGAAAATTTGCTCCTGTCTTGTTTTGTTGTATTAAATACGCGTTCATATTCTTCTTTCGTGTTTTTTCTGGTTTCTCATAACAGTGTTAATTTTTCACGGCTTCTCAATAAATTTCCAATCACTGATATACCAATAAATCTTCAATCACTGATAAACCAGTAAATCTTCAATCACTGATAAACCAGTAAATCTTCAATAACTGATAAACCAATAAATCTCCAATAACTGATAAACCAATCGTCCATTTTCCAGACTTTTCCCTTCGCCTCACAGATCCCCCCTTTTTTTTGCAGCAGATGTTATGGTTATTGTTGTTGTTTGTAAAACCAAGTCGACTGCGCCGATACTATTTAGACTGAAAGAGCCACAGGCACCCCCACAGGGATAATTGCAAAGAACTAGCTTGAGAATCACAGCGAAGGGCTAAATTTCTACCACAGAATTTCCGGAAGGTGGGGGGAGGCGAGGAAATACTTATTGTACTGAAAGAGTCCCAGGCATCCCCACAGGGGAATTGCAAAGAACTACATGTAGCTTGAGAGTGACAGAAAAGGGCTAATTTTCTAGCACAGAATTTCCAGAAGGTTCGGGGGGGGGGGGGGGGAGGGTTACTAATTATACTGAAAAAGCCCCTGGCATCCCAACGATGGTACCCGTAATGCGTAATACGCAATGAGTCCAGATGAGTTGGGAGAACAGCACAAGACAACAAAAAATACTGATAGTTTAGCTTAGGGACTGAAGTTGCCAAATTCTCATCATCGCTGCCGCCGCACACATGCGACAGACAACCAACCCTCCTGTAAGCCGACTGGCACATGATGTCTATGCTGCTGCTTGCTTGTAATCATCACACCTGGCAGCTTTCTATTCTCAATGCTCGCCCCAAAGACGTATGAACTTGCTGCTATGGCACCAAACTGGTGAAGGAGAGAGTGATGGTAGGTAGTGGTGGTGGTGGTGGTGGTGGTGGTGTGGGGGCGTGAGAAGGAAAGGGAAGAAAGGGGAGGAGGGACAGAAAGAGGAAAGGGGAAGGGAAGGGAGGGGTAGGGAAAGGTAAGAGAGGGTTAGGAGAAGGAAGGAAAAACGGTCAAGCCATACAGCAGTGCTGGCTGGCACTGAGATTTACCTACGACATAAATCTGAACAATCTTAGTCAGTCGTGAGTGGATACTGCCAACTGACAGACAGACAGACAGACAGTAACTAGCCAGAACCTTTACCGGATCTCCAGATAGGCGCATAGATAGACAAGTCATGCAGAAGACAGACACCCAAAGAGAGAGACAAACAGACAGAGACAGAGAGAGACACACAGAGAGACACAGACAGAGAGAGACAGAGGCAGATACAGAGAGCGAGAGGAAAGAGAGAGAGAGTCAAAGAGAGTCAAAGAAAGACAGATTGCCAGACAGACAGACAGACAGACAAAGAGAGCAGGGACAGAGACAGACAGACAGCGAGACAGAGAGAGACAGACAGAGACAGAGAGAGACACACACAGACAGACAGAGAACGACAGAGAGAGACAGAAAAAGAGAGAGACAGACAGACAGACATGCAGAGAACGAGAGAACAAGATAGAGTCATCGCAGACTAGGCACATCTGTCAATCATCACCAGAACTAATTGAGAGTGGGAGCAATTTGTTAACAAGTGCTATATAAATGGAAAAAAAAGAAAGAATGTTATCCACGCGGGTTT
>JAPXFY010000027.1:26963485-26988485 GCA_030674185.1 Monoplex corrugatus | reverse complement strand
CACCCAGCACTTCTGAAAATTTTTATGTAAGAAAATGATATAATTTTCTGGAAGATGCTTAATCATTTCATTTGAAACTGCATCGACACCTACCGAACTCCTTTTGTTGTGTAGAGACAAGATAGTGTTTTTTAGCTCTTCTAAGGTGATCGGAGAATTAAACCAGCGATCATTCTGAGGTATTGGATCAATGAAGATAGAGTTGTTAGCTGCCATTTCTCTGTAGTGTTTGCTCTTAGGAGACAACCCGTCTACTTTACTATTTTCAGCAAAGAGTTCTACAAAAGTTTCAGCTTTGTCCATGTCAGAAGGAAACTTGTGACATGTATCAATCATTATTGGACACGTGGGTAAATTGGCCCCGTTTTTCATTTGATTCATTTTTGTCCAGACTTTATGGAAATCCTTAAAATCAGAAATTTCTTTGGTGCAGTATGATGCCCAATAATCTTTCTTTGCTTCAGCAATGATTTTATTACACTGGATGTTAGCTTTTTTCGTTTCCATGTGATCGTCGGGTTTTCTGCTTTTGATGTAGATTTTGAATTTATCTTTTTTATACTGAACTGCTTTCTCAATTTCCTCTGTCCACCAAACATTACCCAAACGATTATTGGACTTATAAGTTTTGAGTTTCGGGATGGAGAGGTCCGCAGCAGCTAGAACTGACTCCTGGAACTTAGAAAACATAACGTCTACATTTTCACTTTCATATTGCTTATATTCTTGATTAGCAAGAGCAGTCCAAAACAAGGACCAATCAGCGCGCATGTAATTATATTTTGGTATGATGTCAGGAGTGCTGTCTTTCATCCTGATGTTGTCATAAGTTATTGTTATGATGATGGGTAAGTGATCACTTCCCAAAGTATCTTTGTGAGTGTCCCAGGTACAGCATAGTACTAATTCTGGTGATATTAGTGACAGATCGATGGCTGTTGCCCGGTGTTTGGAAACATCAGGAATTCTAGTGACACTCCCATCATTCAAAAGGTAAAGCGCACTGTCAACTATATTTTCTACTAAACGATTGCTTGTAACAGTACAACAATCTTTTTCCAAAAACGGGGAGTGGGAATTAAAGTCTCCACCTATTAGCCATCTACCGTGCTGCAGATCCGGAATCGTATGTGTTGTGTGTGTGTGTGTGTGTGTGTGTGTGTGTGTGTGTGTGTGTGTGTGTGTGTGTGTGTGTGTGTGTGTGTGTGTGTGTGTGTGTGTGAGTGTGTGTGTGTGTGAGAGAGAGAGGAGAGAGAGAGAGATAGAGAGTGTGTGTGTGTGTGAATATGTGTGTGTGTGTGCGCGCGCGCGTGTGTGCGTGAAACTGGCGGAAAGGGTGAGGGAATCATAGGGTTAAGTTTTTGCTTTGCTAGCATGGTTGACTATGCATGATGCTGGATAACGGGGTGCGGGAATGAAAGGATGAATTAAAAGTAAAAACCCCAACAGGGCTTCTCACAAAAACGAGTCTTCATTGTTAAATAAGTTTCTGTCATTCGGAGCTTCAATGCGCAGCATGTGGACTAATGGTTAAAGCAACCTGCTTACAACACTAGAAACCTGGATTCGAAGCACGGACCAGACTGGGTCTTTTTCATTTTTTTTCTCTCCCACTTCAATTAGATCTTTAATGGTAGTCTTTGGGATGAGACGATATGTGACCTCCCACCACGAAATCAGTCTTAACTCGCAGTCAGTCCAACAGCACTAGGAGCTGAAAATGTGACTGAGGGTCTATCTGGGGTGTTTTGACTTTTTCTCAAAATTGATTACTGTAGACTATAATCTATCCCCCACAGAAATTTTTTTTCTTGAAAAAATATTATTAATCAATTTAAGATGGTATTTTAATGCACTGATCGCAGCAGAAAGAACGCAATTTCCTACCAAAAGTACCTATTTTTGTCTCTTGATTATAAACCGTAACCTGTGCAGTACCCGCACATGTAATATACTGACGGAAAGCTCTTTGGTGCACCTTTCAGATAATGACAGCTAAAATTAGAAACAAATTGGGTCACGTCAAAGCCACCAAATATAGCAATTTAAGGAAAATGTCTAGTAGAGCACACACAAAAATTTAGAGGTCGTTTTCTCAAAATGGCCGTCACACAACTTAATGAATTTAAACATACATAACTTCTACATTTTTTTTTTGAGTACAAGCTTTATTCAAGTACCAATATAATCAGTGATATGTATATCTCAAAATGCCCAAAATGCTAGTTAAGGCTGATTTCGTGGTGGGAGGTCGCATATAATAAACTGAAGTTCCAATGTGCAGCACTCACTCAACACACGGTAAAGACCCCCATGCATCAACGTAGCTGTCCCTGGTAAATAGTCTGCAGTAAAATTCACTTTCAAAGGTAAACAAATAACAAGCATACTACATTAAAAAAAAGAAAGAAAAAAAGAAAAGGAAAAAAATGGGTGGCGCTGCACTGTGGCAAAACGCTTTTCCCTAAGGAGAGTAAGTTGTATTTCAAATAATTTCATATTTTAAATCCATTGTGATATAAAAGAAAAAGGAAATCAAAGTGAGAGCCACCGTTCAAGGAAACAGGAATCCAACACGCACGCACGCCTCACCCCCCCCCCCCACACAACACACACGCGCGCGCGCTCGCACACACACACCACACACACACAATAAGCAAACAAAGAAACAAACAACAAACAAACACAAAAAAGAAAAAGAAAGAAACAAACAAAAAACACACCATCACACACACACACATACACACATAGACAACTCTTTATCTTATATAAATATATGTATATATATATATATATATACATACATATATATATATATATATATATATATATATATATATAATATATATATATATATATATTATCTTTAGCTTCTTCTTCTTCTTCTTCTTACGCAGGTTAAAGACCCTGAGAACACCTTCTATCTAGGATATAAATTCTTACATAAAACTTACCTGCTTAGACGAGGCAGCAGAATTCTGTGTACGACCCTTCTTTGTCCCGCCAAAAAGGTAGTTATACTCCGTGTGTGGGCAGCCAAGGAGAGTCGTTGGAGAAAACTCGTTGACCTGGAAGACAGATACAAGAAAGAGTCTTGTGAGAGAAAACAGAACTTGACAGGAAAGAGGAAAATGGTCTTGAAGGCAAACACAAAAAAGAGCTTTGTGAGGGAAAAAAAGTCATAAAGAAGGGAAAAAGTCGTGTGAGGAAGAGAAAAAGTCTTGTGAGGAAAAGAAAAGAGTCTTGTGAGGATAAGAAAAGAGTCTTGTCAGGAAAATAAGAGTCATATGAGGATAAGAAAAAAAGTTTTGCGAGGAAAAGGAAAAAGGTCTTGTGAGGAAAAGAAAAAAAGTGTTGTAAGGAAAAGAAAAAGTCTTGTTAGGAAAAGAAAAAGAGTCTTGTGAGGAAAAAAAAAATAGTCTTGTGAAGAAAAGAGAAATAGTTTTGTGAGGAAAAGAAAAAACCTTGTGAGGAAAAGAAAATCGAGGAAAAGAAAACGAGTCTTGTGAGGAAAAGAGAAAGTCTTGTGAGGAAAAGAAAACGAGTATAGTGAGGAAAAGGGAAAAGAGAAATAGTCTTGTGAGGAAAAGAAACAGAATTTTGTGAGGAAAAGAAAACGAGTCTTGTGAAGGAAAAGAAAATGAGTCTTGTGAGGAAAAGAGAAATAGTCTTGTGAGGAAAAGAAACAGAATTTTGTGAGGAAAAGAAAGCGAGTCTTGTGAGGAAAAGAAAAAGAGTCTTCTGAGGAAAAGAAATGGTCTTGTGAGGAAAAGAAAAAGTCTTGTGAAGATAAGAAAGAGAATCTTGTGAGGAAAAGAAAAGTCTTGTGAGGAAAAGAAAAGTCTTGTGAGGAAAAGAAAAGTCTTGAGAGGAAAAGAAAAGTCATGTGAGGAAAAGAAAAAGTCTTGTGAGGAAAAGAAAAAGTCTTGTGAGGAAAAGAAAAAGTCTTGTGAGGAAAAGAAAAAGTCTTGTGAGGAAAAGAAAAAGTCTTGTGAGGAAAAGAAAAAGTCTTGTGAGGAAAAGAAAAAGTCTTGTGAGGAAAAGAAAAAAGTCATGTGAGGAAAAGAAAAAGTCTTGTGAGGAAAAGAAAAAGTCTTGTGAGGAAAAGAAAAAAGCCATGTGAGGAAAAGAATTGAGTCTTGTGAGGAAAAGAAAAGAGTCTTGTGAGGAAAAGAAACGAGTCTTGTGAGGAAAAGAATTGAGTCTTGTGAGGAAAAGAACAAGAGTTGTGAGGAAAAGAATTGAGTCTTGTGAGGAAAAGAATTGAGTCTTGTGAGGAAAAGAATTGAGTCTTGTGAGGAAAAGAATGAGTCTTGTGAGGAAAAGAATTGAGTCTTGTGAGGAAAAGAATTGAGTCTTGTGAGGAAAAGAATTGAGTCTTGTGAGGAAAAGAAACGAGTCTTGTGAAGAAAAGAATTGAGTCTTGTGAGGAAAAAACAAGAGTTGTGAGGAAAAGAAAAGAGTCTTGTGAGGAAAAGAAAAGAGTCTTGTGAGGAAAAGAAAAGTCTTGTGAGGAAAAGAAAAGTCTTGTGAGGAAAAGAAAAGTCTTGTGAGGAAAAGAAAAGTCTTGTGAGGAAAAGAAAAGTCTTGTGAGGAAAAGAAAAGTCTTGTGAGGAAAAGAAAAGTCTTGTGAGGAAAAGAAAAGTCTTGTGAGGAAAAGAACAAGAGTTTGTGAGGAAAAGAACAGAGTTGTGAGGAAAAGAAAAAAGTCTTGTGAGGAAAAGAAAAGAGTCTTGTGAGGAAAAGAAAAGTCTTGTGAGGAAAAGAAAAGAGTCTTGTGAGGAAAAGAAAAGTCTTGTGAGGAAAAGAAAAGAGTCTTGTGAAGGAAAAGAAAAGTCTTGTGAGGAAAAGAAAAGTCTTGTGAGGAAAAGAAAAGTCTTGTGAGGAAAAGAAAAGTCTTGTGAGGAAAAGAAAAGAGTCTTGAGAGGAAAAGAAACGAGTCTTGTGAGGAAAAGAAACGAGTTGTGAGGAAAAAAGGTCTTGTGAGGAAAAGAATTGAGTCTTGTGAGGAAAAGAATTGAGTCTTGTGAGGAAAAGAAACGAGTCTTGTGAGGAAAAGAAAGTCTTGTGAGGAAAAGAAAGTCTTGTGAGGAAAAGAAAGTCTTGTGAGGAAAAGAATTGAGTCTTGTGAGGAAAAGAATTGAGTCTTGTGAGGAAACAAACAATCTTGTGAGGAAAAATTACGAATGCTGTGAGAAAGAGAGCATGACAGAAAAGATGAACAAACCCACAAGTACTAAAAAGCAAACTAGACAGCTCTTGTGTTTCCAAAGTAGGAGGGAACCCTAATCGCAGCCCCCCCCCCCCCCCCACCAAACACACACACACACTGTGGGTTCATCTTTGGCTCAAATCT
This sequence comes from Monoplex corrugatus, assembly GCA_030674185.1. Lineage (NCBI taxonomy): Eukaryota > Metazoa > Mollusca > Gastropoda > Littorinimorpha > Ranellidae > Monoplex > Monoplex corrugatus. The sequence goes on along the minus strand of JAPXFY010000027.1, from coordinate 26,983,129 downwards.
GTTGTCCACTAGGACAGAAAAGGTCAAATATCACCTACCCACCCACCTTTCTTTAACCACAGGACAGGTCAATTATTAATCTCCTTCTGAGGCATGTATGACAAGTAAACCAACCGACTCATGGTTCATGCGTTACTGATATCACACCTGGCAGCCTGCTCGATGATGCTACACAGCTTGTTAGTGTAGCGCAGGATGAGAGAGAGGAGGGAGAACGGGGGCGGGGATGGGGAGTGCCTCAGGAGAGAGGAGCGAGAAAACGAATAGAATGTTTATGGCACTATCTGGACTTCAAGTCTTATGTCGATATCCTGCTTTGAAACTTTGCCTGCTTACTGGAAGTAGGCCACAGTGACGTCAACATTTAATTTCCGCAACGCGGCCTCTCTGTCTGTCTGTCTGTCTGTCTCTCTCTCCCTCTCTTTCTCCCTCCCTCTCTCTCTATCTTTATATTTCTTTCTCTTCTTTTCTCTTTCTCTCCCTTGCTCTCTCTCTCTCACTCTCTCTCTCTTTCTCTCTATCTCTAACTCTCTCTCCCTCTTTCTCCCCCCCCCACCCCTCTCTGTTGCTCGCAAGAGCCCTGAGCAGAGCGTAATCATTGTATCATAGCTATTATTCTTACAGTCAAACGCGTCTATTTAGTCCCCTAACAGGGGGGTGGGGGGTGGGGGGTGCTGCCACTGAGATGTGAGGAGATCTGTATCTCTTACAGAAGGTTAAACTATCTTTAGTAGGAAGCTGCCAACTGGATAAGCTGTCACTGCTTGGAGCTATTTTCTCCCATTTAATCTTTTGACTCCCGCCCTCCCATCCACCAACTGCAAAAAAACTTGACCCTTTGAAGGAAGCTGGCGGAAAGGGTGAGGAAATCAAAAGGTTTGAGTTTTTGCTTTGCTGGCGTGGTTGGCAATGCAGGGCTCTGGTGGACAGGGTGCGTTATTCTGTCTCTCTGTCTCTGTTTCTCTCTGTCTGTCTGTCTGTTTGTCTGTCTGTCTGTTTGTCTGTCTGTCTGTTTGTCTGTCTCTCTCTCCTCTCTCTCTCTCTCTCTCTCACATCATACAGATGTAGAAAGTGCAAGACAACAAGGGGAAGAAAAAATTGTATGGTCTGAAGAATTAGCAAGTTTATTTGTACACGAGCTTGATGGTTCTGAGTTCAACAATTGTCTACAGACAGCTTTCGGTTTGTTAGATTATAATGTGAATCACAGTTCGGAGCAGTTTACTAAGGCTTTATGCGGGGCAGCTGCGTGTATGGTACGAACAGTGAGACAAGGACAAAAGAAACAGAATGATTGGTTTGATAAGGAATGTGAAAGAAAGAAACAAGAAGCGAAGAGGCTTCTGAAAAGATTCCAGAGATGCAAAACAGAAAAAGAAAAAAGAGAAAAAAGAGAAGCATATGTCATATCACGAAAAGAGTATGTTAAACTAAGGAAAACGAAAGAAAGGGAATACGAAGATAAGAAAATAAGAACACTCAAAGATTCCATCAATGACTCCAGGACATTCTGGTCAATAATAAGATCTGTTAATAGAAAGGCCTTTGTGTACAATGAAATCTCTATTGAACAATGGTACAATCATTTCTGCAGTGTTTTCAATTATATCGGGGGAAATACTGCACAAGAGAGTAATATAGTAGAGGAAGAAAATAATTTTGAGCCACTTTTCAATGAGCCTATAACTAAAGAAGAAGTGACTGCGAGTATCAGGCATTTGAAAGCAGGAAAGAGCGCAGGACTAGATCAAATAATCAGCGAAATGTTAAAACATGCAAATGCTAATGTAATTGATTTCCTTGTCCATTTATGTAACAAGCTTTTTGATAATGGCATTTTTCCGTCAGAATGGGCAAAGTCCATAATAATCCCAATTCATAAAAAAGGAGATGTGAATAATCCAGATAATTATAGAGGAGTCTCTCTAACAAGTATAGTGAGTAAAGTTTATACATATATTTTGAATAAAAGATTAACAAAGTGGGCAGAAAAAGAAGAGAAAATAGTTGAAGAACAAGCTGGATTTAGAGCAAAATACAGTACAATTGATCATATTTTCACACTTTACTCCCTTGTGCAGAAGCATTTACTTTTAAATAAGAAACTTTATGTTGCATTTGTGGATTTTAGGAAGGCATTCGATTCTGTGAATCGTAATAATCTTTGGAATATATTACGTAAAAGTGGTGTGAATGGAAAATTATATATGGCCCTAAGAGGAGTTTATAACTCAGTGTTTGCATGCGTGCGTGAGAAGTGTGTATATTCAGATTATTTCGAATGCCCTAAAGGAGTGAAACAGGGGTGTCAATTGAGTCCTCAATTGTTTTCATTTTTCATTAGTGAATTAACAGTGGAACTGTCAAGAAAAGGCAGGCATGGCATTCAAATTATCCCTGGGTTTATTGAGATATTCCTATTGCTGTTTGCAGACGATGTTATTCTTCTCTCTGGTACAGTCAAAGGCTTACAAAACCAGTTAAATGTCTTAAAGGAAGAATCGGATCGACTAGCTTTAACAGTTAACATGGATAAAACTAATATTATGATTTTCAGGAAGGGTGGACATTTATCAAAACACGAAAAATGGTTCTATGGAATTAACGAGGTTAAAGTTGTTAATTCTTATAAATACTTAGGAATGATATTTTCGACAAAATTAAGTTTAAATTATGCATGGGAAGAATCTTGTAATAAAGGGAAAAAGGTGTTATTGAAATTCTAAAATCCTTACGGAAGCTCAATTCTATTGATTGTAATTTATATTGGAAAATGTTTGATACACAGATAGAACCTTTACTTACATATGCAGCTGAAGTATGGGGTCTTACTGTAAATCCACATATGGAAAAAGTGCATACAAAATGCTAAAGAACGTTTTTTGGCTGTACCAATTCACTCTTCTAACACTGTTTTATATGGAGAAACTGGAAGATATCCTTTATACATTAGAACCTTTGTGAAGAGTATTAAATACTGGTTGAAATTGTTAAGGCTTCCACAATCTCGGTTATGTAAACAGGCATATGAAATGATGGTTACTCAAATGGAAATAGGAAAACAGAACTGGGCCATCAGGTAAAAAAGGCTTTATCAGAACTTGGTTTGGAATCGTGTGGTTGTCCCAGGGAGTAGGAAATGAGTGTCAGTTTTATAATGAATTTAAAGACAGGCTTATTTGTTCGTTTAAACAAAATTGGCACTCAGATATGGAAAACAAAGAAAAATATAGTTGGTTTTTCTCATTTAAAGATGTTTTTCAAAACCGAAAAATATCTCAGTGTTGTTACGGATAAATGGCAAAGAACTAATTACGCAAGATTTAGATTGAGAACACTTGGTTTCAATGCAAATAAAATTGGTTTCAACCTGGGACGTCCACAGTATATCCTTGCTCCTTATGTGGAAACAATGTCGATAATGAAAAACACGTTTTATTCCAATGCCAAATTTTTGACACAATACGTGGAAAATGCAAAGTTTTTTAATCCGACATGGCCAAAAGACAAGATGTGATCTATTTTGTCGTCTGATGACGAAGTCATAATCAAATCAGTGGCACTATACAATGCAGAAGCACAAAAAATAAGACATAAACACTTACAAGCCCGACAATAGTGCTAGACAATATCATACTGGGATTATTTAATTTCTTTTGACTGAGTGGGCTATATCACGTTAACTCCAAAAGATGCCGCTTTATTATAGACTCTGTTTTGTAAAGAGCTGTTTACATTTGCTTTATTTTGCTTGGTTTTGCCGATAATTTAAGAGTAGTTAATAATATGAAAATAATGGTATATTTGTAGAATATGTTAGAAGTGGATATTGAAAGGGTATATAGACACTTAAGGGTCTACTATACATGTTAACAAAAACAAAAAACAACAAAAAAATAAATAAATAAATAAAAGGCATAGTGATGTCCCTTGTTAACAGAGTATTTTGGGGCAGTTATGTGAAGATTATATTAAATTTTCACTAAATGTAAGGTTTGGTGGCTCTAGCCCAGATGTTTCATCATATTACAGTTTTGATGTGTGTGTGCGTGCGCACGAGCGCGCGCCCGCGTGTGAGTGTATATGGATGCGTGTGTGTGTGTGTGTGGGTGTGGGTGTGTGAAAAAGATTTTGGTTTGTCTAAACCTAGACAAATTTATTGGCCTGAATGTGGGAACACTGTTCTGATATTTTTTTTGTTTTTGTTTGTATTATGTAGTAGTGGTAAAATGGATGATTGTTCATTATATATGATTTGAATATGTTCGACTGTTTAGGAATGATGTTCGATATTTTTTTTTTTTTTGATTATGCGTGAAGAATTTGCGCACATACAAAGAGTGGATTATGTGTCGCACTACTGGAAAATTGTTATCCCCCTTGTCAAAGACCTTTTCGGGTAATGACAATAAACAGTTTCAGTTTCAGTTTCTCTCTTTCCCTCCTCTCTCTTGTCTCTCGCCTCTCTTCGGTTTTCTGTTCTCACTCTTCTGTTCTGTTGTCTGTCTGTTGTTCTATTTTCGTCTGTCTGCTTGTCTCTCTCTCTTATCCTCTCTCTGTTTTGTTCTCGCACTCTTTGTGTCTCTAGTTTGTCTATCTATTTGTCTGTCGGTCTGTCTTATGTCTGTCTCTCTCTCTTTCTCTTGCTCTGGTGTCTCTCTCTTTCCCTCTCTCATTTTCATCTCCCTCCCTCTTCTTGTTCTCTTCTTCCCTTCCAATTCTGTCTTGCTCACAGCAAGCCCTGAGTAGAGAGTAATCATTGTATCGTAACTATATTTTTCTTACACTTTCGTTATTCGTATTAGCGTTTGTTAATTCTCTCCATGCCATACAACGGTTCACCGCGTTTTTCTAGCAACTGGTGGGTACTTTTTTTTTTTTTCATTCGAAAAACCAACTGCATTTTGGATCAGGTTTTGCTCAGATATTAATTAAAACCAAACGCGTGTTGTATTTAGACCCCTAACAGAAAGGGGTGCTGCACTGAGATTGTGAGGAGATGTGGATTATCTCTGTACAGAAGTTAAACTATCCTTTGGTAGGATAGGAAGCTGACAACTGGATAAGCTGTCAATTGCTTGGAGGCTTTTTTTTCCACATTAACCCTTTGACTCCCGGCACTCCTATCCACTCAGCTTCCTGCAGAATGCTGGAGGATGTTAGGGTGAGGAAGGAAATCAAAAGGTTTGAGGTTTTTGTTTTGCTGGCGTTGGTTGGCAATGCAGGCACTCTGGTGGACAGGATGGCTACTCTGTCTCTCTGTGTCTCTGTCTTGTCTCTCTTGTCTGTTTCTCTCTCTCTCATCTCTTCCCTCATTTACTTTTAAATAAGAAACTTTATGTTGCATTTGTGGATTTTAGGAAGGCATTCGATTCTGTGAATCGTAATAATCTTTGGAATATATTACGTAAAAGTGGTGTGAATGGAAAATTATATATGGCCCTAAGAGGAGTTTATAACTCAGTGTTTGCATGCGTGCGTGAGAAGTGTGTATATTCAGATTATTTCGAATGCCCTAAAGGAGTGAAACAGGGGTGTCAATTGAGTCCTCAATTGTTTTCATTTTTCATTAGTGAATTAACAGTGGAACTGTCAAGAAAAGGCAGGCATGGCATTCAAATTATCCCTGGGTTTATTGAGATATTCCTATTGCTGTTTGCAGACGATGTTATTCTTCTCTCTGGTACAGTCAAAGGCTTACAAAACCAGTTAAATGTCTTAAAGGAAGAATCGGATCGACTAGCTTTAACAGTTAACATGGATAAAACTAATATTATGATTTTCAGGAAGGGTGGACATTTATCAAAACACGAAAAATGGTTCTATGGAATTAACGAGGTTAAAGTTGTTAATTCTTATAAATACTTAGGAATGATATTTTCGACAAAATTAAGTTTAAATTATGCATGGGAAGAATCTTGTAATAAAGGGAAAAAGGATGTTATTGAAATTCTAAAATCCTTACGGAAGCTCAATTCTATTGATTGTAATTTATATTGGAAAATGTTTGATACACAGATAGAACCTTTACTTACATATGCAGCTGAAGTATGGGGTCTTACTGTAAATCCACATATGGAAAAAGTGCATACATATGCTAAAGAACGTTTTTTGGCTGTACCAATTCACTCTTCTAACACTGTTTTATATGGAGAAACTGGAAGATATCCTTTATACATTAGAACCTTTGTGAAGAGTATTAAATACTGGTTGAAATTGTTAAGGCTTCCACAATCTCGGTTATGTAAACAGGCATATGAAATGATGGTTACTCAAATGGAAATAGGAAAACAGAACTGGGCCTATCAGGTAAAAAAGGCTTTATCAGAACTTGGGTTTGGAATCGTGTGGTTGTCCCAGGGAGTAGGAAATGAGTGTCAGTTTATTAATGAATTTAAAGACAGGCTTATTTGTTCGTTTAAACAAAATTGGCACTCAGATATGGAAAACAAAGAAAAATATAGTTGGTTTTTCTCATTTAAAGATGTTTTTCAAACCGAAAAATATCTCAGTGTTGTTACGGATAAATGGCAAAGAACTAATTACGCAAGATTTAGATTGAGAACACTTGGTTTCAATGCAAATAAAAATTGGTTTCAACCTGGGACGTCCACAGTATATCCTTGCTCCTTATGTGGAAACAATGTCGATAATGAAAAACACGTTTTATTCCAATGCCAAATTTTTGACACAATACGTGGAAAATGCAAAGTTTTTTAATCCGACATGGCCAAAAGACAAGATGTATCTATTTTGTCGTCTGATGACGAAGTCATAATCAAATCAGTGGCACTATACAATGCAGAAGCACAAAAAATAAGACATAAACACTTACAAGCCCGACAATAGTGCTAGACAATATCATACTGGGATTAATTTAATTTCTTTTGACTGATGTGGGCTATATCACGTTAACTCCAAAAGATGCCGCTTTATTATAGACTCTGTTTTGTAAAGAGCTGTTTACATTTGCTTTATTTTGCTTGGTTTGCCGATAATTTAAGAGTAGTTAATAATATGAAAATAATGGTATATTTGTAGAATATGTTAGAAGTGGATATTGAAAGGGTATATAGACACTTAAGGGTCTACTATACATGTTAACAAAAACAAAAAAAACAAAAAAATAAATAAATAAATAAAAGGCATAGTGATGTCCCTTGTTAACAGAGTATTTTGGGGCAGTTATGTGAAGATTATATTATTATCACTAAATGTAAGGTTTGGGTGGCTCTAGCCCAGATGTTTCATCATATTACAGTTTTGATGTGTGTGTGCGTGCGCACGAGCGCGCGCCCGCGTGTGAGTGTATATGGATGCGTGTGTGTGTGTTTTGTGGGTGTGGGTGTGTGAAAAAGATTTTGGTTTTGTCTAAACCTAGACAAATTATTGGCCTGAATGTGGGAACACTGTTCTGATATTTTTGTTTTGTTTTGTTTGTATTATGTAGTAGTGGTAAAATGGATGATTGTTCATTATATATGATTTGAATATGTTCGACTGTTTAAGGAATGAATGTTCGATATTTTTTTTTTTTTTTTTTTTTTGATTATGCGTGAAGAATTTGCGCACATACAAAGAGTGGATTATGTGTCGCACTACTGGAAAATTGTTATCCCCCTTGTCAATAGACCTTTTCGGGTAATGACAATAAACAGTTTCAGTTTCAGTTTCTCTCTCTCTGGCAGCCTCCTCAATGACGCTGCAAAGCTTGCTAGTGTTAGCGCAGGATGAGACAGAGGAGAGAGAAGGAGGGGAGGGTCAGAGAGCCTCAGAAGCAGGGAGCGAGAAAACAAATAGAATGTTTACGGCACTATCTGGACTTAAGCCTTATGTCGATATGCTGCTTTGAAACGTTGCCTGCTTACTGGAAGTCGGCCACAGTGACGTCAATTTGTAATTTCGGCAACGCAGCCTCTCTGTCTGTCCCTCTCTCTCTGTCTCTCTTTCTCTCTCTCTCTCTCTCTTATCTCTCTCTGTCTCTGTCTCTCGCTCTCTCTGTCTCTGTCTGTCTGTCTATTTGACTGTCTGTCTCTGTCTGTCTGTCTGTCTCTCTCTCACTCTCTCTTTCCCTCCCTCTCTCTTTCTCTTGCTCTGTTTCTGTCTCTTACTCTCTCTGTCTCTCTCTGTCTGTCTGTCTATTTGTCTGTCTGTCTCTGTCTATCTCTCTCTCTCTCTTATCTCTCTCTGTCTCTTGCTCTCTCTGTCTCTCTCTCTCTGTCTGTCTGTCTATTTGTCTGTCTCTCTCTCTCTCTCTCTCTCTTTCTCTCGCTCTGTGTCTCTCTTTCCCTCTCATTTTCTCTCCCTCTCTTTCTTTTTCTCTTCTTCCCCTTCCAACTCTGTCTTGCTCACAGCAGCCCTGAGTAGAGAGTAATCATTGTATCGTAACTATTATTCTTACACTTTCGTATTCGTTAGCGTTTGTTAATTCTCTCCCATGCCATACAACGGTTCACCGTTCTTTCTAGCAACTGGTGGTACTTTTTTTTCATATGAAAAACCAGCTGCATTTGGACATGTTGGCCAGATAAAACAAACGCGTGTATTTAGACCCCTAACAGAAGGGGTGCTGCCACTGAGATGTGAGGAGATCTGTATCTCTTACAGAAAGTTAAACTATCTTTGGTAGGAAGCTGCCAACTGGATAAGCTGTCACTGCTTGCAGCTATTTTCTCCCACTTAACCCTTTGACTCCCACCCTCCTATCCACCAACTTCAAAAAAAACTTGACCCTTTGATTCCCTCACCCTATCCACCAGCTTCCTTGTAGGAAGCTGGCGGAAAGGGTGAGGAAATCAAAAGGGTTTAAGTTTTTGCTTTGCTGGCGTGGTTGGCAATGCAGGGCTCTGGTGGACAGGGTGAGTTACTCTGTCTCTCTCTGTCTGTTTCTCTCTCTCTCTCCCTCTCTCTCTCTCTCTCTCCCTCTCTCTCTCTGGCAGCCTCCTCAATGACGCCACAAATCTTGTTAGTGTAGCACAAGATGAGACAGAGGAGGGAGAAGGGGAGAGGGAGAGAGCCTCAAAAGCAGGGAGCAAGAAAACAAATAGAATGTTTATGGCACTATCTGGACTTTTAAGCCTTATGTCGATATCCTGCTTTGAAACGTTGCCTGCTTACTGGAAATAGGTCACAGTGACGTCAACTTTTAATTTCGGCAACGCAGCCTCTCTCTCTCTGTCTGTCTCTCTCTCTATTCCTCTCTCTCTCTCTTTCTCTCGTTCTCTCTCTTTCTCTCTCTCTCTCTCTTTCTCTCATTCTCTCTCTCTCTTTCCCTCTCTCTCTCTCTCCCTCACCCCCTTCTCTCTCTTTCTTTCTCTCTGTCTCTTCTCTTCTCCCCCTCCTCTCTCTCTCTCTGTTACTCACAACAGCCATGAGGAGAGAGTAATCATCGTATCGTAACTATTATTCTTACAGTTTTGTGTTTGTTAGCGTTTATTAATTCTTCCATGCCCAAAAACCGTTCATCATTCCTTCTAGCAGTTGGTGGTACTTCGTATAAGAAAAACCACCTGCATTTTGGACATGTTTGCCAGATAAAACAAACGTGTCTATTTAGTCTCCTAACAGGGTGGTGCTGCCACTGAGATGTGAGGAGATGTGTATCTCTTACAGAAGGTTAAACTATCTTTGGTAGGAAGCTGCCAACTGGATAAGCTGTCAATGCTTGGAGCTATTTTCTCCCACTTAACCCTTTGACTCCCGCACCCTATCCACCAGCTTCCTGCAGAAAGCTGGAGGATAGGGTGAGGAAATCAAAAGGTTTGAGTTTTTGTTTTGCTGGCGTGGTTGGCAATGCAGGACTCTGGTGGACAGGATGCGCTACTCTGTCTCTTTGTGTCTCTGTCTCTGTCTCTCTCTGTCTGTTTCTCTCTCTCTCTCTCTCTCCCTCTCTCTCTCTCTCTCTCTCTCTCTGGCAGCCTCCTCAATGACGCTGCAAAGCTTGTTAGTGTAGCACAGGATGAGACAGAGAGGAGGGACAAGGGGAGGGGCAGAAAGCCTCAGAAGCGGGGAACGAGAAAACAAATAGAATGTTTATGGCACTATCTGGACTTAAGCCTTATGTCGATATGCTGCTTTGAAACGTTGCCTGCTTACTGGAAATAGGCCACAGTGACGTCAATTTGTAATTTCGGCAACGCAGCCTCTCTGTCTGTCTCTGTCTGTCTGTCCCTCTCTCTCTCTCTTTCTCTCTTATCTCTCTCTGTCTCTGTCTCTCGCTCTCTCTGTCTGTCTGTCTATTTGACTGTCTGTGTCTGTCTGTCTGTCTCTCTCTCTCTCTCTCTCACTCTCTCTTTCCCTCCCTATCTCTTTCTCTTGCTCTGTTTTTGTCTCTCACTCTCTCTGTCTCTCTCTGTCTGTCTGTCTATTTGTCTGTCTGTCTCTGTCTATCTCTCTCTCTCTCTTATCTCTCTCTGTCTCTTTCTCTCACTCTCTCTGTCTCTCTCTCTCTCTGTCTGTCTATTTGTCTGTCTGTCTCTGTCTCTCTCTCTCTCTCTCACTCTGTGTCTCTCTTGCCCTCTCATTTTCTCTCCCTCTCTTTGTTTTTCTCTTCTTCCCTTCCCCACACTGTCTTGCTCGCAGCAGCCCTGAGTAGAGAGTAATCATTGTATCGTAACTATTATTCTTACACTTTCGTATTCGTTAGCGTTTGTTAATTCTCTCCCATGCCATACAACGGTTCACCGTTCTTTCTAGCAACTGGTGGTACTTTTTTTTTCATACGAAAAACCAACTGCATTTGGACATGTTTGCCAGATAAAACAAACGCGTGTATTTAGACCCCTAACAGAAGGGGTGCTGCCACTGAGATGTGAGGAGATTTGTATCTCTTACAGAAGGTTAAACTATCTTTGGTAGGAAGCTACCAACTGGATAAGCTGTCACTGCTTGCAGCTATTTTCTCCCACTTAACCCTTTGACTCCCGCCCTCCTATCCACCAACTTCAAAAAACACTTGACCCTTTGATTCCCTCACCCTATCCACCAGCTTCCTTGTAGGAAGCTGGCGGAAAGGGTGAGGAAATCAAAAGGGTTTAAGTTTTTGCTTTGCTGGCGTGGTTGGCAATGCAGGGCTCTGGTGGACAGGGTGAGTTACTCTGTCTCTCTGTCTCTCTCTGTCTGTTTCTCTCTCTCTGTCTCTCTCTCTCCCTCTCTCTCTCTCTCTCTCTCTCTCTGGCAGCCTCCTCAATGACGCTGCAAAGCTTGTTAGTGTAGCACAGGATGAGACAGAGAGGAGGGACAAGGGGAGGGGCAGAGAGCCTCAGAAGCGGGGAACGAGAAAACAAATAGAATGTTTATGGCACTATCTGGACTTAAGCCTTATGTCGATATGCTGCTTTGAAACGTTGCCTGCTTACTGGAAATAGGCCACAGTGACGTCAACTTTTAATTTCGGCAACGCAGACTCTCTCTGTCTGTCTGTCTCTCTCTGTCTGTTTCTCTCTTTCTCTCTCTCTCTCTCATCTCTCTCTGTTTCTGTCTCTCGCTCTCTCTGTCTCTGTCTGTCTGTCTGTCTCTATCTATCTATCTATCTCTCTTTCCCTCCCTCTCTCTTTCTCTGTCTCTGTCTCTCACTCTCTCTGTCTCTCTCTGTCTGTCTGTCTATTTGTCTGTCTGTCTCTGTCTATCTGTCTGTCTCTCTCTTTCCCTCCCTCTCTCTCTTATCTCTCTCTGTCTCTGTCTCTCTCTGTCTGTCTATTTGTCTGTCTGTCTTTCTGTCTCTCTCTCTCTTTCTCTCGCTCTGTCTCTCTCTTTCCCTCTCATTTTCTCTCTCTCTCTCTCTCTCTCTTTGTTTTTCTCTTCTTCCCTTCCCCACTCTGTCCTGCTCACAGCAGCCCTGAGTAGAGAGTAATCATTGTATCGTAACTATTATTCTTACACTTTCGTATTCGTTAGCGTTTGTTAATTCTCTCCCATGCCATACAACGGTTCACCGTTCTTTCTAGCAACTGGTGGTACTTTTTTTTTTCATACGAAAAACCAACTGCATTTGGACATGTTTGCCAGACAAAACGAACGGGTGTATTTAGACCCCTAACAGAAGGGGTGCTGCCACTGAGATGTGAGGAGATTTGTATCTCTTACAGAAAGTTAAACTATCTTTGGTAGGAAGCTGTCAACTGGATAAGCTGTCACTGCTTGCAGCTATTTTCTCCCACTTAACCCTTTGACTCCCGCACCCTATCCACCAAGTGTAAAAAAATTAACCTTTTGATTCCCTCACCCTATCCACCAGCTTCCTTGTGGGAAGCTGGCGGAAAGGGTGAGGAAATGAAAAGGGTTAAGTTTTTGCTTTGCAGGCGTGGTTGACAATGCACAGTGTTGATAGGGTGCGGGAGTCAAAGGGTTAACCGCTGTTTCCCCCACCCCCCTTTGCGCCCACCCCACCCTTCTTCCCAGCCACCATCTTCAGACAGTGACACAGACAGGCAGACTGGCCATGAAGACAGCTAGAATATCAGACACCAGCATCAGGACATTCAGTCACGAAGGCCAAAGTCCAGATACCAACAGAGAAAGATGGAGAGGCAGAATGACAGAGAGAGTGAAAGTAAAATGAAATGAAATTTCGTTTTCCATCAGTATACATATAAAAACATAAGCCAACTTACATATCTGCCATTATAGATATATATAAGTACATAGGCCATGTGTTTTCCAGAGGTATACACATTAGAACATAAACCAACTAACATATCTGCCATTATATATATATATGTGTGTGTGTGTGTGTGTGTGTGTGTGTGTGTGTGTGTGTGTGTGTGTGTGTGTGTGTGTGTGTGTGTGTGTGTGTGTGCGTGTGTGTGTATGTGTGCATATATAGGTACATAGGCCAACTTAAACCCCCATGGGGATGCTGGGGGAGGGGGAAGTGGGGGGGGGGGGGGAGGGCTCTTTCAGTATAAATAGTATCCTCACATTCTGGAAATTCTGTGCTAGAAATTTCCTCTTTTCTGTCACTCTCTTTGTTTCTTTTTTCCTCCTTTGCTTTCTGTCATTTCTTCCTATCACTTTCTGTCTTGCTGGTCCATTCACTTGTATGTGTTCGATAAAGTCTTTCATACTTTCTCTTAGGACTGATAATTGGGTACATGTATTAAGTGCTTTTTTTGGGTCTAGGGAAGTGAGATATGCGGAAGCAATTTTAGGTAATTTATGCACGTTTTTATATATGTTTTAGTGTCCTTAGTTATGTTTCAATTTGTATTCAGATGTGTTTTTTAAATCCCCTGTGGAACAAATTGGACGGGATGGTTAACGCGCGCGCGCACGCGCGCGCGCACACACACACACACACACACACACACACACACACACACACACACACACACACACACACACACACACACACACACACATACACACACACACACAAACACACACACCACAACCAATCACCATTCCCATCCCACTCACACAGACACATGCGTCAGTCAGTCTCCACAGACACAGGCACACACACATGCACACACACACACACACACACACACACACACCACACCACACACATAACGCACACACACACACCACCAACACACACACACACACACACAACACACAACACACACACTCTCAACACACACATGACACACTCAACACAGAGAGAGAGAGAGAGAGAGAGAGAGAGAGAGAGAGAGAGAGAGACCCAAACACCCCACACACACACACACACACACACACACACACACACACACACACACACACACACACAAAATCTATCACCAAACGCATCCCACCCACACAGACACACGCGTCAGTCAGTCTCCACAGACACAGGCAACAGAAGATAACAGCAAAGAAAGGAGACTGACCCCCCTCTCTCTCTCTCTCTCTCTCTCTCTCTCTCTCTCTCTCACACACACACACACACACACACACACACACACACACCATGTACATCAATTAGCAAGGAAGCGAAGGGGGGGGGGGAGGGGAATCATTTGGCAGATACCTGAAGCAAAGAGAACAGTATCACTTTGCTTAGTACGCGCTAAGAAGCAGTGACCGCTCTTTCCTTAGGCACTAGTCTCTTTGTCTGACGGCCCAGACTAAAGGTTACACCACACAGCAAGGTTCGATCACAATCAAGATCTGACAGACGCCGCCCGAGTCATCTGTGTTCAGCTGTGGCACCGAGCGCAACACAGTGTAACTAAGACAAAGAAAGTGCTACCGGTAAGTGTACCGAAGAAACTATTGATATTCTGACACCAAAGGAAATAAGAGGGAAGCAGGGAGAATTTTAAAGATTAACTATTTGAGGAACGTTCTGAGCTAACAACTTTATGCTTTGTGGCTGCGTCTATGCTAGCTGAATGGGTAGCGCAAACTGTGTTGGATTTGAGAAATTCTACATGGGAGATAACTCCGTGACTCTCAAGGGTCATGTTGCTTAGTTAATAATAATATGATATTCTGAGTTGTGAAATGGGGGCAACCTTGATGTCAACAAAAGCTATGCATAAAAAAAAATGCCTATTGTTATTTTATTGTTATTTTTGTTTAACCCTTTGACTCTCGCACCCTGTCCACCAGAATTTTGCATTATCTACCATGCTAGCGAAGCAAAAATGTAACCCTTTGACTCCCTCACCCTATCCACCAGCTTTCTGCAGGACTGCTGGTGGATAGAGTGAGGGAGTCAAAGAGTTAACTTTTTGCAGTTGGTGGATAGGATGCAGGAGTCAAAGGTTTAAAGCCCAGCCGACTGTGTAAGCCATCTCAGGGCTGTAACCGTTTCAATACACAATCACAATACTTCAACAGGAAAAGGGAAAAGAAAATTGAGCACACATATCAATGTATTCATGCACATTATCTAAGGATATGTCCCTGACACTGACGCATTGACCACTCCATCCAATTCATCACACAGGGGATTTACAAAACATACCTGAATACAAAAATTTAAGCATAACTAAGGACACCAATGCATAGATATAAAAAAAAATAGGTCTAAATCACCTAAAATTACTTCCACATATCTCATTTGCCTAAAGCCAAAAATGCATTTAATACCTGTACCCAATTATCAAGTGAGAGAAAAGAGGACATTTCTAGCATAGAATTTCGAGAAGTTGGGGATACAATTTATACTGAAAGAGCCCCCGAGCATCCCCCACAGGGGGGAAACGAATGCCTAAACAAAGTTGTGTGTCGAATAACAAAGTTGTGTGTCTATTGTATTTTTACTAAAAAAAAAACAAACAAACAAAAAACCCCAACAACAACAACAACAAAAAAGAAGACTCAGAAAGAAGACAATGAAGACAGGCACTAAAACAACATTTCCATGATGTCTGATTTTTTTTTTTTTTTTTTTTTTTTTTTTTTGCGTTGGGTACTGGACAACTGCTATTCACTGACACGCTACGTTGCAAGTCATGTGTTGACGTGCTGGTTGTATCCTGCTGTCCCAGATTCATGTGTTAAAAAAATAAGCCAACGCCTTAGAACAATTATCTTATAATTGATATAGATTACTAGAGTCAGACTGTATGCAAATGAAGAAAGAAAAAAAAAAGAAGATGCCAACATGTGAAGTCGCACAAGTCAGTTCAGCAGTGTGGCACAGCCTTTAACATGTAACCCTGTGAAGTCGCGCGAGTCATTTCAGCAGTGTGGCACAGCCTTTAACATGTAACCCTGTGAAGTCGCACAAGTCAGTTCAGCAGTGTGGCACAGCTTTAACACGCCAACCTGTGAAGTTGCACAAGTCAGTTCAGCAGTGTGGCATAGCCTTAACATGCCAACCTGTGAAGTTGCACAAGTCAGTTCAGCAGTGCGGCACAGCCTTTAACACGCCAACCTGTGAAGTTACACAAGTCAGTTCAGCAGTGTGGCATAGCCTTAACATGCCAACCTGTGAAGTTTCACAAGTCAGTTCAGCAGTGTGGCATAGCCTTAACACGCCAACCTGTGAAGTTGTACAAGTCAGTTTAGCAGTGTGGCATAGCCTTAACATGCCAACCTGTGAAGTGGCACGAGTTGGTTAGAGCAGTGTGACACAGCCTTTAACATGCAACCCTGTGAAGTCGCACAAGTCAGTTCAGCAGTGTGGCACAGCCTTTAACATGCCAACCTGTGAAGTCGCACAAGTGAGTTTGAGCAGTGTGACACAGCCTTAACATGCCAGCCTGTGAAGTCGCACGGATTAGTTAGAGCAGTGTGGCACAGCCTTTAACATGCAAACCTGTGAAGTCCCACGAGTGAGTTTGAGCAGCGTGATATAGCCTTAACATGCCAACCTGTGAAGTCTCACGAGTCAGTTCAGTACGAGCAGGGTGGCACAGCCTTAACATGCCAACCTGTGAAGTCTCACGAGTCAGTTCAGTTCGAGCAGTGTGGCACAGCCTTAACATGCCAACCTGTGAAGTCTCACGAGTCAGTTCAGGTCGAGCAGTGTGGCACAGCCTTAACATGCCAACCTGTGAAGTTGCACGAGTTAGTTAGAGCAATGTGACATAGCCTTAACACGCCAGTCTGTGAAGTCACACGAGTTATACGTTAATTCGAGCTGTGTGGCATAGCCTTAACATACCAACCTGTGAAGTCGCACAAGTTAGAACAATGTGACATAGCCTTAACACGCCAGTCTGTGAAGTCACACGAGTTATACGTTAGTTCGAGCTGTGTGGCATAGCCTTTAGGCCATGCAGCACACAGCTGCCTGCGGTTCGTTTGTAATGTAGCGTCTGCATTCAGGCGGAAGAAGAGAACTGACAAATTAGCCCTGTTATCTGTCCCCCACGCACATACAATAAATGCGTTATCCTCTGGGGTCCCAGTCAGAGAGGATAGACTGACAAATTAGCTGTCGTGCACGATGAATGTGGTTTCTGTAGAGAGCGGCAGGACGAAGGTAATAGAGATGATCATATCAACGTGGACTATTGAATTAAGCTGTACCAATGTGGAATCAAGTTAATATCAATGTGGACTACTGAAATCAGTTGTACCAACGTTGGCTATTGAATCAAACGGTACTAACTTTAACTAAGGTCAACTATCGAATTACAGTTGTACTCAGTTGTACCAAAGTGGACCATGGAATTCAGTTTACCACGTGGAGTACCGAAGTAAGTTGCACAACGTGGACTGTTTAATTAAGTTGTACTAACGTGGACTATTGAATTAAATTTTACAAACATGGACTATTGAATTCAGTTGTACCAAAGTGGACTATTGAATTAAGTTGAAACAATGTGGACTACTGAATTAAGTTGTACCACTGTGGGCTATTGAATTAAGTTGTGCCACTGTGGGCTATTGAAATAAGTTGTACCAATGTGGACTACTGAATTAAGTTGTACTAACGTGGACTATTGAATTAAGTTGCACAACGTGGACTGTTGAATTAAGTTGTACTAACGTGGACTATTGAATTAAATTGTACCAACGTGGACTGTTGAATTAAGTTGTACTAACGTGGACTATTGAATTAAATTTTACAAACATGGACTATTGAATTCAGTTGTACCAAAGTGGACTATTGAATTAAGTTGAAACAATGTGGACTACTGAATTAAGTTGTACCACTGTGGGCTATTGAATTAAGTTGTGCCACTGTGGGCTATTGAAATAAGTTGTACCAATGTGGACTACTGAATTAAGTTGTACTAACGTGGACTATTGAATTAAATTTTACAAACATGGACTATTGAATTCAGTTGTACCAAAGTGGACTATTGAATTAAGTTGAACAATGTAGACTACTGAATTAAATTGTACCACTGTAGGCTATTCAATTAAGTTGTGCCACTGTGGGCTATTGAAATATGTTGTACCAATGTGGACTACTGAATTAAATTGTACCACTGTGGGCTATTGAAATAAGTTGTACCAATGTGGACTATTGAATTAAGTTGTACCAATGTGGACTATTGAATTAAGTTGTACCAATGTGGACTACTGAATTAAGTTGTACCATCGGGGACTACTGAAATCAGCTGTACCAACGTGGGATATTGAATTACAGTTGTACCAACGTGGACTATTGAGTTAAGTTGAACAGACGTGGACAACTGAATTAAGTTGTACCAACGTGGACCACTGCAGACGTGGATTACTGAATTTAGTCAAAGCGACATGGACTATTGAATCAAGTTATACCACGTGGACTATTGAATTTAAGTTGTACCACGTGAACAATTGAATTTAGTTGTACCAAAGTGACTATTGAATTAAGTTGTACCAAAGTGGACTATTGAATTAAGTTATACCGACGTGGACCATTGAAGTAAGTTGTACCAAAATGGACCATTGAATTAGGCTGTACCAACGTGGACAGTTGAATTAAGTCGTACTAACGTGGACTATTAAATTAAGTTGTACTAACGTGAACTATTGAATTAAGTTGTACCAACGTGAAGTACTAAATTAAATTGCACCAACGTGGACTATTAAATCAAGTTGTCCTAACGTGAACTATTGAATTAAGTTGTACCAACGTTGAAAATTGAATTAACCCTTTGACTCCCGCACCCTTTCCATCAGAATCCTGCATTGCCAATCACGCTAACAAAACAAAAACTTGTTCCCTTTGATTCCCTCACTCTCTCCACCAGCTTCCTGCGGGACGCTGGTGGATAGAGTGACGGAGTCAAAGGGTTACGTTTTTGCAGTAGGTAGATAGGGTGCGGAGGTTAAAAGGTTAAGTTGTACCAACGTGGACGACTGACTACTCAAAATGAAAATCTGTGAGACAGACTGTCGTTCAGTCTGGCGCAATGATCAGTTAATGACCGTCACGTATCAGACCAGATATCAGACCACACACACACACACACACACAGGCCTTACAGAACGTCACCGAAATGACATGGCAACAGTGTGGTCCCCACTGGTGGACGACCCTACAACCCCTTCAAAGCAAGCTACTCCCAGCCCACTCCTTGGCATCGAAACTTTGATGGAATGACCCTGTGAACAATAAACCGAAATAAGCAAAGGGTTTAATGCCACTACAACACTGTCACAGATAGGTGGAAAACCCCTCCACAGACAATAAAACAGTGACTTGCATTGCTCGCTCAGAACACAGGAATGAAAAATAAAAGAATAAAAAAAACTTATCGCCCCCTCCTTTTTTTCTCTTAGAAAAACTCTGACCATCCACCAGGGAATGAGTCCCTTTTCACAGGATAGTCATTTTCACTTTGTTGCAGAATCGAAACCAAAATTTGTAGGCTGTTTCTCATGGTAAAAACTGTTCTAAAAAATCAGATGTTTACTTTTTTCTGAGATATAGACTTAGAAAAATAGCACCCTCTGATTCAACAATTTGAAAAAAAACAAACAAGAGACAGAGACAGAAAGAGTGAGAGGAGAGAGAGAGAGAGAGAGAGAGAGAGAGAGAGAGAGAGAAAGAGTGAGAGAGAGAGAGAGAGAAAGAGAGAGAGAGAGAGAGAGAAAGAGAGAGAGAGAGAGTGAGAGAGAGAGAGAGACAGAGAGAGAGACAGAGAGAGAGAGAGAGAGAGAGATAGACAGAGAGAGAGAGGAGAGAAGAGAGAGAGAAACTGAATCAGAGTTTCATGAACAGCTTTTTCTTAGCAACAGACAGAGAAAGACAGACAAACAGACAGACAGACAGACAGATAGACAGACAGACAGACAGACAGAGAGCGAGAGAGAGAAAGAGAGAGA
>JAPXFY010000027.1:26953485-26955985 GCA_030674185.1 Monoplex corrugatus | reverse complement strand
CACATACAACTGTACAAACCCATGTTCCCGAAGTGCCAACTAGAACAAAGAACACAGTCAAGTTAGGACAAGGCACATACAACGTCAGACTGTTCACACAAGAACGAGAAATCCACAGAGAGAGAGAGAAGACAGACAGGACAGACAGACAGAGACAGAGACAGAGAGACAGACAGAGACAGAGACAGAGAGAGAGAGAGAGAGAAAGAGAGAGAGAAATAGATGGAACGACAGAGAAAGAGAGAGAGAAATAGATGGAAACACAGAGAAAGAGAGAGAGAGACAAACAGACATACAGACAGATATATATACAGACAGACAGAGAGAGAGAGAGAGGGAGAGAGAAGAGAGAGAGACAAACAGACGAACAGACAGACAGACATACAGATATGGGAACTTTCGAGGGTCAATCTAAAAACAACCACTTTATCTTTAGCTCTCCCTCCTCTCCTCTCCTCTCCTCTACTCCTACCTGCCCCCTCATCCCCCACCCCCCACCCCCATCCTCCACGTCCCTGATTAATAACCCACCAACCACAACCCATCCACCCACCCACCTCCCACCTAAAAAAATCGACATCAATTTCCCTTCATCTCATTTCTCTGTCTCCACCTGCCAGTCGGATCAGATTAGTGAAATTAATAGCATCAGATTCTCTCAAATTCTTGCCGGGTATATACGCCATAACGAGAGGAACTGTCCGCCTTAGATAGCGCTGATGGGAATACACCCAGGTCAATGGTAAGTAAGTTTAATGAGTGAGGCTTATCTTCTGATCTGTTCCCATCTCTGTCTGTCTGTCTGTCTGTCTGTCTGTCTGACTGACTGACTGACTCTCTCTCTCTCTTTCTCTCCCTCTCCCCGTCTCTCTCATCTCTCTTTCTTTTGCTCCATCTCTCTCCCTGCCCCCCCCCCCCTCTCCCCTCTCTCCCACTTTGATTTTACTTGTTTACTGTCTTGCATGTTGTTAATTTTCAAATTCGCGTTGGTATTACTTTCATTTATTTACTTTTTTTTATATTTTGGTTTAGAAATTGTTTGTGTATTATGTCTTATAGGGAGAGAAAGAAAGAGTGAGATAGAGAGAGAGAGAGAAAGAGAGAGAGAGGAGAGAGAGAAGAGGAGGAGAGAGACAGAAGACAGACAGACCGACAGACAGACGGAGACATAGAGAGGTGGGAGCAAAGCAGATAAACCATATTAAATTCACACACACACACACACACACACACACACACACACATACACTTACACACACACACATATACACACACACACACACACACATACACTTACACACACACTCACACACATGTATACATACACAGACACACACGCACACATACATACATACATACACAGGCACACACACATACATACATACATACATACACAGACACATACATGAGTGTGTGTGTGTGTGTGTGTGTGTAAGTGTGTGTGTGTGTGTGTGTGTGTGTGTGTGTGTGTGTGTGTGTGTGTGTGTGTGTGTGTGTGTGTGTGTGTGTGTGTGTGTGTGTGTGCGCGTGCGTGAGTGCGTGTTATGTGTAAGTGTGTGTGAAAACCAAACATACATCAGGACAGAGCCAATTTATCGCCTGGGGTCCGTACTGAGCAAGGACAGAAAGTGAACGTGTACGCTAGATAACGATGGCCAATAGAAACATACAGCACTGACATGATCACACCTAAGATAACAAAAGTCGAAAAGACTTTAAAGGTACTTTTTTTATTTTAAAGACAGTCATACCACTCGGACTTGAAAATAATCATGTATGTACTCTGTGTACGCTAAATAATAATTACCATTATAAACAGACAGCACTCACATGATCACACCTAAGATAACAAAAGTCGAAAAGACTTTAAAAGTATTTTCTGAAATACAGTCATACCACTCGGACAATTCAATAATCATGTATGTACTCTGTGTACGCTAAATAATGATGACCAGTATAAACAGACAACACTCACATGATCACACCTAAGATAACGAAAAGTCCGAAAGAGTTTAGAGGTAATTTTTTAAAAGACAGTCATAACCCTCGGACAATTCAATAATAATAATAATAATCATGTACTACACCCAAATCTGCCAGTAGTTTGTAGTTTGTTTGTAGTTTAATTGTAGTTTGTTTGTAGTTTGTTCAAGAGGGATTCCCTGCACTCGGAAAACTCCATATGCGCTCCACCCAAATCTGCCAGCAATTATCTGACAGACTTTCGATGCCTGCGCAAAACCCTATGCGCTGGCAAGGTCTTGAAATGGGGAAAGGGGGAAGAGGGACCTATGAATCATTAAGCTGACACCACCACAATGATGGAAACATTAAGATGGGCAGCAAACAGGCCAGGTTTTAATTTCGCGGGCTGGGATTGAACTCAAGATATTAGATCCTGAGCTCATGGCTCTGCCAACTGGCCCGCGTAACCCCAAATCTGACAGCAACTATCTACGCCAGGGGCATTTCCTTAGATTATGTGCGCGAATGCGTTATC
>JAPXFY010000027.1:26943485-26948485 GCA_030674185.1 Monoplex corrugatus | reverse complement strand
CGTGCGCGCACGCATGCACGCACACACACACACACACACGGACATGCACACACACGTACGCATGCACAAACATATACACACACATATGCACTTACACACACACGCATACACACGCGCACACACACACACACACATACTCATTTACAGATTCATCTGCTCTCTCTCTCTCTCTCTCTCCCTCCCCACTTTTCTGTGAAAGTGCAACAATCAAGAAAAGAGCTAATGCCTATACAACGTCAGTTACGACAGAAGGGCCAAAGAGCCATCTTACGCTTCGATAAGCTGGTCACCAACGACGCAATCTACACATACGATGTTGACAACGGACGAGTCGTCAGGAAAGAGAAACCTGGATCTTGGAGACGTACATACCAGGGGGTCGCTGAATCCGTAGCCGTGGAAAAAAACAGGTACAGTCGCAACTCCAGAACGGTCCAGAGTGGCAGCAGCACAATCCTCAGCCCCAGCCAACGACCCCATAGCCCCAGCAGTGCGTCACAGAAATCCAGAGATTCGTCGAAAAGCCACAGCGATATGACCCAATGTCCCAGATATACACCCCAAAGTCCCAACAACATGATTCAATGTCCCAAAGGCCCACCCCAAAGTCCCACTAACCCCAGAAACCCTGTTATCCAGGGTGAACCAGAACAAACCGACAATGTCGGTACGTCGACAAAAGAAAACCCTTACAATCTCCGAACGCGTACTGTTTCAGCTGCCGGTGGTGCAGCAGCACGTACTGATGATGGAGCGTGTAGCAGCAACACCGGTGTGAATCTTTTTAGTGAACAGGCCAGACGATCTGGTAAAGATCGTGGCCGTGTTGCTCCCTCTTCCCAACCGAAAATTGTTTCCATGCTACAAAGCCGGCGTGCTGACCAGCAGGCCCGTGATTTGAAAGCCATGCCAAATATGGCCAGTTCTGATGAAAGAGGAAGTGATGAGGAGGTGGGGGATAATAATACTGATGAGCCTTTTGTTGATACAGAAGGTACTGAAGGCTAGGAAAACGGCCGGCCCAAGCAATTGTCGTGCCTTAATTATAACATTTCAGGAATTGTAAAGAAATTAAGTGATTTTGACTGGTTGAATTACATAGATAGTTTTGATATTGTGTCATTGATAGAAACGTTTGTAAACGAACATTTTGATATGTCCTGCTTGTTCAACAATTTTGATAAATTTGTTTGTCCAGCTGTAAAGTTATCGCATCATGGTAGAAGCTCAGGTGGGATAATTGTAATGGTTAGAAAGAATTTAATGAAATTTGTGAGTCAAATTGAGACCAAACATGGAAATATAATAGCCCTGAGACTGTCCAAAGACTTGTTTGGCAATACAAAAGATGTGTTGTATTTGTCTACATATGTCCCACCACCTGGAAGTCCTTTCTATGAGCAGGCAGAAACAAACTGCCAAATACTGGAAGTTGAAAGATGTATTTTGGATCTGTTAGCTGTAGAAGACTATGTAGATATAATCTGTTGCGGTGATTTTAATGCAAGGACTGGTAATTTTCAAATTAATAAACATTTTTCTGATAATAGTGATCTTATAGATGTTTTTGACAAATCGATCCCGTTTGAAACCAGCAGACATTCGCAAGATGTGATAGTCAATGATTATGGAAGAAAGCTTCTTGAAATGTGTGCTTGCTGTGACTTAAGCATTGTAAATGGATGTCCAGAACTGAATAGTTCAGGCAGCTTCACTTACTTATCTGAACATGGTCACAGTGTTATAGATTATTTCCTATCAAGCAGCGATCTGTGTGGGTACATTGACAAAATGATTGTAGGTAGCAGAATGGAATCACATCATATGCCAGTGGAATTGTATTTTCAAACCCGAAGGAATATGTTTACCCCAGCTGCAATCTCCGATTCCACTGTAAGAATTGAAAAACTATATTGGTCAACTGATCGTGTTGTTTTTTTCAATGAAAATGTCATGTCAGACACTTTTCAAATCCAACTTATAAAAGCCACTGATTTAATAGCTACAGATTTAGAAGAGTCATTAAATGTTTTTACACAGTCTCTTATTGCTGCTGCAGAGCCCATGAAAAAGACAATCACACAGGGCATACAAAAGAAACACAAGGCAAAATGGTTTGATGCCGAGTGTTTAGTGGAGAAAAAAGAGGTAAGAAAATGCCTGAGAAAGTTTAAACAATCAAAAGTAGACTATGCTTATTATTCAAAAGTGAGAAAAGAATATCAGGCCCTGCTGGATAAAAAAGAACGTGCGCATAAGGATGCAGATTTAAAGGCACTGATGGACTCGATAAATGACTCAAACAAATTCTGGAGCCAGATTCGTAAACATAAACGGCGTGATATCATTGCCGATAATATTACAGAACGAGAATGGATAAATCATTTCGAATCTGTTTTCAATGATGGATTTGACGAGGGGGAGGAGTTTGTAAATGATGAAACAGATGAAGATATCAGCGATGAAATACTTGACAGTGAAATCAGTGAACAAGAAATAATAAAAGCGATTAAACATTTGAAAACGGGAAAAGCCGCAGGATTAGATGGCATTATATCGGAAATATTGAAATATGCGGAGCATGTAATAACACCGTATTTGAAAAAGTACTTCAATGCTTTGTTTCGTACGGGTACATTTCCATTGAAATGGACAAAAGCCGTGATTGTTCCTCTACACAAGAAGGGAAGCACTAATATCCCTGATAACTACAGAGGTATTTCTCTTATGAGCATTCTCAGTAAAGTATTTACACATATCATTAATAATAGATTAACAGTATGGGCAGAGGAAAACAATGTCATAAACGAAGCGCAAGCAGGATTCAGGAAGGGTCGGTCTACAGTGGATCATATGTTCACTTTACATGCAATAATTGAAAAGTATTTACTCAGAAATAAAAAACTCTACGTTGCCTTTATAGATTTTAAAAAAGCATATGACACAGTGAACAGAAACGTTTTATGGTCTGTATTACTACGAGTGGGTATCAAGGGCAAGATGTTCAAAACGATCCGAGCAATGTACGCAACAGTCCAAGCATGTGTATTATGTCGCAGTAAAAATGGATATTCCAATTTCTTTGAATGCCTTCAAGGCCTAAGGCAAGGTTGCATTGTAAGTCCTATACTGTTTTCTCTGCTGATAAATGAACTTGCAAACGTAATTATTTTAAATGGAAAACATGGTGTTACATTCACTTCAGATGAAACAGAAATGTTTCTCATGCTTTTTGCAGATGATCTTACTCTTTTGGCTTCAACCGCGATAGGTCTTCAACATCAACTTAACATTCTTCAACAAGAAACAAAGCGGCTACGATTGTCAGTAAATTTAGATAAGTCTAAAATAATAGTTTTTCGAAAGGGTGGTTTTCTTGGTTCAAAAGAAAAATGGGATTTCAATGGCAATAATTTGGAAGTGGTGAATTCGTACAGGTATTTAGGCCTCACTGTTTCAACTAGACATAGTTTTGTAACTACAATGGAAGAAGCTAAAGTTAAAGGGAAGAAAAGTACTAATGCTGTTTTAAGTACACTGAGAAAGATTAAATGTAATTCACCAGACATTTTCTTTAAAATGTTTGATGCTCAGGTAGTTCCATTATTACTTTATGGTGCAGAAATTTGGGTTATGAAAGACGTTATCAGCTTGAACAGGTACATTTATACGCATGCAAGAGATTTTTACACGTAAGAAACAAGACGATAAATGATATTGTGTACGGAGAATTGGGACGCTTTCCTCTCTGGATAACTGCTGTTGCTAGATGTATTAAATACTGGTTTCGACTACTGAAACAGCCAGAGACTAGGTATTCAAAAAAAGCATATAAAATGTTATTCAGTATGCATGGAAAAGGTTATGTAACTTGGGTGTCTAAGATAAAAAGCATTTTATGTGAAAATGGTTTTGAAGATGTTTGGCTCTTTGGGTGTGGCGACGAAAAACGATTCAGTAAAGAACTGAAAGAAAGATTACGTAGCAGTTTCTGTCATTGCTGGCGTAACCACTTAGATACCAGTGCACGCTGTTCACTATATGACAAATTTAAACCTTTATTTGCAAAAGCAAACTATATTGAAATACTGTATGTGCAGGTGTTTAGGAACGCTATGGCACAATGTAGGATGGGCGTGTCCCAGTTAAACGTTCACAGATATCGCTTTGCGCCTACGACTGTCAACACTTCATGTCCAGTCTGTCCGAATGTGCAGGAAAACGAGATACATTTTCTATTTGAATGCCCTCTGTACAACCAGGTCAGACAATATTATCATTTAGAGGTCACTGAAGGCGATAACTTAGAAGATCTTTTCATTAGAAAAATGATGGATGACTCTGCGGGAACCATAGTGAACCTGGCAAAGTTTTTGGTCGCTGCCTTTAAAATAAGAGAAAAAAGTATTTTGAACGTACGTACTTGAAACAACATTTGTTTTCT
Organism: Monoplex corrugatus; assembly: GCA_030674185.1. Classification (NCBI taxonomy): domain Eukaryota; kingdom Metazoa; phylum Mollusca; class Gastropoda; order Littorinimorpha; family Ranellidae; genus Monoplex; species Monoplex corrugatus. Next base: position 26,944,041 of record JAPXFY010000027.1, on the reverse strand, counting down.
ACACTAGTACCTTTGAATATTCCATGTAAATACATTGAAAAGTGTTAATTAATTAAGTAATGTTGTATAGAAATGTGTCTTAAGATTTCCCCCATGAAAGGGGCTGTTGGCCTAAATTCATTAAAATTCCGAGTTCCGAGTTCCGGTTCTCTCTCCCTCCCCCTCTCTCTGTCTGTCTGTCTGTGTGTCTCTCTCTGTCTGTGTCTCTGTCTCCCTCTGCCTGTCTGTCTGTCTCCCTCTCTGTCACTCCCTCTCTCTTTTACACACACACACACACACACACACACACACACACACACACAAACACACAAACACACACTCGCACGCACTCAAACATGCGCAAGCATGCACTTATGCACTCTCCGCCTACATCCACCAGATTACTGTCAGACCACCACCACCACGACCTACAACAACAACAACAACAACATCCACAACAACCATAATAACACCATCACTGGGGACATTTTCAAACCCAGTACAAACAGCAGGACAAACTGATCGCGTTGAAACAACATCTGGCACATTAGCAAACACTTTACAGAGAAAACAACAT
>JAPXFY010000027.1:26933485-26935985 GCA_030674185.1 Monoplex corrugatus | reverse complement strand
CATGACTCATAGTTGTTTGTCACAGTCTACAATCACAATATTTGTCACACTCACAGCGTGCAACCACAATATTTGTAACACAGTACAATCACACTATTTGTCACTGATTACAATCACAATATTTTTCACACTCACAGCGTGCAATCACAATATTTGTAACACAGTACAATCACACTATTTGTCATTGATTACAATCACAATATTTGTCACACTCACAGCGTGCGATCACAATACTTGTAACACAGTACAATCACACTATTTGTCACTGGTTACAATCACAATATTTGTAACACAGTACAATCACGCTATTTGTCACTGGTTACAATCACAATATTTGTAACACAGTATAATCACACTGTTTGTCAATGATTACAATCACAATATTTGTAACACAGCACAATCACAATATCTGTCACTGAGTATACTCTCAATATTTGTCACACAGTACAATCTCGATATTTGTCATTGATTACAATCACAATATTTGTCGCACAGTACAATCTCAATATTTTTTACACAGTACACTCTCAATATTTGTCACACAGTACAATCTCAACATTTGTCACACGGTACAATCCCAATATTTGTCACACGGTACAATCTCAACATTTGTCACACGGTACAATCTCAATATTTGTCACACGGTACAATCTCAATATTTGTCACACGGTACACTCTCAATATTTGTCACACAGTACAATCTCAACATTTGTCACACGGTACAATCTCAATATTTGTCACACAGTACACTCTCAATATTTGTCACACAGTACAATCTCAATATTTGTCATTGATTACAATCACAATATTTGTCACACAGTACACTTTCAATATTTGTCACACAGTACACTTTCAATATTTGTCACACAGTACACTTTCAATATTTGTAACACTGTACAATCACGATATTTGTCACACTGTACAATTTCAATATTTGTCACACTGTACAATTTCAATATTTGTCACACAGTACACTTTCAATATTTGTCACACGGTACACTTTCAATATTTGTCACACAGTACACTTTCAATATTTGTCACACAGTACAATTTCAATATTTGTCACACAGTACAATCCCAATATTTGTCACACAGTACACTTTCAATATTTGTCACACAGTACAATCTCAATATTTGTCATTGATTACAATCACAATATTTGTCACACAGTACACTTTCAATATTTGTCACACAGTACAATTTCAATATTTGTCACACTGTACAATCACGATATTTGTCACACAGTACAATCCCAATACTTGTCACACTGTACAATCACAATATTTGTCACAGGCTACAATCACAATATTTGTCACAGAGTACAATCACAATAATTGTCACACAGTACAATCACAATAATTGTCACACAGTACAATCACAATAATTGTCACACAGTACAATCACAGTATTTGTCACACAGTACAATCACAATAATTGTCACACAGTACAATCACAATAATTGTCACACAGTACAATCACAATAATTGTCACACAGTACAATCACAGTATTTGTCACACAGTACAATCACAATAATTGTCACACAGTACAATCAAAATAATTGTCACACAGTACAATCACAATATTTGTCACACAGTACAATCACAATATTTGTCACACAGTACAATCACAATATTTGTCACACAGTACAATCCCAATATTTGTCACACAGTACAATCCCAATATTTGTCACACAGTACACTTTCAATATTTGTCAAACAGTACAATCGCAATGTTTGTCACAGAGTACAGTTACAACAATTACCACAAAATACAATCACAATATCTGTCACAGAGCACAATCACAAATTTGTACAATCACAATAATTGTCACATAGTACAATCACAATATTTACCACAAAATAAAATCACGATATTTCTTACATATCACAGAGTAAAATCACAATATTTGTCACAGAATACAATCACAATAAATGTCAGAGTAAAATCACAATATTTGTCACAGAATACAATCACAATAAATGTTACACAGTAAAATCACAATATTTCTCACAAAGTACAATCACAATATTTGTCATACAGCACAATCACAATATTTGTCACTGAGAACACTCACAACATTTGTCACACAGTACAATCAAAATTTTTGCCACAGAGTACAATCACAATATTTGTCACAAGTACAATCACACAATTTGTCACACAGTACAATCATAATATTTGTTACTGAGTACAATCACAATATTTGTCAAAGAGTACAATCATAATATTTGTCACACAGTACAATCAAAATTTTTGCCACAGAGTACAATCACAATATTTGTCACAGAGTACAATCACAATCTTTGTCGCACAGTACAATCACCATCTTTGTTACAGATTACAATCACAATATTTGTCAGAGAGTACAATCACAACATTTGTCAGAGAGTACAATCACAACATTTGTCACACAGTACAATCACAATACTTGTCACACAAGAAAATCACAATATTTGTCACACAGTAGAATCACAACATTTCTCACAGAATACAATTACA
>JAPXFY010000027.1:26923485-26928485 GCA_030674185.1 Monoplex corrugatus | reverse complement strand
TCATGACATCAAAAAAGCTAAAGACGTCACCCTACAGCTCAGACATGCAACGTCACACTCTAAAACGATATCAGAACAACGTAAAAAGATATCAGAACAACGTAAAAAGAAACACGATCTTCCGTATCTTCTGACTATCTGGATCTGGATAATTTACGCTGCAGGAGCCTTTTCAGGCTATCGTCGCAGCGGGTGGTAGGAGCGCATGGCTTGATTTGAATAAGTAGTCCTCATTTATTTTATGTTATTTTTTGACTATAATAATTTAATTTTTCTTATTTATTTATTTATGAGTGAAAATAACTAATTTAAGTGGTGTTTCAACTACAGTTTCTCTTGAGTTTTTAGAACATACCGTTTAGTTTCTTTGCTGTGTCCGACTGGGTGGGGTGGGTGTGGGTGTGGGGGGGAACTACTGCCCCAACGGACACCCCGAGTTCAACTCAAAGATGTCCTGCTTCGGCGCTGCATCTCCCTAGTCGGGTGGGGGGATGGGGGAGGGGGGGGCTGTTTATTTATGGGAGGCAGCTGAGGCCGCTCTGCGTGCCTGCACTACCTCCTCCTCCAGCTTGTTCCAGTCTTCAACAGTCCTTGTGAAGAAAGAGCATCCATACTGCTCTGTCCTTGTCTGGGGGACTTTGTAGCCACGGCTGTTGTTACATGCGTGTTTGGCGATGATGTTTGTTGCCACGTGGTCTGCATAGGTCTTCATTTTGAGTTTCCTTTTGGTCTTATCCACTGGGGTCAGGTATTTTCTGGTGGTAGGGCTGGAACCTGACCTTCTGTTATTTTATATAGCGTTACTATCCACGATTCGGTGTTGAAAAGTGTCAACTCAAGAAGACAGGGACGATCTTATGGTTTAAATGGAGACTCGTGTCCTGTGGATGACATTCACGACATAAAAAGCTCTTTAGACAAGACACTATCAAAATTTGACAATCCTGCCGACAGTACTGTTTTCCACCGTGACCGTGGTGTCCACGAATTGAATAACAAAGATCTCGCAGCAACAACTCTAAATCTCTCTTCTTGCATCAAACATGTAACACAAAAATATCCAAATTCAAAGGTAGGCCTAGTCATCAGAAAGGTCGCTCCTGTACGACATGCACGTATGGAGGTTCAGCGAAATTTGTTCAACACTTTCTTGTCTGCTGAGATTGTTGACATAAAAAACAACAACATATCTTTAGTATCCCATGAAAATCTTCGTACTAACCAGCAGTTTCTTCATGACAATATTCACCCCACTGCCAGAGGAAGCAGCGTGATAGCGGGGAACCTAGGAAGACACGTTCGGGATTTGTTTGAGAGACCCCTAGGAGAACAACAGGATCTAGATCTTCAGAACTACACACCTCTAGATTCCCCCGACGACGGTTCCACCGTTCTGACAACTGCCAACCGTGGTGGCTGTCATATAATGTTTTGAATGAATCGTAGTAGATCTACAGTTTGATAACGTTTCATGTCACAGGACTTTTTCCTCGTCATCTCTGACAATTCTCTTGTTGAAAGTGTACAAACGCTAAGATTTAATCAGACTATCAGGACTCAGTCAGACTATATTCTCTGTACATTTGAAGGCACGTATACTATTGTTTTATTTATTTGTAATTTGTTTATGTTCTGAATCTAACTCTTTGTACTATTGTTTTATTTATTTGTAATTTGTTTATGTTCTGAATCTAACTCTTATCTCTATTAGTAGGACTTTTTCCCATAGCTTAACTACATTTTTTTCTACCTTTCATTAGTAGTCTAAGTATTTAATGTTTTCTTTCTGGCAATTTTTCTCGTACACAGAAAACCACATTATTCGTGATTATCAAACAAATATGCAGTTATTTAAAGTAAGAGATTAGCCAACAATGAAAATATGCCAACAATCACAAATCAAATTTTTACAGTGGAATTGTAGATCTATTTCCATCAATTCTGCATACCTGGAACATTTCCTCGCATCAAATCAATGTGAAGTTTTGATTTTGTAGTCGCTTAATGTTACACCAACCAAACTTCCCACTTTCCAAAATTGTTACTGTCCTCCAATATATGACTTTGGGAATCCCGGGAAAAAGGTAGCCACAGCGATATATATATACTTAAAAGAGTTGCAGTACCATATTTACTTCCCGCGTCTTCTGAAGACTTACACGCTTGTGCCGCCACAGTACAATTCAGTAATTCAGTAATCCTGAACGTTTTGTCAGTCTACCTGCCAACAGGTCTAAATGACCACAACACAGAATGGCTGCGTAAGATTCCGGATCGGCAGCACGGCAAATGGCTAATAGTAATAGGTGGAGACTTTAATTCCCACACCACATGTTGACATGGGAATTCCACAAGGTTCAGTTATACCTCTTATTTTATTTAATATCCTTATACAGGATCTTCCTAAAGCACTCTCAAATCGTGTTGTTTTGGTACAGTACGCTGATGATATATGTATTTGGATGAATATTACTTCAAAAAAGAACTCAGGAAGTTGTATCAATCTGATCTTGATCATTGGAAACCACATGTTAGAAAATGATCTGTCGTTGTCAGCAGAAAAAAACTAACATGATTCTATTTAATCCTGGTGGTGCTGTAAGTAACTTGCCTACTTTCAAGTTGCATGGTGAAGTGATACATTACAAACAGGTTGTAAAATTTCTGGGAGTCTTTAAAACATCGAAATTAAACTGGAATGTCCATTTTGATTATACTTCAACAAAAGCAAGAAAAGCCTTAAATTTTCTAAAGATAATAAGCATATTACCTTGGGGAATGGATACAAACATACTACTTCATCTATCAACAGCACTTGTACGATCTAAATTATCCCACGCGCAAGAAGTGTTCTTCAGTGCACCAAAATATTTACTAAAGAAAATTCAAAGCTTAGACTGCAAAAGTCTTAAAATTGCACTAGGTGTTCCAGCCCACGCTTCTAATCTGGAAACGTACAAAGTTGCTGGAATTCTGCCTCTGAACAACTATAGTGAGCAAGCGACAGCAAAGTTTGCCGTTAGAACTACTTCACAAACGGACAATTTTGTGACCAAGGAAATTAAAATCAGGTCTGATGTTGACTTTCCAAAACGAGCAAACAGTCTAACATACATTCCGATGAAATAGCTCAGACACCATCCACAACGCCTATCCCTACATGGGAAATGCTAAAAGCCACTTTTGATATTGATTATACAGATGCTAAGAAATATGAAAACGTCAACATTTCGATATGCACAGCAAGAGAACACGTCGATGAAAAATACCGTACCCACCTCCATATTTTTACCGATGGGTCAGTCTTAGAAAATAAGTATGCTGGGGCATCATTTTATGTTCCAAAATTTAAAATAAAAAAGTTATATTTCATTGTGACAAATATATCTATATTTACAGCGGAATTAGTCGCTATTACACCAGTGTTCCATTATCTAGTAAACCCAAACAGCTGTCTTTCAAAGTACAACTCTTTGTTGATTCAAAATCTGTAGTATATGCCTTACAGTCTTTTGAAACAGACACAAGAGAGTTTAAGGATAAAAGGTACAGATATCAGTTTATGCTGGGTGCCTTCTCACGTTGGTCTTCACGGCAACGAAGTAGTCGACAGAGCAGCTAAGCAAGGTGCACACAATTCTGATAATTCTATAGAATTACGTATTAATACTTCCGTAAAAGAAGCTTGCAACTTGCCAGAATCAGCCTCATGGATTCGTTTCCATGAACATTTCAGTGAAAAGTTTTTGTCACAACAAATTCTAAAACTTTCATTTCAAAACGTATGTAAAAAATTGCAGTATTCTTCCATATATCATTTGAGATCGATTGTTGCAGTTCGTTTTCGTATTCGGCTAAACCCATTGAAAACAAAACATTGTAAACATGTCAAGTGTGTTTGCGGCAAATAATTCACACTTTTTCATTGCTTATTTTACTGCAAAATGCTACGATCATTTTTACCAAAAATGTTTATACAAGAAAACTACTCTGAAACTCATTTTAAAGAAGTAACCAGATCAATCTTTATCAGTTAAAATTGCAGAATCATTGGTTCACAGTCCTCTTAATGCATTACTTTAAGTTTATGAAATTTGTACGTTAGTGTTAAATATTCCCTTCATATTGTTGATGTTAATTGTTAGTGTTAAGTTCTTGTTACATTTTTCTTTTCTCCCACCTACATGTCTCGTACTCTGTCTCCTCTCTGCCCCCAATCCAACCCGCCCATCTTTTTCCCCACGTCTAATGTCACTTACAGTGAAAAGATGTTAAATCAAAGAAGGAACACATGGACACACACACACACACACACACACACACACACACACCCAGCAACACACATCCCTTTCTTCCACCTCCCCGCCCCCACCCCCAACCCTCAACTCCAACCCAAAATAATCTGTACCCTATTGCTCTCCCCTCGGCAAGGTGACAGCATACGACAAGGGTAGACAAGGGTGAGAATCTCGTGGGAGAACGAAACTACACACGAAAGTCTGTGTCGATGACATTGAATTACTACTGCACGGACTGTTCAGTCATTAATCTGTCCCACCGAAGACACAATGCAACCGCCCTGGTGGCTAGACAATAATAGAATAACAAACACACTTTCCTGTCGTTGCAAGTATGTTTAATTTAAAGTCTTGTATGCCATGGATTCTGCTTTGCTAGTATTTTGTTTGTCTCAGCATTAAATTAATGTAAGTTTATCTCCAGTGAGGATATCACTTTATACTGTTCTTATGTTTATTTGCCAGATTTGGATCATCCTCTTACTTATATTACTAATTACGTCGGGTGGTCAACTGTTTCTTCAACTTTTTGTTCAACTTTTTTCCTTCAAATTTGTTCTTCATTATTAGGAAACAAAATGTAAATGGATGTAGTAATGTCAGACATGACTATATTTATACATCTCTATTTCGCGAAAACGTCGCCGTAAAATTTAATGACTTTGTTTTATGCTCCTTGCCACAAGGACAAAAATGTCAATG
>JAPXFY010000027.1:26908485-26915985 GCA_030674185.1 Monoplex corrugatus | reverse complement strand
AGACAGAGACAGAGACAGACAGACAGAGGGACAGACAGACAGACAGAAAAAGGCAAGACAAACAGAAAATCAGAAGAGAGACAGAGAGACAGACAGAGAGACAACAGACAGGCATACAAACAGACAGAAAGAGGCAAGACAAACAGAAAATTAGAAGAGAGACAGACAGAGAGACAGACAGGCAGGCTGGCAGAGATAGACACAGAGACAGTGACAGGCAGAGAGACAGACTGAGACCGAAAGACAGAGAGACAGAAAGATACAGAGACAGACAGACAGAGAGACAAAGAGAGAGACAAGAAAGAGAGACAGGCGGGGGGGGGGGGGTGAGACATAGCCTGAGCCAGAGAAACAGATATACATGTAGGCAGATAGACAGACATATAGACACAGACACAGGCAGGCAGAGAGAGAGAGAGACAGACAGACAGAGACAGACAGACAGACTGACAGATAGACAAGGTCATCATCATCATTATGTGCCCTGCTGCATCGCGTTGGCGATCATGACCCCCCCAAGCACGTCTTCCACCCTCTCTTTTACAGACGATGTAAGAAACACAAAAGAGACGGTGAGATAACTGATTAATCACGCATGTGCCACACGAGTGGGGGTAAACATAAGTATGGCTTCTCCCCCCTTAGCCCACGGGATAAACGAAGACATCTCTAGGTATGCCTGGTGAGGTTCAACGCAGCATGAGACTAAAATTAGCTTCGCAGGTGCACAGTCGTTGTGTTGTCCCTGCCAGCCCTTGAAGGTGACAGTCTGACTCCCTCGCCCTATCCACCAACAGCAAAAACTTAACCCTTTGACTCCCTCCCCTATCCACCAACTACAAAATCTGAACCCTTTGACTCCCTCATCCTTTCCACCGGCTTCCTGCAGGAAGCTGGTGGATAAGGTGAGCGAGTCAAAGGGTTAAGTTTTTTTGTTTTTGTTTTTGCTTTGCTAGCGTGGTTGACAACGTAGAGTGCTGGTGGACAGGGTGCGGGAGTCAAAGGGTTAAACAGCGCTGAATTACATGAAATGAAACTTTTTTTTTTTTTTTTTTTTTTAGGGGGATGGAGTGGTTTCCCATTTCTTGCGCCCCCTTAATGGCCCCAGAATCTCGGTAAAGTTTTTTTTTACAACATGAAGATGATGATGATGATGACGATGAGGACGATAATCATGATGCCATGGAGTTCCATTTAAGACTGTGAGACTCCGTGACAGGGCTGTACTCTACGTTTACTACCATAACATATCCTGGCGTCAACCAGGCTCGAGAAAAACAAACCACCTGCGGCGTCGGTCGAAAGATTTGAGCAACATCCTCAACGACGCATCCGTGAAATGGATGAGAGTCTACAGTGTGACCTCAGTCTTCCCAACGAGCCAATAGCACGTCCAACTCTGGGTAAGAGCTTTTTGAAGCAACAACAACAACAACAACAACAACAAAAAACACAAGATTTTTGAAGAGACTGATGGGGATTCGAACCCACAATCTTCCAGTCTGTACTTCTGTGCGTTAACCACTACACCACGGCGACTTCGTCAAACGAAATAAAACTTTAATTTTTACTGATTTTCCAACGCTACAGTTATTAGCGTATAGGCCAGTTTATACGCCAACCGTTCCTAATCTATGTGTTTAAAAACAAGACAAAAAAAACAACAAACAAACAAACAAACAAACAAACAAAACCAAACATCGGATTCTGCATCTCAATTGAAATTCAAACAAAGTTTATAATTCTTTAATTATGAAAGAAAATAACCTTCTTTTAAACGGAAAATAATGTAAACAATCTAGGCAAAAATACAAGTACAAGTAAAACGTTTGACATGAGTGTATAAAAGATTATTATACACGATATATTCAAATGCGCGTGTGTGCATATGCAGAAGTGTGTGCGTGCGTGCAAACAAATGTGTGTGTGTACATGTGTGTGTGGGGAGTGCTGTGGTGTGTGTGTGTGTGTGTGGTGTGGTGTGTGTTGTGTTGTGTGTGTGTGTGTGTGTGTTGTGTGTGTGTGTGTGTGCTGTGTGTGTGTGTGTGTGTGTGTGTTGTGTTGTGTGTGTGTGTGTGTGTTTTGTCTTCTTGTGTTTGGTGTGTGTGTGTGTGTGTGTGTGTGTTGTGGTGGTCGTGTATCTTTGCGTGCGTGTGCTTGTAGCGAGTGTGGGTGTTGTTGTGTGTGTGTGTGTGTGTGGTGCGTGCGTGTGTGCGTGGTGGGTGGGTGGTGTGTGCTGTGTGTATGTGTGTGTGTGTGTCGCCCGTGCATGTATGTGGTGTGTGTGTAAGTATATATATATATATATATATATATATATATATATATATTATACACACACACACAGGGGGGTGCAAAAGTAGGTGTACAATAAGTATCACATCATTATTATGATGCTTGATTCCGCTCTCGATTAGAGGAGTGTGTGAATACCGACAGCAAGCGGTTTGAGTATCTGAGGGATTAAGGCTGTGTTTGTTATTGCATGTATATGCAATATTCATTTGTTTGTATAATAAATGCAATGAGTATTGTACGTATTTTCTTGTTTCATAACTGTATACCTTCTTTTGCACCCCCTTGTGTGTGTGTTTGTGTATGTATATATATATACATTCGTTAGTTGTTGTTATGTTATGTGGTGTGTGTGTGTGTGTGTGTGTGTGTGTGTGTGTGTGTGTGTGTGTGTGTATAATTATACATATATGTGTGTGTGTCTCTCTGTCTGTCTGTCTGTCTGTCTGTCTGTCTGTCTGCTGTCTGTCCGTCTATGCTTTTTGTGTCTGGTGGGGAACTGGGTGGTGGTTGGGTGTGTTAAAAGCTGGACGAAGGCTGTTATAAGAGTTGTTACAATAACAGGAATGTCACAAACCGGTTTTCCATTTGCCTTGCAAGACATTAGGTGTGTATCGAAATATTTGTCCTTGTCATGAAAGATTTTTGTAAGATATCATAGAAGATAAGAATGTAGCGTGCGTGTGTGTGTGTGTGTGTGTGTGTGTGTGGTCAGGAGTGAGGGTAGGTGTGGATGTAGGTAGAGTGTGTGTGTGTGTGTGAGTGTGTGTGTGTGTGTGTGGAGTGAGGATGGGTGCGTGTAGGTGCGCAGGGCAGGAGCGAGGTTGGTTGTGTGTGGTGTGTGTGTGTGTGAGAGAGAGAGAGACACGGTGTAGTATGTGTGTGAGAGTGAGGAGTGTAGAACGGTGTTTGTGTGTGAGTGTGTATGTGTGTGTGTGTGTGTGTGTGTGTGTGTGTGTGTGTGTGTGTGTGTGTGCGTATGTGTGTTGTGTATGTATATGTGTCACAGTTTGTGTGTATGAATGTGTGTATATGTGACAGTGTATGTATGTGTGTACGTGTGTATGCGTGTATGCGTGTGTGTGAGTGCGTGCGTGTGTGTGTGTGCGTGTGTACGTGTATGTGTGACAGTATGTGTGTTGTATGTCATATAGTGAGAGACATGCCCACAAACATACAGACTGACAGATACTGTAGCCCACACTAAACAATAAATAAATAAATAAATAAATAAATAAATAAATAAATAAATTGAAAAAAATAGATTAAAAAGAATGAACACATTATGCAAAAATGAAAATGAAAATAAAATCACAGTAACAACTTGTACACGAATAATCTACAGACAGGCGCGAACCACATAAACATGAGGCACCTGCACAAACGCGTGGGCGAGCACTCACACAGAATACAAAAGAAGAACAGAAGAGAGAGAGGCCGAGAGAGAAAAGACGACAACAGCAAGAGAGAGAGAAGAGAAGACAGACAGAGGACAGAGAGACAGACAGAGAGACAGAGAGACAGACAGAGAGACAGAGAGAACAACACACAAGAAGAGACAGACAAGAGAGAGACAGCAGAAAGCAGACATAGAGAAAGAGAGAGAGAACCACACACACACATCACACAGACACACACACACACACACACACACACACACACACACACACACACAACAGACAACAGACCACAGACGAGAGAAGAGACAGACACAGAAGAGACACACAGAACAACAGACACATAAGAAAAAGAGAGAAAACACAACAACATCAACACATACCAAACAGACAGACACCAGCACACACACACACACACACACTCACAAACAACAGACAACAGACACACACGACAACCACACACACACAGACCCCCCTGCACACACACACACACACGACACACACACACACAACACACACACAAAACATACAACATACATACATACATACATACATACATACATACATACATACATACATACATACATACATACATACATACATCACACATACATCATCACCCTGCTTTTCCTTGTCACATAATCTACTGCAAACAAAGACTTGTAAATTCAGTCTTTGTTGCAACCAACCAACACACACACACACACACACACACACACACACACACAGCAGAGAGAGAGAGAGAGAGAAGACAGAGAGAGAGAGAAAAGAGAGACAGACAGACAGAGACAGAGACAGACAGACAGAGAGGCAGAGACAGACATATAGACAAATAGAGAGAAAAAAGAGACAGACAGACACACAGAGAGAGACAGAAAGACAGAGAGACAGAAAATCACACACACACACCACACACACACACACACACACACACACACACAAGAATCATCACCACAGTGTATCACCTCCACCACCCCACCCCCCACACATCACACAAACAAAACAAAAAAAAACTCACACACACACATTCACATACTGACAGAACAGATACCAACCTGTCGCAGAAGAACAAATATCTTGTCACCCCCAAAACACCTGTTCAGCGAGAGTACTCCAACCAACCTGCACACAGAGACACACACCATGATCACAATGCAGTGCTGGTATAACACTTGCACACATTTTTTTTTTTCGTTCGTTCTTTGATTTAACGTCTTTTCTGTAAGTGATATTAGCGGGTGAGGGGGGGGGGGGGGGGGGGGGGGGTGGAATAAAAAAAATGTATAAATAAAATAAAATGGAGAACGATAGTTGGACGGGGTTGGATTGGGGCAGAATGGGAGACAGAGGAAAAAAGTCATAAATAGGTGGTAGAATAATAGTAAAATGGAACGAAATCTTAACTCTAACATTAGTAACAAATAACTTCAACAATGTGAAGGGAAGATTTAACACTAAAACACAAAAATCATAAAGTTAAAGTAATGCATTAACAGGACTGTGAACTAATGATTCTGAAATTTTAAGTAACAAAGATTGATCTCATGTTACTTTTTTTTTAAAATAAGTTTCAGAATAGTTTTCTTGTGTAAACATTTTCGGTAGAAAAGAGAACGTTGCATTTTGCGACAAAAATAAACAGTGAAACAATGTGAATTGTTTGCCGCAAATACACTTGACATTTTTACAATATTTTTTTTTCAGTGCACTTACACACATACAACCACAGGTAGGCCTACATTCTAACTGTGGCCCCGTTCTAACAATGGGAACAAACAAACCGATTGTTGCACATTATCAAAAATTATTAGTATCATTAATTTTGTTTACAGCTTGAGATTTCCTCTCTAATAAATGAGAAACGTGTATGTGGGGGGGGGGGGGGTGAGTCGATTTTTGCACATATACAAGTTATTAGTATCATTTGTTTACAGCTTAAGATTTCCTCTGCAAAAAGAACACAATGTAAATCTACAGGAAACCTTGGAAGAGTTGTGTGCAACTTGAAACGTCTCATGTGTCAAATGCTTGTTGCAAAGAAAACATTCTGCTCCTACTGAAACGTGTCAAGGGCGTAATCCTTGTTTTTAGAAGAAAAAAAACCAAAAAAACGGGCGACTAGGTTGAGAACATTCACTGTCAGGGTGTCCTGTAACTTAACCCTTTGACTTCCGCACCCTGTTCACCAGCATCCTGCATTGCAACCATGCTAACAAACAAAAAACTTAAGCGGCTTTTGACTCCCTCACCCTGTTCACCAGCATCTGCATTGCTAACCATGCTAAAAACAAAAAATGTAACCGGCCTTTTGACTCCTTCACCCTATCCACCAGCTTCATGAGTCAAAGGGTTTATGTGTGTTTTGGTTGTTGTTTTCTTTTTGCAGCTGTTGATAGGGTGGTGGGAGTCAAAGGATTGAGCAACCATATGAATGTCCTTCTGGGGACTTCTGATTGAGTCAGTTTGAATTACTATGCGCAGCATTCGGATATCGGCGTCATAAGCTTCTAAAGCCAGAACAAGATTGAGGCAGCTGAGATGTAGTTATCTAGAAGAATGTTGAGAGTTCCATGGACAGCAAAGAAAACAAACGAGACAGTCTCGATGGAGGCAGACACAAGTAGATCATTCATAAGGAAGATTAGGAAAAGACAGGCAACTTTTATAGGCCATTTTATGAGGAAGGGGGATTGGAGCACTGCACAACGGGAAAGCTGGAGGGAAGGAGACCTCCAGGTAGACCCAGGGAGAAGATGCTAGACGGACTTGCAGAGTGGCTGAAGACAAAGAGGGTGGAGGGGATGCTTGAGGCAAAAGAGATAGAGACAGATTGAAGTCCATGATCGCCAACGCCATGCGGCAGGGCACCTGATCGTGATGATGATGATATATATATATATATATAATTTTTTAATATAATATGTTTTTGCTTAGGCTATCATTACCTTAAACATCATTACTTTGACATAGCTCTATCACGTACTTCGTCTTCGAATCGGAGAACTAGAAAAACACACAGAATCAGCAAACGTATTTATTACAACCAGACAAGACAGGAGCGAATTTTTCGGCCCAACTGGCTTTCGTCAAGCGCAAACGCAAGATCACAAACGAACAAACACCAAATACAAAAATTAGGAGAAAAGGACTAAAACTTCCCTGCTGCTTCGTCCAGCCCCTTTTCTCCCACTGGACGAAGCAGCAGGGAAGTTTTACTCTTTTTCTCTTTAATTTTTGTATTTGGTGTTTGTTCGTTTAGGCTTGACAAATGGCAGTTGGCCGAAAATTTGCGCCTGGTTGTCTGGTTGTATTAAATACGCGTTCTGATTCTATTTTCGTGATATTTTCTGGTTCCTGTTTGCGTGCTTGATCGCAGGCAGTGGTACTTGTTTTTGGTTTCTGAATCGGAGTTTCAACGCCCTACAAAAAAACACCATTTGCAAAATGGGTGTTGGCGCAACACCGAGCGTTGACCGTCCGAAGGATGCCAACCGTCCGTTTGGAATAGATCAGAACATATTCCCAAAGGTAGGTTTAAATCTGTCATAAGAATGCTGATATAGAAAGCATGGGAGGAAAAGATCTTACAAACCTGCGCTATGCCGATGATACTGCACTATTAGCAGACAACATTACCAGCAAAAATATTCTATACAGTGTGGATGCAGCAGGCAAAACGGCTGGCCTAAAATTGAACGCCAAAAAACAAATATGCATATATATCAAAGGCAAAGACACTGAAAACAATCATGACATCTTGATTAACAAAGTTCCTCGAGAAAATGTTAAGGATTTCAAATATCTTGCA
>JAPXFY010000027.1:26893485-26898485 GCA_030674185.1 Monoplex corrugatus | reverse complement strand
GGCAAACTATAATACAAAGAAATGAATAGATAAACAAAAATTTAACAAAATGGGGAAAAATACGACAATTGACCATGTGAAAGAGAAAGAGGAGAAGAACAGTAACTAAATATAAACAGATATCCCAAACAAGTGTGACTGCCCGCGTTCAAGCAAAAAAAACAGGAAAAAAAAAAAAAACACGAAAGAAGAATAAGAACGCGTATTTAATACAACAAAACAAGACAGGCGCAAGTTTTCGGCCAAATGGCCTTTGTCAAGCGTAAGATTACAAACAAACAAACACTAGATACAAAAAAAGAATTGAGAAAAAGACTGAAACTTCCCTGCTGCTGTCTTCAATGGGAGAAAAGGAACAAACTAAACAGATAAATAAAAGTTCAATAAAGTGGGGGGGGGGGGGGGGGGGGGGGGGGGGAGAAAGAAAGAAAGAAAGAAAAAAATAAGAAGAAAAAGACAACTGACAATGAGAGAGAGGAAGAGAGAAAATGACTAGGGAGAGGAGTAGAAAGAAAGAAGAGAGAAGATTAGAAGAGTGAATAGATTAAGAGGAGGAGAAGAAGGAGGAGGATGAAGAGAAAAAAGAAGTACCTTAAAACTTGAAAACATTTTCTGAAATCAACGGTACGACCATAAGATCCCACTGAATCAGACTTGCAGCTGGTTCTTGTTACGCTACACAAAAATATCAGCATACAAATATAAACATCCAAACGTATCAATAAAATGTGCCCATAAAAAAAACAACACACAAAAAAAACCAGTAAATCGTAAACGAATTACAAAATCAACTTGCAAATCTAAAAATCAATGGGGAAGAAAAGAAAGAGAAAGAAAAAAGAAGAAGAAAAAGACAATTGACAATGAGAGAGAGGAAGAAGAGAAAATGACTAGGAAGAGGAGGAGAAAGAAAGAAGAAAGAAGGGAGAAGGTTAGAAGAGAGAACAGGTTAAGAGGAGAAGAAGGAGGAGGCTGAAGAGAAAAAAGAAGGACCATAAAACTTGAAAACACTGTCTGAGAGAGAGAGAGAGAGAGAGAGAGAGAAACAGAGGGAGAGAGAGAGAGAGAAACAGAGGGTGAGACAGAGAGAGAGAGAGAGAGAGAGAGAGAGAGAGAGAGACAGAGACAGAGAGAGAGAGAGAGAGAAACAGAGGGAGGCTCTACACTGCATATATGTATCGTACACCAGTAGCATAAGAGAGAGAGAGAGAGAGAGAGAGAGAGAGAGAGAGAGAGAGAGTCCGACAATATGGGTATTACTACACTCACACACAAATACACACACACACACACACACACAGTGACAGAGATCAAAAGGTCACACGTACACCAAGTGTCACTGCAGTCGTTTCACCTTTCTCTGCTGACGTCTTCTGACTTTTTTAGAATCCGTAGCGGAAGCTTTGTCTGCCTGTCTGTCTGTCTTTCTGCCTGTCTGCCTGCCTGTCTGCGTGTCTGTCTGCATGTCTGCCTGTATGTCTGTCTGCCTATCTGTCTGTCTGCCGACATAGGAAAAAAACAACAACAGTAAATCATAAACGAATTACAAAGGACAAACAATGAACAGAATTAAGCAAAACAAGTATTATACACAAACAAAAATATACAAACAAGAAAAGGAGAAAGGTAATCAGTAATGAAACGGCCTTTAAGTACGAATGTCTCAAAAAAACTGATAAAACAATCAGGCTTGCACATTGGGTGACAAATAGACTTGTATGTTTACTGTAGAAAAATGAAGAAGATAGTGCTGCTGTAGGTGCTGTTGTTTTGGTAATGATGCTGATGATAAGCATTATGGAGAAGATATAGAAACAATTCTGTGGACAGATATGTCCAGCCTGTTTCATACCTTCAATACCAGTTGTATGGACATACATGTCCAGCCTGTTTCATACCTTCAATACCAGTTGTATGGACATACATGTCCAGCCTGTTTCATACCTTCAATACCAGTTGTATGGACATACATGTCCAACCTGTTTCATACCTTCAATACCAGTTGTATGGACATACATGTCCAACCTGTTTCATACCTTCAATACCAGTTGTATGGACATCCATGTCCAACCTGTTTTTATACCTTCAATACCAGTTGTATGGACATACATGTCCAGCCTGTTTCATACCTTCAATACCAGTTGTATGGACATACATGTCCAACCTGTTTCATACCTTCAATACCAGTTGTATGGACATACATGTCCAGCCTGTTTCATACCTTCAATACCAGTTGTATGGACATACATGTCCAGCCTGTTTCATACCTTCAATACCAGTTGTATGGACATACATGTCCAGCCTGTTTCATACCTTCAATACCAGTTGTATGGACATACATGTCCAGCCTGTTTCATACCTTCAATACCAGTTGTATGGACATACATGTCCAGCCTGTTTCATACCTTCAATACCACGTTCTATGGACATACATGTCCAGCCTGTTTCATACCTTCAATACCAGTTGTATGGACATACATGTCCAGCCTGTTTCATACCTTCAATACCAGTTGTATGGACATACATGTCCAGCCTGTTTCATACCTTCAATACCAGTTGTATGGACATACTATGTCCAGCCTGTTTCATACCTTCAATACCAGTTGTATGGACATACATGTCCACCTGTTTCATACCTTCAATACCAGTTGTATGGACATAATGTCCAGCCTGTTTCATACCTTCAATACCAGTTGTATGGACATACATGTCCAACCTGTTTCATACCTTCAATACCAGTTGTATGGACATACATGTCCAGCCTGTTTCATACCTTCAATACCAGTTGTATGGACATACATGTCCAGCCTGTTTCATACCTTCAATACCAGTTGTATGGACATACATGTCCAGCCTGTTTCATACCTTCAATACCAGTTGTATGGACATACATGTCCAGCCTGTTTCATACCTTCAATACCAGTTGTATGGACATACATGTCCAGCCTGTTTCATACCTTCAATACCAGTTGTATGTATGGATCTTCAAACATGTAGGCAACAGCCCTGTTTCATACCTTCAATACCAGTTGTATGGACATACATGTCCAGCCTGTTTCATACCTTCAATACCAGTTGTATGGACATACATGTCCAGCTTGTTTCATACCTTCAATACCAGTTGTATGGACATACATGTCCAGCCTGTTTCATACCTTCAATACCAGTTGTATGGACATACATGTCCAGCCTGTTTCATACCTTCAATACCAGTTGTATGGCATATCATGTCCAACCTGTTTCATACCTTCAATACCATTGTATGGACATACATGTCCAGCCTGTTTCATACCTTCAATACCAGTTGTATGGACAGATATGTCCAGCCTGTTTCATACCTTCAATACCAGTTGTATGGACATACATGTCCAGCCTGTTTCATACCTTCAATACCAGTTGTATGGACATACATGTCCAGCCTGTTTCATACCTTCAATACCAGTTGTATGGACATACATGTCCAACTTGTTTCATACCTTCAACACCAGTTGTATGGACATACATGTCCAACTTGTTTCATACCTTCAATACCACTTGTATGGACATACATGTCCAACCTGTTTCATACCTTCAATACCACTTGTATGGACATACATGTCCAGCCTGTTTCATACCTTCAATACCACTTGTATGGACATACATGTCCAGCCTGTTTCATACCTTCAATACCAGTTGTATGGACATACATGTCCAGCTTGTTTCATACCTTCAACACCAGTTGTATGGACATACATGTCCAACTTGTTTCATACCTTCAATACCACTTGTATGGACATATATGTCCAACTTGTTTCATACCTTCAATACCAGTTGTATGGAAATACATGTCCAACTTGTTTCATACCTTCAATACCACTTGTATGGACATACATGTCCAACTTGTTTCATACCTTCAATACCACTTGTATGGAAATACATGTCCAACTTGTTTCATACCTTCAATACCACTTGTATGGACATACATCTCCAGCTTGTTTCAGACCCTCCAAACCAGTACGAGCATATATATAAATCTAAGTGAAACATGATTAAAAAATAAATCCACACAAACCATAAGCTCAAGTTAGTTAAACAGAACAGGGCGTGAGAAGATGAAAAGTGCAAAGGAACAGTGTCAGAGAGGACACACACACACACACACACACACACACACACACACACACACACACACACACACACACACACACACACACAGAGAGAGAGAGAGAGAGAGAGAGAGAGAGAGAGAGAGAAAGAGATGTATATACATATATATACATATATATACATATATATATATATATATATATATATATATATATATATATATATATATATATATATAAATACAGACGTGAAAACTGTCAGCTCAACGCCTGCCCGCGCGCGCGTACGTGCGCTCGTGCGTGTGAAAGAGTTCAGGCACGCAGCACGTGCACAGTCATCAGAGGTAGGTCTAGGTCTCTCGCACGCGCTCGCGTGCGTGCACACACACACAGAAACACGCGCGAGGACGCACACACAGACGCGCGCGCACGCACGCACATACATACACACATACGTACGTACAGACACATACACAAGCACATACCCGCACACGCGCGCACGTGCACACACACACACACACGCGCGCGTACACACACACACACACACACACACACACACACACACCACACATGCACGCTCCTGCATTGTTCTGTAACAGTATCACATCATCTTTCTCCAGTCTCTCTAAAAGGAAGACATTATTAAGATGCTCAAAAAGATATGCAGGCAAAAATACAACAACGAGAAAAAAGAAAAGAGTGAGATCGAAATAACTTCAACAGAGAAGCAGTGAAAGAAAAAAAAACAAAGAGAAAGAGAAAGGGAGGGATGGAGGGAGCGGGAGAGAAAGAGAGAGAGAGAGACAGACAGACGAGAGAGAGAGAGAGAGAGAGAGAGAGAGAGAGAGAGAGAGAGAGACAGACAGATGAGAGAGAGAGAGAGAGAGGAATCCAAACAAAATTCTTGTTGTTGTC
>JAPXFY010000027.1:26875985-26880985 GCA_030674185.1 Monoplex corrugatus | reverse complement strand
GTTCGATACGTCCCAGGTTCGTGACGTCAAAGATACACGATTTCGTTGGACCATCATCATCATCATCATCATCAGGTGCCCTGCCGCATGGCGTTGACGATCATGGACTTCCATCTGCCTCTATCTCTCGTTCCCCTAGCATCTCCCCCACCCTCCCTGTCCCCAGCCACCCTGTCCGTCCAGCATTTTCTCCCTGGGTCTACCCGGTGCTCTCTTTGTTGGACCATCTAATCATAATAATAATAATTACAATATTTGTATAGCGCAAGATCTTGATAAAAATCAAATCTAAGCGCTGAACATACACATGCGCCCGCATGCACACACACGGACACACGTGTACACACACGTGTACACACACACACACACACACACACACACACACATACACACACACACACACACACACACACACACACACACACACACACACACACACACACACACACACACAATGGCTATAAATGGGGGAAAAGAAGAAAACCAATAGAAAATTATATATAAGTGTACTCAAAGTAGAAAAAAGATATCAATAGAAAAAATTTGTATACAAAATTAATATATATTAAAATGTGATTCCACACCGAGTGGAGACAGGCTGCAGTGGGGGTTGAGTGAGGTCAGGATTTTATGCAGAGGAGAAAAGGTGAGTTTCGAGAGCGGACTTGAAGGAGACAAAAGCATCTTTGTCTTTTTTGATGACACGACAATCTAAAACAGGATACATACTGATTTTCG
The DNA here is from genome assembly GCA_030674185.1 of Monoplex corrugatus. Lineage (NCBI taxonomy): Eukaryota > Metazoa > Mollusca > Gastropoda > Littorinimorpha > Ranellidae > Monoplex > Monoplex corrugatus. Next base: position 26,880,247 of record JAPXFY010000027.1, on the reverse strand, counting down.
TGTGCCAGAGAGAGAGAGAGAGAGAGGGAGAGAGAGGGAGAGAGAGAGAGAGAGAGAGAGAGAGAGAGAGAGAGAGAGAGACAGACAGACAGACAGAGACAGACAGAGAGAGAGAGAGAGGGAGAGAGAGAGAGAGACACAGAGAGAGAGAGAGGGAGGGAGAGAGGAGAGACAGAGAGAGACAGACAGAGAGACAGACAGACAGACAGACAGACAGAGAGAGAGAGAGAGAGAGACAGGGAGAAAGAGAGAGACAGAGAAACAGACAGACAGAGACAGACAGAGACAGAGAGAGAGGGAGGGAGAGGGAGGGAGAGAGGGAGGGAGGGAGGGAAGAAGGGGGAAAGAGAGGCTGGTTTTAGCTATCCTCTTTGGGTGGGTGTGTGTGTGTGTGTGTGTGTGTGTGTGTGTGTGTGTGTGTGTGTATAGTGTGTGTGTGTGTATAGTGTGTGTGTGTGTGTGTATAGTGTGTGTGTGTGTGTGTATGCGCGTGCGCGTGTGTGTGCGTGTGAGTTTGTGTACTGGCGTGTATCCATTTTTTACTCTGAAATTGAGAACCTTGGACCTGGGACGTATCGAACCTGGGGCGTATTGAACCTGCGACATATCGAACCTGGGACATATTGAACCTGGGACGTATCGAACTGAAACTGGAACGTATCGATCCTGGGACGTATCGAACCTGGGACGTGTCGATTCTGGGACGTATCGTGACGTACCCAAAGACACATCTCCTGTCTTCCAGACTGAAAGTGAGGATGGGTACAAAACCTGGCCGGCAGTTTCCACCCCCACCCCCCGTCCCTTCACCCCGCCCCTCACCCCAAGCTAAAACTGACTGGCGCGGTGGTGAAATGGGTAAGACGGCAGACTTCCCATTGGAAAGTCTGGGGATCGATCCTGACAAAGGTAAGTCCTCCCCGGTAGGTGAAGGACGGAGAATTTATTTTTCCGGTCTCGTTCGTTGGTTTCTTTGATTTTAACGGTTTTTGTTTTGTTTTTGTTTTTTATGAGTGATATTTGCCAAACCAAAACAGCATTCAAGAAGATGACAAGCATTCTTACCAACAAATGCCTATCAATTAACATCGGAAAAAGAGAGTCCTTGAATGTTATATAGAACCAATACTGTTGTACGGATGCGAGGCTTGGACAATCAGCAAGCAAAGCCAGAGCAGGATCGAGGCAGCCGAGATGTGGTTTCTCAGAAGAATGTTGAGAGTTCCATGGACAGCAAAGAAAACAAACGAGACAGTCTTGATGGAGGCAGACACAAGTAGATCACTCATAAGGAAAATTAGGAAAAGACAGGCAACATTTATAGGCCATTTTATGAGGAAGGGGGATCTGGAGCACCTGGTCACAACGGGAAAGCTGGAGGGAAAGAGAGCACCAGGTAGACCCAGGGAGAGAATGCTGGACGGACTTGTAGAATGGCTGGGGTTGAGGAGGGTGGGAGAGATGCTGGGGTCAACGAGAGATAGAGATGGTTGGAAGTCCATGGTCGCCAACGCCATGCGGCGGGGCACCTGATGATGATGATGATGATGATGATGATGAGTGATATTTTCCCTGATCTCCTTAGTCAATAGGTGTGTAAGCTGTTTTATTGTCTGAATCCCCTTTGTGTTTATACGCTGGCAGACATCATCATCATCATCATCATCATCATCATCATCATCATCATCAGGTGCCCTGCCGCATGGCGTTGGCGATCATGGACTTCCATCCATCTCTATCTCTCGTTGCCCCTAGCATCTCCCCCACCCTCCTCGTCCCCAGTCACTCTGCAAGTCCGTCCAGCATTTTCGCCCTGGGTCTACCCGGTGCTCTCTTTCCCTCCAGCTTTCCCGTTGTGACTAGGAGCTCCAAATCCCCCTTCCTCATAAAATGGCCTGTACATGTTGCCTGTCTTTTCCTAATCTTCCTTATGAGTGATCTTCTTGTGTCTGCCTCCATCAAGACAGTCTCGTTTGTTTGCTGGCAGACAATGAAGTATAAACATCAATTAAAAGCCCTGTATGTCATGTCAGGGGTCCTGGGGCTTATGGAAATACGAAAACACCCAGCTTGCACCCCCCCCCCCCACCGAAGATGGAGTTTGCAGACTGTGCAAACAACACACCACCTGCACAGTGTGGGCAAAAACATCATCATCATCATCATCATCATCATCATCATCATCATCATCATCATCATCGCCATCATCACCATCATCACCATCATCATCATCACCACCACCACCACCACCACCACCACCACCACCACCACCACCACCACCACCACCACCACCACCACCACCACCACCATCATTATCATCATCATCATCATCATCATCATCATCGTCATCATCATCACCACCACCACCACCACCACCACCACCACCACCACCACCACCACCACCACCACCACCACCACCCACCACCACCATCATCATCATCACCACCACCATCATCACCACCATCATCACCATTACCATCATCACCATCATCACCATCATCACCATCACCATTATCATCATCATCACCACCACCATCATCATTATCATAATAATAATAATAATTACAATATTTATATAGCGCAAAATCTTGATAAAAAAATCAAATCTAAGCGCTGAAGCAGACACACACGCAAGCACGCACGCACGCACGCACGCACACGCACGCACACACACACACACACACACACACACACACACACACACACACACACACACACACACACACACACGCATGGCTATAAATGGGGAGAAAGAATAAAAGCAATAAAAGCAAGAATAAAACCAATGGAAAATTATAGAGAGCATAGCATATACAATTATATATTATAACCATGTGATTCCCTCCGAGCGGAGACAGGTTGCAGAGGGAGGGGGGGGGGGGGGGGTTGAGTGAGGTTAGGATTTTATGCGGAGGAGAAAAGGTGAGTTTTGAGAGCGGACTTGAAGGAGACAAAAGTAGGTTGCTGACGGACTGAGAGAGGAAGTTTGTTCCAGGAGAGTGGACCAGAAACAGAGAAGGCTCGTGGACCATAGGTATTGAGCTTAGTGCGTGGAAAGCGAAAAGTCAGAGGATCGGAGGCAGAGCGGAGGGTACGTGAGGGAAGATAGATCTCAAGTAGGCTTGACAGGTAATCGGGGGCTGCGTTATTGAGGCTTTTGTAGCACATGGTGTCTAGTTTGTACTGTATGCGCTTTGATACAGGGAGCCAGTGAAGTTGTGCCAGGAGAGGAGATATGTGGTCAGCTTTTTTCTTTTTGAGTACAAGGCGTGCAGCATTGTTTTGAATGCGCTGTAGGATGTGAATGGTGGAGGCAGGAAGACCAGACAGGAGTGAATTGCAATAGTCAATGCGAGACATTATGAAGGAGAGAACGAGTTTTGCAGTTGTTTCCACAGAGAGATACTTCCTGATCAGCCTTATACGATGGAGATGATAGTAGCAGGATCTGGCAGTTTGAGAAACAAAGTTGTTCATGGAGAGGGTAGAGTCAATGCAGACACCAAGGTTTTTAGCTGAATCAGAAATTGGGACTGATGTGTTACATAATGGGAGAGAAAGAGGAGGCAGCTGAGAAAGTTTCTGACGGGTGCCAATGAGGATAGCTTCTGTTTTGTCGTCATTAAGCTGAAGTCTATTGTGTGTCATCCAGTTCTTAATGTCCGAGTAACACTCAGTGGTGCGAGTCAACAGGCGCTGTATATTATCAGGTGAGTCACTGTCTTGAAGTTGGGTGTCATCAGCATAGAAGTGGTGTTTTATAGAATGGGAGTTGATGATGGTGGACAGGGGGGAGGTGTAAAGAGTGAAAAGAACAGGGCCAAGGACAGATCCTTGTGGAACACCACAGGTCAGGTATGCAGGTTGAGAGTAAGTGCCATTGATGAGAACGGTTTGTTTTCTGTTGGATAGGTATGAAGTGAACCAAGACGGAGCAATGTCAGAGATGCCAAAAGTATGATGAAGTCTAGAAAGGAGAATACCATGATCAATGGTATCAAAGGCTGCAGACAGATCAAGGAGTGTGAGGAGAGAGACTTTGCCAGTATCAGTTGCAAGGAGGAGATTGTTGAGAATGTGTAGTAGGGCAGTTTCAGTGCTATGGCACTGGCGGTAGGCTGACTGGAAAGGATTGAGGAGATTGTTGGCAGACAGGTGAGAGTTCGGCTGGTTGAGGACGACTTTTTCAAGGAGTTTTGACAAGAAAGAGAGATTAGAGATAGGCCGGTAATTTTTCAGTTCATTTGGATCTAAATTGTGTT
>JAPXFY010000027.1:26858485-26873485 GCA_030674185.1 Monoplex corrugatus | reverse complement strand
GTTGAAGCGCGATTTATCGCACACGTACACTTTCGCACGTGCTCCACCCAAAACTATCAGCGGTTATCGATAAATCTCCTCGACCTACTCGAAGCCAATAATTTAACCCTTTGACTCCCCACACCCTGTCCACCACCATCCAGCATCGTCGACCATGTTAGCAAAGCAACAACTTATTAAACCTTTGACTCCCTTACCCTATTCACCAGCTTCCTTCCTGCAGGAAGCTGGTGGATAGGGTGGAGGGAGTCAAAGGTTTAGTTTCTTTGCAGTTGGTGGATAGGGTGTCAAAGGTTTTAGATTTTTGCAGTTGGTGGATAGGGTACAGGAGCCAAAGGGTTATTTTTTTACAATTTGTGGATAGGGTGTCAAAGGTTTAAGTTTTTTGCAGTTGGTGGATAGGGTGCAGGAGTCAGATGGTTAATTTTTTTTGCAGTTGGTGGATAGTGTGCAGGAATCAAAGGGTTAATTTTTTTTGCAGTTGGTGGATAGGGTGCGGGAGTCAAATGGTTAAGTTTTTTGCAGTTGGTGGATAGGGTGCAGGAGTCAAAGGTTTAAGTTTTTTGCAGTTGGTGGATAGGGTGCGGGAGTCAAATGGTTAAGTTTTTTGCAGTTGGTGGATAGGGTGTCAAAGAATTTAGGACTTTTCGCAGTTGGTGGATAGGGTGTCAAAGGTTTAAGTTTTTTGCAGTTGGTGAATAGGGTGCGGGAGTCAAATGGTTAATTTTTTTCGCAGTTGGTGGATATGGTGCGGGAGTCAAATGGTTAAGTTTTTTCGCAGTTGGTGGATAGGGTGCAGGAGTCAAAGGTTTAAGTTTTTTGCAGTTGGTGGATATGGTGCGGCAGTCAAAGGGTTAATTTTTTTGGAGTTGGTGGATAGGATACAGGAGTCAAAGGGTTAATTATTTGCAGTTGGTGGATAGGGTGTCAAAGGTTTAATTATTTTGCAGTTGGTGGATAGGGTGCAGGAGTCAAAGGGTTAATTTTTTTGCAGTTGGTGGATAGGGTGCGGGAGTCAAAGGTTTAAGTCTTGTTTGCAGTTAGTGGACAGGGTGCAGGAGTCAAACGGTATTTAAGTTTTTTTGCAGTTGGTGCCTATGGTGCAGGAGTAAAATGTTTAAGTTTTTTGCAGTTGATGGATAGGGTGCATGAGTCAAAGGTTTAAGTTTCAGGAGTCAAAGGTTTAATTTTTTTTGCAGTCAGGAGATAGGGTGCAGGAGTCAAAGGGTTAATGTTTTTGCAGTTGGTGGATAGTGTGCAGGAGTCAAACGTTTAATTTTTTTTTTTTGCAGTTGGTGGATAGTGTGCAGGAGTCAAAGGGTTACATAAAAAGAGGGGGGAAGGGGGTAGCGAAGGAGAGAAACACGCAAACGTCCTCATTGCTCCAGAAGTCGGAGTGGCACAAATCCTCCAGTGACCTTACGGATGTGCAACAAGGTTTTACCTACATCTGTAGGGCGCACCTGCGAACACATGGCCTGAATTATCATCTGGTCCAAAGCAGCTAACCGCCCCCCAAAAGAAACACTGCTCTAGAATAAGCTAGTGATGGAGGATAAAAGGATTCCTGTGTTATTCAGAAAGTCGAGCTAGAGTGTTTCGTTCCCCGGAAGAGGCAATGTTACACAAGATTATTGACGATACAGCAAAATGTTAAAGTATGGATACACAGTGAAGTTTAAGTCTTCTATTTGTTTATTTGTTTTATTTATATATTTACTTATTTATTTATTTTTCTTTCTTTGTTTCTTCTTTTTTGTTTGTTTGCTTGTTTGTTTGTTTGTTTGTTTCTTTCTTTCTTCTTTTTCTTCTTCTTCTTCTTAGACTTACCTTTCTATATAGAAATCACACACGGAAACAAGGATGGAAGATGAACAGACGCGCACTAAGCACACTAGCAATAACGTTCAAAAGCAGTCCACACATAGCATTATAAGCCAATATAGTTTCTTTAATTAAGCATGTTCAGGAACCAGAAAAAAAAAGCAACACGAAAAAAGAATCAGAACGCGTATTTAATACAATCTGCTGCAGGGATGTTTCAGAGTTTTTCTCCCAATTTTTGTATTTGGTGTTTGTTCGTTTGTGATCTTTCACTCGACTTGGCCGAAAATTTGCGCCTGTCTTGTCTTGTTGTATTAAATACGCGTTCTGATTTTTTTTTTTTTTTCGTGTTTTTTGTCTGGTTCCTGTTTGCTTGAACGCAGTAGTCACACTTGTTTGGATTAAGCATGTTCAACTTGAAGCATAAGCATTCATCATCATTCTTATTTACTTAAGTCCTAAAACAATCCTACTTCTTTGCCTATCAGCCTAAAACTCTACACTGATATAAAGATATCAACGTACTTTCACTACATGATTCTGGCAAAGGCTTAGGACCTCTGCCAAGTTGAGTGGCCTATCTCCTATTACGACAGTCAACTCTGACTGCTCTCTCTCTCTCTCTCTCTTTCTCTGTATGTTTCTCTCTCTCTCTCTCTCTCTCTCTCTGTATGTTCTCTCTCTCTCTCTCTCTCTCTCTCTCTCTGTGTGTGTGTGTGTGTGTGTGTGTGTGTGTGTGTGTTATTTTCCCTTTTCATTTATAGAGGGTGGATCAGAACGTGCTGGGGTTCTGACTCAGCTTTTCTTAAGCTGACTTCGGGTATGTTATTCTACCTGTGAGTGCTATGAAAGAAAAGTTAACGTGAATAAACACAGGCTAGAACCTGTTCACTGAGACAATGGACCTTTCCCTTTCACTGGAACGATCTTCAAAAACAACTCAATAGAGTTTTATGTACATCTGGCTTTATTGTTTGAATTTCTCATATACAGTTTAACACAAGCGTGATTGGCTGTACTGCTAGATGTTGGTTGATCCTAAGCCTTCAGTCAACAGGCCAGTTTGTCTGGCTTGTTAAACGTTGTCAAAATCTAAGTCTTCAGACAACAGGCTAATTCTCTATCTGGCCAGACATTGTCAACATTTGTTTCAGACTAAGCACAGGTATAGATCTGTTTCCACCCAAGGTTTTTCTATGATACTAGCAAAAAAAAAAAAAAGAAAAAAAAAAAAAGAAAAAAAAAAAAAAAAAAAATATAGGGTGAGTGAGTTAAAGAGTTAAATTGTTGCAGTTGGTGCGTAGGTCAAAAGGTTCAAAGTCGACACAAGAGAACTTGAGTCTGCAGCTTTATGGAAAGAGCCAGCAGCCAGATAAACTGTTCAGGTTGGACAGGTCTGGAAAATACGAGGAGATCAGAGGATAACAAGGACGATAACCACGCATACGTCAGTGTAAGTCCATCATTTTGCCGGAACCACCCCCGTACAGTTAATGAAGCCACTGCTACAAGAGATAGTGGTTGATGGTTTCGCCTGCAACAACGATCTTGAAACTTTACCTTTCATCTCTCCCTATCTGTCGCTGTATCCACTGCTGTGCCTTTTCCCGCTCTCAAGCAGTGTAGCGAGAAGACGTGTCCTACTTTAAATATGCCCCTTGGATATTTTTTTTTCAATCATTACCTTGGTGTTATTTTATACCATACAGCCATGTAGAATGTGGAGAGAAAAAAAAAAGTATGCCAACTTCAGATCTGCAAAACGCTCTGCAATGCTTTGATTACACAGAGAACTGACCTGCACGCCTGTGTCTAAGCACCGCTTGGGTGATAAATCTCTGTCTTGTAAACTGATATTCTTTGGGTTTTTTCCTTAAATTAAAGATTCTTTTCTTTGAAATCAAAATATAATTTTACAATGTTTGCAAAATGCAAACTAAAGATCGGCTTTAACCCTTTGCTCCCACACCCTGTCCACCAGTATCCTGCATTGTCAACCATGCTAGCAAAGCAAAAACGTTAACCCTTTGACCCCCTCATCCTATCCGCCAGCTTCCTGAGTGAGTCACAGTTATTGAATCACCAGTTGTTGGTAAATGTGAAATGTCTTATAATTTGTTTGAATGATTAACGAATTATCGGAATTTTTAGTGAAGTGTCTCTCTATTATAAACAAAAGAATAGGAAAACACACAAACAAACAAACAAACAAACAAACAAACAAACAAACAACAACAACAACAACAACAAAACCCAGCCAGAGTTGGAAAGGTTGTCCTGGGTGTGAGCCACCGTATCCACTGCACAGCGTGGGTTTAACAAGAGAAAGTCTGCTTATCTCACAACTGTCCACTGATCTATAAACCTTAGTGTGTTCAGTACAGCATGACTTCTGCAGCAGAATTTTAGCCACAGCGTTCTGTGATTCTGGCTGTGGTTACTGTAAGAACCGTAAGTTCTACTGCTGTTTGAATCCGTATTTTCAGTTCCGAAATAAAGCACTTACTTTTTCTTACTGAAGCCCCCCTCTCCCCAGACAACAGCAACAACAACAACAACAACAAAATATATATGGATACCGTACACACACAAAAAGCATGATATCATGTGCATATATTCATATACAATTCCAGGTAATCAAATACGCTAAAAGAATAAGTCACAGTCAGCGTAATTGCCTGAAAATAAACTGAGAAATAATCGTGTGACAATGCATAAATCTGTCTTTATTATATTACTGTCATTAGTATCATTATCATTGGGCTATCGTTATTGCTGTTATTATTAAGCCTAGGCTTACAGGGTTTTTACTCAATAATGATGACATGAATCTTGCTATAGTGGTATTTTCATTCATTTATTACTTATCCTGCACAAACAGTAATGAATAATAAAGGAATAAAAGCTGACATTCCTAGCCTCAAGGCCTGGTCTTGACCTCTGTCGAAAAGATGTGGCGTCTTCAGCTAAAGCAAAATTATGTGGGCGTGGCTTTCTGGGCGTGTATGCAACCCAAGTTCTCCAGCAAAAAGCAGCGCAGCAGGGGAAAAATAAACAAACAAACAAACAAACAAACAAAACAAAACCAGAAGTCCTGACGCCAATCATGAAGCATAACATTGATGAAAACTTGTTCTGTCATGTGCATACTACTTCGGATTTGTTTTCCTCTCTGAACTGATCCATAATCATAAACTTTGTCATACTTCCAGTCGCTTGAAACAGCGACGACGACGCGTGGTGCTCAGAATCGGCCGGTCGATCGCTCCCCTCACCAGAGAAAAAAAAAAATCATCATTGTCATCTTCGACTGTCTCTTGAATGTCTACATCAACAGGTTGTAGCATTTTCAGTACTTAAGGGGCGATAAGAAAAGCTTCTGTCGTCGACATCTTTTTGAGTGTCCAGGCTACGAAGTACTATCGAGAGACGCCATCTTGGTCCAAGTGAGGTCAGTGAGCGGGGTCAAATAAAACTAGGTCTCACACACACACACACACACATGGTGAAATATAATGTGTTGATTAACCTGCTTTGGCTTAGTGGAAAGGCCAATGAAGTTATATATTCATAATCTACAGTCTCGTAAACATCGTGGTGGGCTCCAAAAATTCAAACCAGGCCAAATTCTCCACAGGGGGGACGTTCATACGAAACGTTTGTAAACTGAGCGTTCCCTATAGCGAACGTTTGGACGGAGAGAGATTAAGATGAAATGTCTCACTTCACCGAGTGGCGGTCTAACAAGACTGCCATTCCATTAAACCGAATGATGAGAGAACATGAAATTCAGAGCGAATAACCAGACATGTACATACGCGATTTGTGCCTTCGTGAATGTCCGTGATGTGAATACCACTACTTGTTATGAGGGACATATGGTTTTCATGTAAAACATCTGGCAAAACAGATCACAAGGACAAGGATTGCAAGTTTATAGTTTGAAGAGTCAGGCAGATGTCTGTTAACGTGTGCTGCAGCTGAACGAACAAATGATGGAAACACCTTTGCCTTCTTGAATCACTGTGATGACCGTGGAGAAGTCATTTACGCTTTATACTGATAAAAACAAAACCTGCGTACAAAAACAGATGAATTCCGAACTAGCAAAACCAAACAACTCTAAGGTGTCCGTTTCAGCATGAGAAGTGTGTTGGCGTATAAACAAGACTAACAAAAGGAAAATTTGCACACAAAAACAAATAAACGTCTAACAAACAAGACAAAAACAAAATCCTCCTATTGTGTCAGTTTTGGCTTGGGAAGTTTGTTGGTGTATATACATATATTTATGTATATAAAACAAGACTAATGAAAGGAAAACTAGCGCACAAAAACAAAAAAATGTCTAACAAACAAGACCAAAAATCAAACAAACAAAAACAACAACAACAACAACAAAAAAAACAAAACAACCAAAAATCCTCCTATGGTATTAGTTTTGGCACGGGAAGTTTGTTGGCGTCTCGTATTTCCTTGTTTGAGCCGCAGAGAAACTAAAACATATTCTTTACCCATTCAACAAAAACCCTCCAGCTGCGAAGAATGAGTACAGTAAACAAGTATTCCACTGCAGACACGTACACGTGCTATGCCAGACACTGAGTGGGGACGGGAGGGGAGGGGGAAGGGGAAGGGGAAGGGGGAAGGGGGAAGGGGACGCTTGAAAATGCTGCTGGCTTACTTTACTCTCTTTCACAGAAATATGGAGGCGTTGGGATGTCATTAGGCAGCGGTTTTGTGGTGAAAACATGTGCTTTTTATGAAGAAGCAAAAAACAAAAAAACATAAACAAAAACAAACAAACAAACAAAAAAACCCCGAGTAGTTTGACATTCTCTGTATTTATGGTTAACGTATTCAGTTTTGGGTTCTTATGATGGAGGAAGAGCTGTTTGACATATCCAGAGACACATTAACCGGTTTTCTCAGTAAGGAGAGTTTCGGAACGTGTGAAAACAGTTCCGTTTGTGAATGACACGTGAGGCGGTGTTTATGGCTCGGAAAAATCATCATTATAAAGTTCAGTTTTTGGTCTCAGTTCCAGTTTCTCTTTCATTTGTTCAAAACAGCATCACAGTGTTCGGGAGATTCCATACGCGCTGTGCCACAACTGTCAACTGACAGAGGATCCAGAATAGTCATGGCAAACACCATACGCCTGCCTACAAAACCGCTCGCCGTGGTGCAGTGGTTGGCGCAACGGAGTACCCACTGGAAAGTTGTAGGTTCCAATCTCCATCAGTCCCTTCAAAAAATCATTGTTGGGTTTTTCGGTTCTAACCGGCTCCTACCCAGAGTTGGGTGTGCTTTGGGCTCATTGGGAAGACTGGGACCAGACAATCGCATCTCATCTACTGTGCGGATGCGTCATTGAGGGTGTTGCTCAGATCTTCTGACCAGCACAGCAGGTGTCTGTATCTCTCGGGGCTTGCTTGATGCAGGATATGTTATGATAGTTAAGAATAGAGTACAGCCCTGTCACGCAGTCTCAATTTCCTAGATGGAACTCCGTAGCATCATGATTAATAATAATAATAATAATAATTACAATATTTATATAGCGCAAAATCTTGATAAAATCAAATCTAAGCGCTGAAGCAGACACACACGCAGGCACGCACGCTCGCACACACACGCACGCACACATACAGACACACACACACACACACACACACACACACACACCCACACACACGCATGGCTATAAATGGGGAGAAAGAATAAAAGCAATAAAAGCAAGAATAAAAGCAATGGAAAATTATAGAGAGCATAGCATACAATTATATATTATAACCATGTGATTCCCTCCGAGCGATTATCATCCTCATCGACATCATCATCATCGCATTGTAAAAACTGTGACAGCATCTGTGGTCATTAAGGTGGCGTAGAAAATGAGACGGGAAAAAAATGGTCAGAACAAAGGTAACCTCCCTGAGTGCGTGATCCTTAAAAAAAACACAAAACCCCCCCCCCAAACCCATCGTACAAGGCAAACATGCTAGGGATCTTGCTATAAGTTCTATAATACTGGTGTCTACCATTACACATCTGTCGTTGAAAACGAAAATTACATTGTAGTGAAATGCTTAGCTCCATCAGTGATTCTATACAGAACAATCTTTCAAAATGTGACCTCCCACCACGAAATCAGTCTTAACTCGCAGTCAGTCGAACAGCACTAGGAGCTGAAAAGGTGACTGAGGGTCTATCTGGGGTGTTTTGACTTTTTCTCAAAATTGATTTCTGTAGACTATAATCTATCCTCCACATAAATTTTTTTCTTGAAAAAATATTATTAATCAATTTAAATCGACATTTTAATGATCGCAGCAGAAAGAACGCAGTTTCCTACCTATTTTTATCTCTTATTATGAACCGTAACCTGTACAGTACCCGCACATGTAATATACTGATGGAAAGCTCTTTGTTGCACCTTTCAGAAATGACAGCTAAAATTAGAAACAAACTGGGTCAAAGCCACCAAATAAAGAAATTTAAGGAAAATGTGTAAGAGAGCACACAAAAACTTTAGCGGCTGTTTTCTCAAAATGGCCGTCATACAACTTAATGATTTTAACATACATAACTTCTACATTTTTTTTTAATACAAGCTTTATTCAAGTACCAAAATAATCAGCAGAATGTACACTTTCCAGTGATATGTATATCTCAAAATGCCCAAAATGCTAGTTAAGACTGATTTCGTGGTGCGAGGTCATAAATGTACAATCTACTGAAACGCATCGCTCCATCAGTAATTCTATACTAAACAAACTTTCAAAACTTACATTGTAGTGAAATGCATCGCCCCATCAGTAATTCTATACAAAACAAACTTTTAAAATTGCTATTTTTGTTAAATGCATCGCTCAATCAGTAACTCTATACAGAGCAGACTCCCAGCAGCTACCCCTATGATAGCATGTGTGTGAGATACCCTGGTGCACTGGCATTGGTGGAAGTGTTTTGTTGTGTGTGAGATACCCTGGTGCACAGGCATTGGTGGAAGTGTTCTGTTGTGCGTGAGATACCCTGGTGCACTGGCATTGGTGGAAGTGTTTTGTTGTGTGTGAGATACCCTGGTGCACAGGCACTGGTGGAAGTGTTTTGTTGTGCGTGAGATACCCTGGTGCACTGGCATTGGTGGAAGTGTTTTGTTGTGTGTGAGATACCCTGGTGCACTGGCACTGGTGGAAGTGTTTTGTTGTGTGTGAGATACCCTGGTGCACTGGCATTGGTGGAAGTGTTTTGTTGTGTGTGAGATACCGGCCTGGGTCACTGGCACTGGTGGAAGTGTTGTGTTGTGCGTGAGATACCCTGGTGCACTGGCACTGGTGGAAGTGTTGTGTTGTGCGTGAGATACCCTGGTGCACTGGCACTGGTGGAAGTGTTTTGTTGTGTGTGAGATACCAGCCTGGTGCACTGGCATTGGTGGAAGTGTTTTGTTGTGTGTGAGATACCCTGGTGCACTGGCATTGGTGGAAGTGTTTTGTTGTGTGTCAGATACCGGCCTGGGTCACTGGCACTGGTGGAAGTGTTTTGTTGTGTGTGAGATACCGGCCTGGGTCACTGGCACTGGTGGAAGTGTTTTGTTGTGTGTGAGATACCCTGGTGCACTGGCATTGGTGGAAGTGTTTTGTTGTGTGTGAGATACCGGCCTGGTGCACTGGCATTGGTGGAAGTGTTTTGTTGTGCGTGAGATACCCTGGTGCACTGGCACTGGTGGAAGTGTTTTGTTGTGTGTGAGATACCCTGGTGCACTGGCACTGGTGGAAGTGTTTTGTTGTGTGTGAGATACCGGCCTGGTGCACTGGCATTGGTGGAAGTGTTTTGTTGTGCGTGAGATACCGGCCTGGTGCACTGGCACTGGTGGAAGTGTTTTGTTGTGTGTGAGATACCGGCCTGGTGCACTGGCATTGGTGGAAGTGTTTTGTTGTGTTGTTTGATTATGTTCTTAACTCGTGTTCAGTACCAAAACAAACTGCAAATGATCGGCACAAGTATTATAGAATAGAGTGGACATACATATACACAATACATATATAATACATATATGTTTACATGTATATATGCATACGCATATCTATCTACCTCTATACATAGACAGACAGACAGACAGAAATGTAGATAGATAGATAGGTAGATAGACTGATTGATTGATTGATTGATTGATAGATAGATAGACAGATAGATTGATAGATAGATAGACAAATAGACAGACAGATATATAAATAGACAGATAGATAGATAGATAGATAGATAGATAGATAGATATACACACAGACAGACAGGTAGATAGATAGATAGGCAGACAGACAGACAGATAGACAGACAGATAAATGAATAGATAGATAGATAGACAGATAGATAGAGATAGATAGATAGACAGACAGACATACAGATAGATAGATAGATAGACAGAGAGAGAGAGAGACAGACAGACAGACAGACATATAGATAGATAGATAGATAGACGGATAGATAGACAGATAGATAGATAGAAAGTCGATAGATAGATAGATAGACAGACAGATAGATAGACAGACAGATAGATAGATAGACAGATAGATAGATAGACCGATAGACAGACAGACAGATATATATATAGATAGATAGATAGATAGACAGATATATAGATAGACAGATAGACAGATAGATAGATAGACAGATACATAGACAGATAGACAGACAGACAGAAAGACAGATAGGATTAAAATGAAAATCTGAGTACAAAACCAAACGTCTAACAAGCAAACAAACAAACAAACAAACAAACAAACAAACAAGAAAGAAAAATGATAGGGTGTCGGTTTTAACATCGGACATTAGCTTGGCGTGTTACAATCTCCCTTTGCGCCGCAGAGAAACTAAAACAGATTCTTAACCCATTAAACTAAAAAAAAACTTGCAGTTGTAAGAATGAATTGAGTAAACATGTATTCCATTGCAAACATTGTACCAGATAGGCTTTGGGAAGGGGAGCGAAAGCCTGAGAATTATCCTGGCGCACTCACATTCAGAAGAAATAGGGGACTGTTTGGAAAGGCCGTTAGCCGGTGGTTTTTGCGGTGAAAACATGTTTTTTTTCTATGAAACGAAAAGAGCTCTCCAACATTCTCAGTAGCAGCTGTGTTTATCATATTCATTTCAGAATTCTTTTTTATGATACAAAACGAGCGTTTTGACATATCTTGCGTGCAGTTTGCTAGCGTAATAGTTTGTTTTTTTCAAACCCCATTTTTTTAATTCGTTTTTGACAAAACACAAATAAAGGCAATGTTGCGTAATAGTTTTGTCTGCAGGCAAAAGTTTCGACACTTGGAAAAACAGTGAATTTTCTTTCTCTCTCTCTCTCTCTCTCTCTCTCTATGTGAGTGCGTGAGTGAGTGTGTGAGTGTGTATGTGTGTGTGTGTGTGCACGCGTGTCTGTGTGTGTGTGTGTGTGTGTGCACGTATGTGTGTGTGTGTGTGTGTGAGTGTGTGTGTGAGTGTGTGTGTGTGTATGTGTGTGTGTGTCTATGTGTGTGTGTGCGTGCATGTGTGAATATGTGTGTGTGTGTGCGCGCGTGTGTGTATGTGTGTTTGTGCGTGCTGTGTGCAGACATGTGTGAGTGTGTGTGTGTGTGTGTGTGTGTGTGTGTGTGTGTGTGTGTGTGTGTGTGTGTATCTATGTGTATGTGTGTGTATGTGTGTGTGTGTGTACGTGTGTGAGTGTACCTCTGTGTGTGTGAGTGTGCATGCGTGCGTGCTGTGTGTATGCATGCGTGCGCGGGTGTGTGTATGCATGCGTGTGCATGTGTGTTTGTGTGTGTGAGAGTGTGGGTGCCTGTGTGTGTGCATGCGTACGTATGTGTGTATTTGTGTGTTTGTTTGGGCGTTAGTGTGTGTGTGTTTGTGTGTGTGCGTGTGTGCTTTATTCGCGCAATTTGATATGGCTCTGGGTATCTAAGGGTAATGGACGGCCGTTGTTTTCTGATTCACAGAGAAGATTAATCTGTTTAAAACAATTGCCTTCTCCAAGGATAGAGACTGGTATCAAACTAATGCGAACAGGAAATTCGCTATGTTCATCAAACAGTTCAGAAACTACAGTACGAGATCTACTAAATGAAGATGGCAATATAAAAGTGATAAATATATCTTAAACTTGCTTATTCAATTCAAACATACGCAGCATTTGTATAAAAATGAGTTGAAGTATGCTTTTTTTAATTAAAAAAATTTTTTTTTAGGTTCATTGCACTCAGGGAGGTTACCTTTGTGCTCACCTTTTTTTTTCGTTCCATTTTCTACGTCATTTTAATAGTCACAGAAGTTGAAACGGTTTTTATTTTATGCGATGATGATGATGTCGATGTGAATGATAATCATGAAGCTATGGAGTTCCATCAAGGATTGAGACTGCGTGACAGGGTTGTACTCTAAGCTTACTATCATAAGATATCCTGGCGTCAACCAGGTCCGAGAGATACAGACACTTGAAGATTTGAGCAACACCCTCAATGACGCATCCGTGAAGTGGATGAGACTCGACTGTGTGGTCCCAGTTTTCCCAATGAGCCCATAGCACGCCCAGCCCATAGCACGCCCAACCCTGGGTAGGAGCCGGTTAGAGCCGAAAAATCCCACAATGATTTTTGAAGGTACTAATGGGGATTCGAACGCACAACCTTCCAGTCGATAGTCCATTGCGTTAACCACTACACCACGGCGACTGGTTGAAGTATGCTATCTTGTTTTCGAAAACAAATCGGATTTTTTTTCCTTCTATAACACGTACAGTGGAAACTACACACATTTCCTCGAAGGGCAGTGCGGCTGTCTTGAGGAAAATGTGTCTACAGTTCGGTTTGAATTTCAGGTTCAGTTGCTTAAAATGGCATCACAATGTTTGGACGATTTCGTACGCTCTACGCCCCAAATGGTACGACTTGGGAACACTTTCTCCTCCCCCACCTACCTCCATCCAACCCCACTTTCCACTCCCCCCCCCCCCCCATGGAAGACCCCAAAGAAATCAAGGCTAAATCCTTTTGCACTGGCAAAGTGTTAGTTCTACTAAATTTATGTAATCACAAATGTTATACTTAGTAGGACGAATAGTAGTGTATGCAAGTGTGAAGCTATAGATGTTCATAGAGATGTGAATAGATGTGGAACTGGTGGACATAAGTTGGAACATAAGATTACACAGGCTAACATAAGATGTGGAACATACAGATGTGGGAACATAGAGATGTTGGAACATACAGATGATGAATGGCATACAGATTGAACTGATGTGGAACATTACATAAGAGTGGACATAGAGATTAGAGACATAGAAGACAGAGATGTGGGAACAATTAACATAAGATGTGGGAACATAAGATGTGGGAACATAAGATGTTGGAACATAAGATGTACTAGGATGTGAACATACAGATGTGACATGAGATGTGGAAAAAGATCGTAGAACATAGAGATGTGGAACATAAGATGTGAATGAGTGATACATAGAGATGTTGGAACATAGAGATGTGGAACATACAGATGTGGGAACATAGAGATGTGGAACATAGAGATGTGAGGAACATAGAGATGTGGAACAATAGAGATGTGGGAACATAGAGATGTGGAACATAGGAGTGGGAACATAGAGATGTGGGAACATAGAGATGTGGGAACATAGAGATGTGGGAACATAGAGATGTGGGAACATAGAGATGTGGAACATAGAGATGTATGAACATAGAGATGTGGAACATAGAGATGTGGGAACATAAGATGTGGGAACATAGAGATGTGAACATAGAGATGTGGGAACATAGAGATGTGGAACATAGAGATGTAGGGAACATAGAGATGTAGGAACATAAGGATGTGGAACATAGAGATGTGGGAACATAGAGATGTGGAAACATAGGACAGAGTGTGGAACATAGGATGTAGGAACATAGAGATGTAGGAACATAGAGATGTGGGAACATAGAATGTGGGAACATAGAGATGTGGGAACATAGAGATGTGGAACATAGAGATGTGGGAACATAGAGATGTGGGAAATACAGATGTGGAACATAGAGATGTTGGAACATAGAGATGTGGGAACATACAGATGTGGGAACATAGAGATGTGGAACATAGACATTGGGAACATAAGATGTGGGAACATAGAGATGTGGGAACATAAGATGTGGAACATAGAGATGTGGGAACATAAATGTGGAAATAAGATGTATGGAACATAGAGATGTGGAACATAGAGATGTGGGAACATAGAGATGTTGGAACATAGAGATGTGGGAACATAGAGATGTGGGAACATAGAGATGTGGGAACATAGAGATGTTGAACATAGAGATGTGGGAACATAGAGATGTGGGAACATAGAGATGTGGGAACATAGAGATGTTGGAACATAGAGATGTGGGAACATAGAGATGTTGGAACATAGAGTGAACATAGAGATGTGGGAACATAGAGATGTTGGAACATACAGATGTGGGAACATAGAGATGTGGGAACATACAGATGTGGGAACATAGAGATGTGGAACATAAGATGTGGGAACATAGAGATGTGGAACATACAGATGTGGGAACATAGAGATGTTGGAACATACAGATGTGGGAACATAGAGATGTGGAACATAAGATGTGGGAACATAGAGATGTTGGAACATACAGATGTGGGAACATAGAGATGTTGGAACATAGAGATGTGGGAACATAGAGATGTGGAACATAGAGATGTGGAACATAGAGATGTGGAACATAGAGATGTGGGAACATAGAGATGTGGGAACATAGAGATGTGGGAACATAGAGATGTGGAACATAGAGATGTGGGAACATAGAGATGTTGGAACATACAGATGTGGGAACATAGAGATGTGTGGAACATACAGATGTAGAACATAGAGATGTGGGAACATAGAGATGTTGGAACATACAGATGTGGGAACATAGAGATGTGGAACATACAGATGTGGAACATAGAGATGTTGGAACATACAGATGTGGGAACATAGAGATGTGGAAATAGAGACGTGGGAACATAGAGATGTTGGAACATACAGATGTGGGAACATAGAGATGTTGGAACATACAGATGTTGGAACATAGAGATGTTGGAACATAGAGATGTGGGAACATAGAGATGTTGGAACATAGAGATGTGGGAACATAG
>JAPXFY010000027.1:26840985-26843485 GCA_030674185.1 Monoplex corrugatus | reverse complement strand
CCTGTCTGTCTGTCTGTCTGTCTGTCTGTCTGTCTGCCTCTCACTCTCTCTCTCTCGTGTTAGCCTGATATGCCTCTAGTAATCAGCTGGGCTATAAGCAATATGACTATGAACTCTCTCTGTCTCTGTCTGTCTGTCTGTCTGTCTGTCTCTCTCTCTCTCTCTCTCTCTCGTGTTAACCCTAATATGCCTCTAGTACATGTAATCATCAGGGCTATAAGGAATACGAACTATGAACTCTCTCTCTCCACTCCCCCTTTTCTCTATGGCTCTATATCTGTCTATCTGTCTGTCTGTCTGTCTCCCTCTCTCTCCCTCTCCTCTCTCTCTCTCAAACTCTCTCTCTCTCTCTTTCTCTCTCTCTCTCTCTGCGTGCGTGTGTGCGTGTATACGTGCGTGCTTGCGTGCATGCATACGCACGTGCATTTCCAAAAGGCTCAAAGTCTTGCTGGAGTTTAATTTAATGCGCAACGTCACCTACGAAGTAGCGGTACCACGATGGATTGAGTTTAACAATGGCTCCTGTTCTGCCCTTCAGGCCCATTCCACCACTTCTTCTGTCACTCTGCCCTTTTTTCTTCAAAGCGACCCCGCGTTACGTTGGCGTAGAAAGCAAAGGAGGAAGAAAGAAACAAAGAGAGTGACAAAAAAAGATGAAATTTCTAGCACAGAATTTCCAGACGGTGGGGATACTATTTGTAGTGAAAGAGTACCCCCCGGCATCCCCCACGGGGGTTGAAACTTAGCTTAGGCATGGAAGCAGCAAAAACAAACAAACAAACAAAGAAACAAAGAAACAAACAAACAAAGAAACAAAGAAACAAAGAAACAAAGAAAGAAAGACAACAAACAGAAACTGAGGATCGTCATTATCATTAATTGTTTAAAGCCCAGCCGACTGCAGAGCCATATCAGGGCCTTAACCCTCTGAAAAGAGAGAGAGACAGATAGACAGAGACAGAGAAAGAAAGAGAAAACAGAGAGAGAGAGAGACAGACAGAGACAGAGAAAGAAAGAGAAAACAGAGAGAGAGACAGATAGACAGAGACAGAGAAAGAAAGAGAAAACAGAGAGAGAGAGAGACAGACAGAGACAGAGAAAGAAAGAGAAAACAGAGAGAGAGACAGATAGACAGAGACAGAGAAAGAAAGAGAAAACAGAGAGAGAGAGAGACAGACAGAGACAGAGAAAGAAAGAGAAAACAGAGAGAGAGAGAGACAGATAGACAGAGACAGAGAAAGAGAGAGAGAGAGAGAGAGACAGACAGAGACAGAGAAAGAAAGAGAGAGAGAGAGAGACAGACAGACAGAGACAGAGAAAGAAAGAGAGAGAGACAGACAGACACATACAGAGAAAGAAAGAGAGAGAGAGAGAGAGAAACAGACAGACAGAGACAGAGATAGAGAAAGAAAGAAAGAGGAAGAGACACAGACATTGACAGACAGACAGACAGATAGACAGACAGAGACAGACAGACAGGGGAAGAGACAGACAGACAAACAGAGACAGAGAGAGAAAGAGAAAGAAAGAGAAAGACGGTCAGGCAGACAGAGACAGAGAAAGAAAGAAAAAGAAGAAGAGAAAGAGAAAGAGAAAGAGAGAGAGAGAGAGAGAGAGAGAGAGAGAGAGAGAGAGAGAGAGAGAAACTGAAACTGAAACTGAAACTGTTTATTGTCATTACCCGAAAAGGTCTTTTGACAAGGGGGATAACAATTTTCCAGTAGTGCGACACATAATCCACTCTTTGTATGTGCACAAATTCTTCACACATAATCAAAAAAAAATATCGAACATCCATTCCTTGAACAGTCGAACATATTCAAATCATATATAATGAACAATCATCCATTTTACCACTACTACATAATGCAAAGAAAACAACAAAAAATATCAGAACAGTGTTCCCACATTCAGGCCAATAATTTGTCTAGGTTTAGACAAACCAAAATCTTTTTCACACACCCACACCCACTCACACGCATCCATATACGCTCACACGCGGGCGCGCGCTCGTGCGCACACACACACACATCAAAACTAATATAATGAAACATCTGGGCTAGACCACCCAAACCTTACATTTAGTGATAATAATATAATCTTCACATAACTGCCCCAAAATACTCTGTTAACAAGGGACATCACTATGCCTTTTATTTATTTGTTTTTTGGTTTGTTTGTTTTTTTTGTTTTTGTTAACATGTATAGTAGACCCTTAAGTGTCTATATACCCTTTCAATATCCACTTCTAACATATTCTACAATTATACCATTATTTTCATATTATTAGCTACTCTTAAATTATCGGCAAACAAAGCAAAATAAAGCAAATGAAAACAGCTCTTTACAAAACAGAGTCTATAATAAAGCGGCTTCTTTTGGAGTTAACGTGATATAGCCCACATCAGTCAAAAGAGATTAAATTAATCCCAGTATGATATTGTCTAGCACTATTGTCGGGCTTGTAAGTGTTTATGTCTTATTTTTTGTGCTTCCGCAA
>JAPXFY010000027.1:26790985-26813485 GCA_030674185.1 Monoplex corrugatus | reverse complement strand
CTCCCCACCCCTGCGTCCCGTCCCCCCCCCTCCCCTCCCAAGACAGTCGTTTTTTTCTCTCCATCAATGCATTCTCAACGTATCGCCGTCCCACTATTTCGCCGTCTCCCTCTAAGGCAAACCTCTCTATCACTATGTCGTGTTTTGTGGGTTTTTCCCATCATTTTTTTCTCTCCAATTTACATTTAACTTGTGTTTTTACCTGTGATTTATTTACTATTTAAGAATGTCGCTGTGCAGTCAGATGATTGAAATTGTCTTGAGTTATCTAGAAACGTGTCTGTGTCATTTAGTTCAGGATGATGTTGTTGTTGTGGTGGTTGTTACATATCAGAGAAGAACTGATAGATGATTCTGTTCGCTTGTTTCAGATTTTGAGACTTAAAAAGAAAGAAAGAAAGAAAGAAAGAAAGAAAGAAAGACAGAAAGGACAGAAAGACATAAAGAAAGAAAGAAATTTGTCTGTTCTCATGTTTCTGGTTCCGAATTTCTGACTGACCTTGACTTGATGAAGACCGCAGTTGATGTGGTGAGAAAACCACATTCACTTGACTAGTACCACAGAAATATGAATTCCACATTCACTGACTGACTGACGGTTTTCGCCAGCAGAGTACAACCCACCTCACAACAGGCTTGAAAAAAGACAGAGAAATGGATGGTGCGTGTTCCGCCTTGTTTTCACGGCTGATCTACAACAAATTTCAAATTCCATATTGGTGCTGACTATAATTATGTACAGGGCAGGGGGGGGGGGGGGGGGGGACTGTAGCTGACAGGACCAGAAAGGCCATTCGGGTTTTCGTGTCACGATAAGATCTGTAGGAGTACACGGACCTCAGGAAGGGCCAGGCTAACTGAGTAAACAACTGATGGATGGGATCTTTGCCGCCACTACAGCGTTTTCTTTGGATGAACGGTACACTGTGTCTGGTGCTCTCCCTTGTCTATGGATCTGCACCATACACAAGCTGTTTTGAGTTGTCTGTCGTGAATCTGTACTCGTTACCCTCGGCTTCTTCATATCATCTTCTTCTTTATTTCTTTGCTTGGTTTTATGCTGCTCTATCTTTTGCTGCCCATCTGTATCATTCCCTCCTAGTCAACTCCACCCTATATCCCCTCCTCCCCTCCCCACCCCGTGTGTTCTGACCCCCTCCCCTCCCAAGACAGTCGTTTTGGCTCTCCATCAATGCACTCTCAACATATTACCGGCCCACTGTTTCGCTGTCTCCTTATAACACAAACCTGTCTATCAGCTATCTCGTGTTTTTTTGTTGTTTTTTTTCCATCATTTTTTCTTTCCAATTTATATTTGACTTGTGCTGTTCTTTTTCTATCATTTTTTTCTCTCCGATTTACATTTGACTTGTGCTGTTCTTTTTCTGTCATTTGTTTCTCTCTGATTTACATTTGACTTGTGCTGTTCTTTTTCTGTATTTGTTTCTCTCCGATTTACATTTGACTTGTGCTGTTCTTTTTCTGTCATTTGTTTCTCTCCGATTTACATTTGACTTGTGCTGTTCTTTATCTGTCATTTGTTTCTCTCCGATTTACATTTGACTTGTGCTGTTCTTTTTCTGTCATTTGTTTTCTCTCCGATTTACATTTGACTTGTGCTGTTCTTTTTCTGTCATTTGTTTCTCTCCGATTTACATTTGACTTGTGCTGTTCTTTTTCTATCATTTGTTTCTCTCCGATTTACATTTAACTTGTTTTTTTTTCCTGTGATATATTTATTATTTAAGAATGTAGCTGTGCAGTCTGATGATTGAAATTGTCTTGAGTTATCTAAAACATTGCTCTGTGTCATTTCGTTCAGGATGATGTTGTTGTTGTGGTGGTTGTTACATATCAGAGAAGAACTGATAGATGATTCTGTTCGCTTGTTTCAGATTTTGAGACTTAAAAAGAAAGAAAGAAAGAAAGAAAGAAAGAAAGACAGAAAGAAAGAAAGACAGAAAGACATAAAGACATAAAGAAAGAAAGAAACTTGTCTGTTCTCATGTTTCTGGTTCCGAATTTATGACTGACCTTGACTTGATGAAGACCGTAGTTGACGTGGTGAGAAAACCACATTCACTTGACTAGTACCACAGAAGTATGAATTCCACATTCACTGACTGACTGACGGTTTTCGTCAACAGAGTACACAACCCACCTCACAACAGGCTTGAAAAAAGACAGAGAAATGGATGGTGCGTGTTCCGCCTTGTTTTCACGGCTGATCTACAACAAATTTCAAATTCCATATTGGTGCTGACTATAATTATGTACAGGGCAGGGGGGGGGGGGGGGGGGGGGCTGTAGCTGACAGGACCAGAAAGGCCACTCGGGTTTTCGTGTCACGATAAGATCTGTAGGAGTACACGGACCTCAGGGAAGGGCCAGGCTAACTGAGTAAACAACTGATGGATGGGATCTTTGCCGCCTCTACAGCGTTTTCTTTGGATGAACGGTACACTGTGTCTGGTGCTCTCCCTTGTCTATGGATCTGCACCATACACAAGCTGTTTTGAGTTGTCTGTCGTGAATCTGTACTCGTTACCCTCGGCTTCTTCATATCATCTTCTTCTTTATTTCTTTGCTTGGTTTTATGCTGCTCTATCTTTTGCTGCCCATCTGTATCATTCCCTCCTAGTCAACTCCACCCTATATCCCCTCCTCCCCTCCCCACCCCCCTGTGTTCTGACCCCCTCTCCTCCCAAGACAGTCGTTTTGGCTCTCCATCAATGCACTCTCAACATATTGCCGCCCCACTGTTTCGCCGTCTCCCTCTAACGCAAACCTGCCTATCAGCTATGTCGTGTTTTGTGGGTTTTTCCCACAACACTTTTTTTCTCTCCAATTTACATTTGACTTGTGCACTATTTAAAAATGTCACTGTGCAGTCAGATGATTTCAACTGTCTTGAGTTATTTAGAAACTTTTCTCTGTGTCATTTCGTTCAGGATGATGTTGTTGTTGTGGTTGTTACCTATCATCAAACCACTATTTCTATCTTTTGCAGTGTTTAATTGAATAGAAAGGCAACGCCATAGTGGGCAGTTGACATCCAGTTTCAGTTTCTGAAGATGACGTCTCCACGCTCGGAATGAATTCCATATGCACTAATGTCACAGGTCTCATGTGATGGAGACGATCTAGAATGATCACGGCACAAGCCTTAAGCCTGCACATATACCCACGAGCTGGCCAGTCCTGAGGTCATACCTAGGTAGTTCCATAACTCTGGGGCGTAGGGAGTGAGGTGGCAGAGACCTCAACTTTTCCCGGGCCAGCACCTCGAGGGCTGTGCTCATCCCCTCTCTCCCTCGATTCAAATTCATATTCATATTCACATTTTTTACCAAGACTTCGAAAAGGCAAGAAGGCTAATTGGTGTTCAAGGGTTGGGACCTGGGAAATCAACCTACTTTTCCAATGTTTTATACCAAGGCAGCCGAGCAATGCCCTGCTCTTCATGATTTTCAACTGCCGTGGGATCTTTGGCGTGCGCAGCCAGAAGACACAGGGGTCCGATTTGTTTTTCGTCCCCTTCCGAAGGACTAGACGTTCAGTTCGATTTCCCGGTCAAACTGAGGAGAAAAGTCGAGGCCTCTGAAGGGAACGAACTCTGAAACCTCGTGTTCAGTTGTTGGCAGGTGAACGTCTGAACCATTCTGCCACTCTTCTCAAAACTGGGGTCACTTCCATAACAGCAAGCCAGGCACGAAAAGGCTAGAGAATGTTGGAGAATTGTTCACAGTGTTGTGATGACACAGGAGAAAACCACTCTCATAGTCTGTCATTCTTCACCAAGTTTTGGTTTCAGTGTCAGAATGTCATGATGGTGTCTCGCGTTCGGAATAAATTCCGTTCGCATTGCCGCCTCTGACGCTACAGGATGGAGAAAATCAAAAATGGTTATGGCATAAGCCATACATCTGCACATAAGTGATATACGCTGGCAAAGTCTTGATATTTTGCCTAGCGCATGGTTTTTATGTCTATCTTATCTAGAAAATGGTTTTATGCCTATCTTATCTAGAAAATGGTTTTATGTCTATCTTATCTAGAAAATGGTTTTATGTCTATCTATCTAGAAAATGGTTTTATTCTATCTTATCTAGAAAATGGTTTTATGTCTATCTTATCTAGAAAATGGTTTTATGTCTATCTTATCTAGAAAATGGTTTTATGTCTATCTTATCTAGAAAATGGTTTTATGCCTATCTTATCTAGAAAATGGTTTTATGTCTATCTTATCTAGAAAATGGTTTTATGTCTATCTTATCTAGAAAATGGTTTTATGCCTATCTTATCTAGAAAATGGTTTTATGTCTATCTTATCTAGAAAATGGTTTTATGTCTATCTTATCTAGAAAATGGTTTTATGTCTATCTTATCTAGAAAATGGTTTTATGTCTATCTTATCTAGAAAATGGTTTTATGCCTATCTTATCTAGAAAATGGTTTTATGTCTACTTATCTAGAAAATGGTTTTATGCCTATCTTATCTAGAAAATGGTTTATGTCTATCTTATCTAGAAAATGGTTTTATGCCTATCTTATCTAGAAAATGGTCAAATAGAAGGAAATACCTTTTTCTATGTTTTTTTTTTCTTTTCTCTCTTTCTTTCTTTTTTCTCAATCCTTTTTGTTTTATGACTGTTCTGTCAAGAATGAAATAAGTACAGAACGAGACTATGATTCTACGTTCCAGAACGGAAACAACAGAGGGGTGGGTTATTTCTGTAGAGCAGAGGTGATGCGGAAGATGATTTAATTGAGAAAGTTCTTGTTGCTAGTAGTAGTAGTATAGTAGTAGTTAAGTAGTAGTAGTAGTAGTAGTAGTATAGTAGTAGTAGTAGTAGTTTGTAGTAGTTTCTCTTTTCAATATGCTGTGTTGGGAGAACTGTAGATCCCAAGGTCTAATTCCTGTAAGTTCAGTTTGAACCAGCAACACAAAAACTAACTGCTCTGTTCGTTTGCTGCCCATCTCAATGATCCAAACATTCTGCTAGTAGCAGCCTAGTCTTTTATGGTTCCACTCCAGACCTGCTCGTTTCCGTTCCTTGTCAGCGCATGGGACTTTGTGCAGGCCGAAGAACTTTGCTGTATTATCACTGCAGGATTTGCGTATAGATAGACGGTGTTGTCTGACTGTGCGGAACGCCTGTTGAAAACTGACCTTGCATTTCTTGCCAGCGCATAGGAATTTGTACAGGCTGAACAGTTTTGTCAAATTATCCTTGGAGGATTTGGGTAGAGATAGATGGTGTTGTCCGAATGTGCATAATGTCTGTTGAAAAATTACCTTGCCAGCGCAAAGAGCTTATGCACAGGCTTGTGGTTTTATGTAATGATCATTTTATGGATCTTTTCTACCACATGACATCTATGGTATCAGTGCATATGAAATTTATTTCGAGCATAGAGACCCCATCTCAAACTGAAACTCATCAAACACAAAAGGAAATTTGATCTTGACCTGTGTAATTAATGTTCGACATTTAGAGCTGTTGAGCCTGTTCGTCATTCAGAGAAAAACTATTTCTTCAACTCTGCAGTGAAGATATTCTTGAGAGTTTATGATTTAGTGATCAGTTTAGTAGTAACACTCTGAGTACCCTCCCATTGGTTCTCGCTCCCTAAGTTCCCTCCCATTGATTCCCCCCCCAAGGATCCCATCATTGGGTTCCCTTCCCCAAATTCCCTCTCATTGGATCTCTCCCCCCCCCCCCCCCAGACCCTTCCATTGGTTCTCTCTCACAAAGTTCCCTTCCATTGATTCTCCAACTCCCAAGTATCCTCCCATTGGTTCTCCCTCCCAAAGTTCCCTCATGGTTTGATCCCCCCCCCCAAAGTACCTCCCATTGGTTCCCCTCCCAAAGTTCCCTCATGGTTTGATTCCCCCCCCCCCCAAAGTAACCTCCCATTGGTTCTCCAATTTGCCTCCCATTGGTTCTTCCTCCCTAAGTTCCCTGCTAATGGATCTTAATAACCAAGTTACCTCCCATTGATTCTCTCGCCCCCCTCCTCTCCCAAGAACCCTCCCATTGGTTCCCTCCCCCTTAAGTACCTCCCTTTGGTTCATCCCCCAAGTTCCCTCCCTCATTGGTAATCCTTCCCCAATTACCTCCCTTTGTTTCTCCCACCCTTCAAGTTCCCTCCCGTGGGTTCCCGCTCCCCATGTTCCCTCCCTAAGTATCCTCCCTTTGGTTCTCCCCAGCCCCCCAACCCATCCCATTAGCTCTCCCCCACCCAAGTTCCTTCCCATTGATTCTCCCACCCCAGAGTACCCTCCCATTAGTTCTCCCTGCCCAAGTTCCCTCCCATTGGTTCCCCCCTGAAGTTCACTCCTATTGGTTCTCCCACCAAGTACCCTCCCATTGCTATTCTCTCCCCCCCCCCCCCCCCGCAAGTCGCCTACCACTGGTTTCTTCCCCAAGTTCGCTCCCATTGGATCTCTCCCCCCCCCCCCCCCAAAGTACCCTCCTATGAGTTCTTTCTCCCCACGTTCCCTCTCATTGGTTTTATCCCCCCCCCCACCCAACAAAGTACCCTTCCGTTGGTTTTTCCCTTCCCAAGTGTCCCTACTATTGGTTATCCTCTCCAAGTTCCATCCCATTGGTTCCCACCTCCCCCAGTAACCTCTTTGGTTTTCACTACCCAAGTTCGCTCCCATTGGTTCTCTTCCCTCCCTCCCAAGCACCATCCCATTGGTTCTCTCCTTCCCATATTCCCTCTCTTTGGTTCTCCACCGAAGTACACTTTCATTGGTCCCTCCCCCGCATCCCATTGGTTCCCCTCCCCCAAGTACCACCTCATTGGTTGTTTCCTCCCCCAAGTACCGTCCTATTCGTTCTCCCTCCCCATGTTCCCTCTCTTTGACTCTCCCCCTTTCAAATTCCCTCTTAGTGGTTCTCCTGGCAACAAGTACCCTCCCATTGGTTCTATCCCCCGCAAGTCCCTCCCCCTGGTTCTACCCCCCCCCCCCAAAGTACCCTCCCATTGGTTCTCCCTCCCCCACAACTCCCTCCCATGCGTTTTCCCTCCCCAAGTTTCCTCCCACTGGTTCCCTCCCCAAGTACCCACCCTTTGTTCCCCACCCCCAAGTTCCGTCCCCTTGGTTCCTCCCCAAGTTCCCCCCCTTGGTTCTTCCCCAAGTTACCTCCCTTGGTACTTACCCCATTACCCTCCCTTGTTTCTCCCCCCAAAGTTCCCTCCCCTTGGTTTCTCCCTTGTTCTCCCGCAAGTTCTCTCCCCTTGTTTCCCCCCATTGGTTCACCCCTCCCAATTTCCTCCCATTGGTTCCTCCCCTTGCTCCTCCCTAAGGTTCACCTCCCTTGGTTCTCCACCCCCAAGTCCCCTTGGTTCTCCCCATCCAAGTTCCTTCCCTTGGTTCCCCCCAAGTCCCTCCCCTTGGTTCTCCCCCAATTTCCCTTCCCTGTTCTCCCACCACCAAGTTCCATCCCTTGGTTCTCCCCCCAAGTTTCCTCCCCTTGATTCTCCCCCCCCCCCAAGATCCCTCTCCTTGGTTCTCCCCAAGTTCCCTCCCCTCGGTTCCTCCTCTTGGTTCTCCCCAAGTACCCTCCCCTTGATTCTCCCCTCCCATGTCCCCTTGGTTCTCCCCCCCCCAGTTCCCTTCCGTGGTTCTCCCCCAAGTTCCCTCCCCATGGTTCACCCCTACCAAGTTCCCTCCCCTTGTGAATCCCCCACCAAGTTCCCTCCTTTGGTTCTCCCCTGCCAAGTTTCCTCCCCTTGGTTCTCACCCCAAGTTCCCTCCCCTTGGTTGTCACCCCTAAGTTTCCTCCCCTAGGTTCCTCCCATTGGTTGTCCCCCTCAAGTTCCCTCCCCTTAATTCTCCCCCCCCCCCAAAGTCCGCCTGGTTTTTCATCCCAAGTTCCCCCCGAGTTCCCTCCCCTTGGTTCTCCCCACACGTGTGTTCTCCTTGGTTCCCCCCCCAAGTTGCCTCCCCTTGGATCCTCCCTTTGTTCCCCCCCCCCCAATTCCCTCATATTGGATCCTCCCCTTAGTTCTCCCCCCCCCCCCGAAGTCCACTTGGTTCTCCCCCCAAGTTCCCTCTCCTTAGATCCTACCCTCAGTTCTCCCCGCCCAAGTTCCCTCCCCTTGGATCCTCCCCTTAGTTCTGCCCCCGAAGTTCCCTCCTCTTGGTTCCACCCCTCGGTTCTACACCCCCCTCCCCAAAAGTTCCCTACCCTTGGTTTCTCCCCTTGGTTCTTCCCCCCCCCCCCTGGTTCCCTCCTTAGTTCTCCCCCAAGTTCTCTCCCCATAGATCTCCACCCAAGTTCCCTCCCCTTGGTTCACCCCCTGCCAAGTTCCCTCCCCTTAATTCTCCCCCCACAAGACCCCTTGCATTCCCCCCCCCCCAAGTTCCCCCTGAGTTCCCTCCCCTTGACTTTCTCCCCCCACGTTTCTTCCCCTTGGTTCTCCCCCAAAGTTCCCTCCCCTTGGTTTCAACCCTTGGTTCTCACCCCCAGTTCCCCCTTGGTTCTCCAAGTTCCCTCCCCTTAGTTCACCCCCTGCCAAGTTCCCACCCCTTGGGTCTCCCCCCACCAAGTTCCTTCCCCTTAGTTCTCACTAAAAGTTCCCTCCCCTTGGTTTGTCCCTATGGTTCTCCCTCTCAAGTTCCCTCCTCTTAATTCTCCCCCCACAACACCCCTTGGGTTTTCCCCCAAGTCCCCCCGAGTTCCCTCCCCTCGGTTCTCCCCCCACGTCTCTTCCCCTTCGTTTTCCCACTAAGTTCCCTCCTCTTGGATCCTCCCCTTAGTCCCCCTCACCAAGTTCCCTCCCATTCGTTCCACCCCTTGGTTCTACCCCCACCCCCCCAAGTTCTACCCATGGTTTCTTCCCCTTGTTTCCCCCCCCCCCCCAAGTTCACCCTTGGTTCTCCCCCCCCCCCAAGTTCCCTCTCCTTCGTGCTCCCCCAAGTTCTGTCCCCTTGGTTCTAATCCCCTAAGTCTCCCCCCTCGGTTCTCACCCCCCCCCCCAATTTCCCATCCCTTCATTCTCACCTCCCCAAGTTCCCTCCCCTCGATTCTTCCCCCCCAAGTTCTCCTCCCCTTTGTTTTCCTCTAAGTTCCCTCCCCTTGGTTGTCACCTCGTCAAGTTCCCCTCCCCTTGGTTCTCACCCTGCAAATTTCCCTCACCTTCGTACTCCTTCCGCCAAGTTCCCTCCGCTGGGTTCTCCCCCCCCCCCCCCAAGTTCCCTCCCCTTGGTTCTCCCCCAACTTCCCTGCCCTTGGTTCTCCCCATGTTTCCTCCCCTTGGTTGTCTCCCCACCACAAGTTCCCTCCTCTGGGTTCTCCCCCCAAGTTCCTTCCCCACAGTTCTCCCCTAAATTCCTTCCCCTTGGTTCTCCCCCCCCCCCCCCCGCCGTATTTCCTTGGTTTCCCTCAAGATACCTCTCCTTGGATCTCCCCCCCAATTTCTCTCCACTGGGTTCTCCCCCCGCCAAGTTCCTTCCCCTTGGTTCCTCCCCTCGATTCTCACTTCCAAGTTCCCTCCCCTTTGTCCTCCCCCCCCCCCAAGTTCCCTCCTATCGGTTCTCACCCTCCCAAGTTCCCTCCCCTCTGTTTTTCCCTCCCCAAGTTTTTTCTCCTTGCTTCATTCTCCCTCAAGGTCCATCCCCTCGGTTCTCACCCACCCACCCCCAAGTTTCCTTCCCTCGGTTCTCACCCTCCCAAGTTCCCTTCCCTTCGTTCTCCATCCCCAAAGTTCCCTCCCCTTTAGTTCCCCCAAGTTTCCTCCCCTTGGTTCTTCCCTCCCCAAGTTCCCAATCCTTGTTTCCTCCCTTTCTCCCGTCTCCATGTTCCTTCCCCTTGATTCTCCCATCCCCAAGTCCCTCCCCTTGCTTCCTCCCTCTGCAAGTTCCCTCCCCTTGGTTCTCCCTCCCCAAGTTCCCTCCCCTTGCTTCCTCCCTCTGCAAGTTCCCTCCCCTTGGTTCTCCCCCCCCCCCCAAGTTTCCTCCACTTGGTTATTCCCCTAGTTCCATCCCCTTGGTTCTCCCTCCCCAAGTTCCCTCCCCTTGCTTCCTCCCTCTGCAAGTTCCCTCCCCTTGGTTCTCCCCCCCCCCCAAGTTTCCTCCACTTGGTTATTCCCCTAGTTCCATCCCCTTGGTTCCCCCATGTTCCCTCCCCTTGGTTCTCCCTCCCAAGTTCCCTCTCACAGGTTCTCCCTCCCCAAGTTCCCCTCCCCTTGTTTCTTCCCCCTTCTCCCCCTCCCCAAGTTCCCTCCCCTTGGTCCTTCCTCCCCATGTTTCCTCCCCTTGGTTCTCCCCCCAAGTTCCTTCCCTTGGTTCTCCCCCTCCCCTTGGTTCCTCCCTCTGCAAGTTCTCTCCCCGTAGTTCCCCCCCCCCCCTAGTTCCATCTCCTTGGTTCCCCCAAATTCCCCCCCTTCTCCCCTCCCCAAGTTCTTTCCCCCTGGTTCTTTCCTCTAAGTTCCCCCCTGAGTTCTCCCCAAGTTCCCTCCCACAGGTTCTCCCTCCCCAAGTCCCCCTTCCCCTTGTTTTTCTCCTTGGTTCTCTCCCAAGTTCCCACCCCTTGTTTGATCATTTTTTTGTTTAATAACAAGATAACAAGATTTTATTTCAGCCCAGTGCATAGACACAAGGAAAATATTTTGGCTATACATACAATCACACTCACGCCTCACAACAATTACAATATTCAACATCATAAAAGACAAATACGTGGGTCATCCACGGAATCGAAGAAACACACGCACACAACACACACACACACTCTCACGCCAAGGCGCCCATATCCACTAATCGTTGGTTCTGCCCTGCCAGCTAATTAACAGCGCGCATCTGTCCTTCTCCTTCCACTCTCCACGCCACCCTCGCCCATCCTGTGGAGTATAGGCTTACAGATTGACGTAGATTCGATAGGCCTACTCTGTGCCAGTATCAGTCACTTCCTACACTCAGTCCCTCCCGAAAGATCGCAGCAGTTACAAAGCACTGCTGTAGAGTGAAGGACTCTGGTCAAACCTGCCTGGCTAAAAATAGTACTCGCAGGCGATGCCGGCTGGCAGAAAGGTAGTAACTGGAGGCTGTCAGAATGGCTGGGAAAATGCAGCCGTACACCCACACCCACACACGCACTCAAGCACACACACATACACCCCCCCCCACACACACACACGCACTCATGCACACACACACACATACAGCCCCCCCCCCCCCACACACACACACACACGCACACGGGACTTAAACACCATAAGGTAAAAATTATTCTCTTACATTCACTCCCCCTCCTCACATGCGCAAGACTAAAAAACCAAAGACAGGCGAAGAAGCTCTGATACATAACAAAATATTTAGTAAGAGTACATTCTGACGCAAGTTAAAAAAACACACCAAAAAACAGTATAATCCAAGCCTGGGGAGTTAAAACAGTTTATCAATTAACAGTGATCACGAACAGATAAAAGACATATAAAAATCCTTCTAGAAACTATCACCGAATTTCCATAAGCCCTCCTTCGAGTACGCAGACTGAGGATTAGAGTACAAAAGTAAAATAAATAGCTCTAATAAATTTGGTTAAGAATAGGATCATCACAGAATAAGAGAGAAAAAAAAAAATTGTGACTACCGATAAGACACGAATGTATGATTCAAATCATTAACACATCAGAAAAAAAAAGTGTAATGATGTACGGCTGTAAGTCTAGCAGATACACACAGCAAAAAGAGGTCTACAGGGAAACAGGGTGACGGGCAGCCCTTACATAAAAACTGTCTTTAAAGCGAGACGTTCTGGCTTTGATGGAATGAAGGCGCTTTCCTGAAGGAAGCGGAGTGAACAGACTTTTCGCTGGTGATCTTTGTCAGCTATGATAGATTTAACCTTCTTCTCAGTTCTTTTTTCGTAGATGGATTCGATGGAAGGAAGAGTAATGCCGATGATCTTGGAGGCAGTGCTTACAATTCTGTTTAAGCCATCTTTCTCAGTTGTTGTACAGGTACCATACCAGACTGTGATAGAGAAAGTTAAAACACTTTCTATCACTGCTCGGTAAAACAGAATCAAGACAGACTGGCTAACCCCAAACTTTTTAAGCTGACGAAGGAAATAGAGACGCTGCAGTGATTTTTTAATGATTAGTTTTGTGTTTTCCTCCCACTTTAACGAATTCGAAATTGTTGTTCCCAAAAGTTTAAACGTGTCTACTACTTCTACCGAGTCTCCCTTGATCACTAGGGGAGATAGTGGTGTCTTTTTTCTTCTATTGTCTATAATCATTTCCTTTGTTTTCAGAACGTTTAACTCTAAGTTGTTGTTGTCGCACCAGCGAACTAATTTGTCTATCTCACTTAAATAGTGAGACTCATCGCTGTTTTTGATGAGCCCTTCAACTGTTGTGTCGTCAGAGAACTTAAAAAACATCACAGAGTCATGAGTAGAGACACAATCATTTGTAAACAAAGTGAATAAGAGCGGTGACAGGACACAACCTTGAGGCGCGCCTGTGTTCAACGTCAGGGGACTAGAGCTCAGACCACCGAGTTTGACAACTTGTTTTCTATTTAGGAGGAAATCTAAAACCCATTTACACATTTGATGACTAATTTTGAGCTCTAGAAGTTTGCTATAGAGTTTTGCTGGTACAATTGTGTAAAAGGCAGAGCTAAAATCTACAAAAAGAATGCGTGCGTATGTTTTGGGGGATTCCAAATGCTGCAAGATGTTGTGCATTAATAGGGAGACAGCATCATCCACTGATCTGTTTGCGCGATACGCAAACTGCAAAGGGTCGAGTAGATGGTCAGTGACGGATTTCAGGTATCGTAGAACAATTCTTTCAAACACCTTCATGGCCACAGAGGTGAGGGCAACAGGTCTGAAATCATTAAGGGAGGAGACTTTAGTCTTTTTGGGTACAGGAACAATGTAGGCAGACTTGAAGCAGGATGGAACTTTACAGAGTTCTAGAGATTTATTGAAAATATCACAGAAGACAGGGGCCAGTTGGTCAGCACAAGACTTAAGTGCGGCTGTGAACACGTTGTCCGGCCCAGCAGTTTTCCTAGCGTTTTGCTTTTTGAACAGGGATCTAACTTCTTGTTCAGTTACAATAAAGTTTCCCCCAAAGTTCCCTCTCCATGGTTCTCCCTCCCCTTAGTTCTCCTCTCCCCAAGTTCCCTCCCCCTTGGTTATCCCCCAAGTTCCCTCACTTGGTTTACCCTCCCCCCAAAGTTCCCTCCCCTTGGTTCTCCCTCCCCAAGTTCCCTCCACTTGGTTCTCCCTTCTCCTTGGTTCCTCCCCTCTGCAAGTTCCCTCCCTTTGGTTCTCCCTCCCCAGGTTCCCTCCCCTTGGTTCCCCCAAAGACATAAAGACATAAAGAAAGAAAGAAAGAAAGAACAGAAAGACAGAAAGACATAAAGAAAGAAAGAAACTTGTCTGTTCTCATGTTTCTGATTCCGAATTTATGACTGACCTTGACTTGATGGAGACCGCAGTTGACGTGGTGAGAAAACCACATTCACTTGACTAGTACCACAGAAATATGAATTCCACATTCACTGACTGACTGACGGTTTTCGCCAGCAGAGTACAACCCACCTCACAACAGGCTTGAAAAAGACAGAGAAATGGATGGTGCGTGTTCCGCCTTGTTTTCACGGCTGATCTACAACAGATTTCAAATTCCATATTGGTGCTGACTATAATTATGTACAAGGCAGGGGTGGGGGGAGGGGGGGACTGTAGCTGACAGGACCAGAAAGGCCACTCGCGGTTTTCGTGTCACGATAAGATCTGTAGGAGTACACGGACCTCAGGGAACGGCCAGGGTAACTGAGTAAACAACTGATGGATGGGATCTTTGCCGCCACTACAGCGTTTTTTTTTTTGATGAACGGTACACTGTGTCTGGTGCTCTCCCTTGACTATGGATCTGCACCATACACAAGCTGTTTTGAGTTGTCTGTCGTGAATCTGTACTCGTTACCCTCGGCTTCTTCATATCATCTTCTTCTTTATTTCTTTGCTTGGTTTTATGCTGCTCTATCTTTTGCTGCCCATCTGTATCATTCTGCCCATCTGTATCATTCCCTCCTAGTCAACTCCACCCTATATCCCCTCCTCCCCTCCCCACCCCCCTGTGTTCTGACCCCTTCCCCTCCCAAGACAGTCGTTTTGGCTCTCCATCAATACACTCTCAACATATTGCCGCCCCACTGTTTCGCCGTCTCCCTCCAACGCAAACCTGTCTATCAGCTATCTCGTGTTTTGTGGGTTTTCCCACAACACTTTTTTTCTTTCCAATTTACATTTGACCTGTGCACTATTTAAAAATGTTGCTGTGCAGTCAGATGATTTCAATTGTCTTGAGTTATTTAGAAACTTTTCTCTGTGTCATTTCGTTCAGGATGATGTTGTTGTTGTGGTTGTTACCTATCATCAAACCACTATTTCTATCTTTTGCAGTGATTAATTGAATAGAAAGGCAACGCCATAGTGGGCAGTTGACATCCAGTTTCAGTTTCTGAAGATGACGTCTCCACGCTCGGAATGAATTCCATATGCACTAACGTCACAAGTCTCATGTGATGGAGACGATCTAGAATGATCGTGGCACATGCCTTAAGCCTGCACATATACCCACGAGCTGGCCAGGTCCTGAGGTCATACCTAGGTAGTTCCATAACTCTGGGGCGTAGGGGAGTGAGGTGGCAGAGACCTCAACTTTTCCCAGGGCCAGCACCTCGAGGGCTGTGCTCATCCCCTCTCTCCCTCGATTCAAATTCATATTCATATTCACATTTTTTACCAAGACTTCAAAAAGGCAAGAAGGCTAATTGGTGTTCAAGGGTTGGGACTTGGGAAATCAACCTATTTTTCCAATGTTTTATACCAAGGCAGCCGAGCAATGCCCTGCTCTTCATGATTTTCAACTGCCGTGGGATCTTTGGCGTGCGCAGCCAGAAGACACACGGGTCCGATTTGTTTTTCGTCCCCTTCCGAAGGACTAGACGTTCAGTTCGATTTCCCGGTCAAACTGAGGAGAAAAGTCGAGGCCTCTGAAGGGAACGAACTCTGAAACCTCGTGTTCAGTTGTTGGCAGGTGAACGTCTGAACCATTCTGCCACTCTTCTCAAAACTGGGGTCACTACCATAACAGCAAGCCAGGCACGAAAAGGCTAGAGAATGTTGGAGAATTGTTCACAGTGTTTGTGATGACACAGGAGAAAAACCACTCTCATAGTCTGTCATTCTTCACCAAGTTTTGGTTTCAGTGTCAGAATGTCATGATGGTGTCTCGTGTTCGGAATAAATTCCGTCCGCATTGCCGCCTCTGACGCTATGGGATGGAGAAAATCAAAAATGGTTATGGCATAAGCCATACATCTGCACATAAGTGATATACGCTGGCAAAGTCTTGATATTTTGCCTAGCGCATGGTTTTATGTCTATCTTATCTAGAAAATGGTTTTATGCCTATCTTATCTGGAAAATGGTCAAATAGAAGGAAATACCTTTTTCTATGTGCTTTTTTTTTCTTTTTCTTTCCTCTTTTTCTCTTTCTTTCTTTTTTCTCAATCCTTTTTGTTTTATGACTGTTCTGTCAAGAATGAAAGAAGTACAGAACGAGACTATGATTCTACGTTCCAGAACGGAAACAACAGAGGGGTGGGTTATTTCTGTAGAGCAGAGGTGATGCGGAAGATGATTTAATTGAGAAAGTTCTTGTTGCTAGTAGTAGTAGAAGTAGTAGTAGTAGCAGTAGTAGTAGTAGTATTTGTAGTAGTTTTCTTTTCAATATGCTGTGTTGGGAGAACTGTAGATCCCAAGGTCTGATTCCTGTAAGTTCCGTTTGAACCAGCAACACAAAAACTAACTGCTCTGTTCGTTTGCTGCCCATCTCAATGATCCAAACATTCTGCTAGTAGCAGCTTAGTCTTTTATGGGTTCCACTCCAGACCTGCTCGTTTCCGTGCCTTGCCAGCGCATGGGACTTTGTGCAGGCCGAAGAACTTTGCTATATTATCACTGCAGGATTTGCGTATAGATAGACGGGTGTTGTCTGACTGTGCGGAACGCCTGTTGAAAACTGACCTTATATTTCATGCCAGCGCATAGGAATTTGTACAGGCCGAACAATTTTGTCAAATTATCCTTGGAGGATTTGGGTAGAGATAGATGGTGTTGTCCGAATGTGCATAATGTCTGTTGAAAAATTACCTTGCCAGTGCAAAGAGCTTATGCACAGGCTTGTGGTTTTATGTAATGGTCATTTTATGGATCTTTTCTACCACATGACATCTATGGTATCAGTGCATATGAAATTTATTTCGAGCATAGAGACCCCATCTTGAGAAACTCGAACTCAAACTGAAATTCATCAAACACAAAAGGAAATTTGATCTTGACCTGTGTAATTAATGTTCGACATTTAGAGCTATTGAGCCTGTTCGTCATTCAGAGAAAAACTATTTTTTCAACTCTGCAGTGAAGATATTCTTGGATAGTTTATGATTTAGTGATCAGTTTAGTAGTAACACTCTGAGTACCCTCCCATTGGTTTTCGCTCCCTAAGTTCCCTCCCATTAATACCCCCCCCCCCCCCAAGGATCCCATCATTGGCTTCCCTTCCCCAAATTCCGTCTCGCTGGATCTCCCCCCCCCCCCCAGACCCTTCCTTCGGTTCTCTCTCACAAAGTTCCCTCCCATTGATTCTCCAACCCCCAAATATCCTCCCATTGGTTCTCCCTCCCAAAGTTCCCTCATGGTTTGATTCTCCCCCCCCCCCCAAAGTAACCTCCCATTGGTTCTCCCTCCCAAAGTTCCCTCATGGTTTGATTCTCCCCCCCCCCCCAAAGTAACCTCCCATTGGTTCTTCCTCCCTAAGTTCCCTGCTAATGGATCTTAATAACCAAGTTACCTCCCATTGATTCTCTCGCCCCCCTCCTCTCCCAAGAACCCTCCCATTGGTTCCCTCCCCTTCAAGTACCTCCCTTTGGTTCTCCCCCAAGTTCCCTCCCATTGGTTCTCCCTACCCAAGTTCCCTCCCATTGGTAATCCTTCCCCAATTACCTCCCTTTGTTTCTCCCGCCCTTCAAGTTCCCTCCCGTGGGTTCCCACTCCCCATGTTCCCTCCCTAAGTACCCTCCCTTTGGTTCTCCCCAGCCCCCCAATCCATCCCTAACCAAGTTCCTTCCCACTGGTTCTCCCATCCCAAAGTACCCTCCCATTCTTCCCCCCCCCCCACAAGTTCCCTCCACTGGTTCCCTCCCCAAGTTCGCTCCCTTTAGATCAACCCAGTACCCTCCCATTGGTTCTCACTACCCTAGTTCCCTCCCATTTGTTCTCTAACCTCCAAGTATCCTCCCATTGGTTCTCCATACCTAAGTTCCCTCCCATTGGTCCTCTCCCTCCCTCCCAAGTACCATCCCATTGGTTCTCTCCTCCCCATATTCCCTCTCTTTGGTTCTCCACCGAAGTACACTTTCATTGGTCCCCACCCCCGAATCCCATTGGTTCTCCCTCCCCCCAAGTACCAGCTCATTGGTTGTTTCCTCCCCCAAGTACCGTCTTATTCGTTCTCCCTCCCCATGTTCCCTCTCTTTGACTCTCCCCCTTTCAAATTCCCTCTTAGTGGTTCTCCTGGCAACAAGTACCCTCCCATTGGTTCTACCCCCCGCAAGTCCCTCCCCCTGGTTCTCCCCCCCCCCAAAGTACCCTCCCATTGGTTCTTCCTCCCCCTCAGCTCCCTCCCATGCGTTTTCCCTCCCCAAGTTTCCTCCCACTGGTTCCCTCCCCAAGTACCCACCCTTTGGTTCCCCACCCCCATGTTCCGTCTCCTTGGTTCCTCCCCAAGTTCCCTTCCCTTGGTTGTTCCCCAAGTTACCTCCCTTTGGTACTTACCCCATGTACCCTCCCCTTGGTTCCTCCTCACCCAGTTCCCTCCCCTTGTTTCTCCCCCCTCAAAGTTCCCTCCCCTTGGTTTCTCCCCTTGGTTCTCCCGCAAGTTCTCTCCCCTTGTTTCCTCCACTTGGTTCACCCCTCCCAAATTTCCTCCCATTGGTTCCTCCCCTTGGCTCTCTCCCTAAGGTTCACCTCCCTTGGTTCTCCTTCCCAAGTTCCCTCCTCTTGGTACCCCACCCCCAAAGTTCCCTCACCTTGGTTCTCCCATCCAAGTTCCCTCCCTTTGGTTCTCCCCCAAGTTCCCTCCCCTTGGTTCTCCCCCAATTTCCCTTCCCTTGGTTCTCCCACCACCAAGTTCCATCCCCTTGGTTCTCCCGCCCCAAGTTTCCTCCCCTTGATTCTCCCCCCCCCCCCAAGATCCTTCTCCTTGGTTCTCCCCCAAGTTCCCTCCCTTCGGTTCCTCCTCTTGGTTCTCCCCAAGTACCCTCCCCTTGATTCTCCCCTCCCATGTCCCCTTGGTTCTCCCCCCCCCCAGTTCCCTTCCGTGGTTCTCCCCCAAGTTCCCTCCCCTTGGTTCACCCCTACCATGTTCCCTCCCCTTGTGAATCCCCCACCAAGTTCCCTCCTTTGGTTCTCCCCTGCCAAGTTTCCTCCCCTTGGTTCTCACCCCAAGTTCCCTCCCCTTGGTTGTCACCCCTAAGTTTCCTCCCCTAGGTTCCTCCCATTGGTTGTCCCCCTCAAGTTCCCTCCCCTTAATTCTCCCCCCCCCCCCAAAGTCCGCCTGGTTTTTCATCCCAAGTTCCCCCCGAGTTCCCTCCCCTTGGTTCTCCCCACACGTGTGTTCTCCTTGGTTTCCCCCCCCCCCCCCGAAGTTGCCTCCCCTTGGATCCTCCCTTAGTTCCCCCCCCCCAATTCCCTCATATTGGATCCTCCCCTTAGTCCTCTTGGTTCTCCCCCCAAGTTCCCTCTCCTTAGATCCTACCCTCAGTTCTCCCCGCCCAAGTTCCCTCCCCTTGGATCCTCCCCTTAGTTCTGCCCCCGAAGTTCCCTCCTCTTGGTTCCACCCCTCGGTTCTACACCCCCTCCCTAAAAATTCCCTACCCTTGGTTTCTCCCCTTGGTTCTTCCCCTCCCCCGTTCCCTCCTTGGTTCTCCCCCAAGTTCTCTCCCCATAGATCTCCCCCCAAGTTCCCTCCCCTTGGTTCACCCCTTGCCAAATTCCCTCCCCTTAATTCTCCCCCCACAAGACCCCTTGCATTTTCCCACCCAAGTTCCCCCTGAGTTCCCTCCCCTTGACTTTCTCCCCCCACGTTTCTTCCCCTTGGTTCTCCCCCAAAGTTCCCTCCCCTTGGTTTCAACCCTTGGTTCTCACCCCCCGTTCCCCCTTGGTTCTCCAAGTTCCCTCCCCTTAGTTCACCCCCTGCCAAGTTCCCACCCCTTGGGTCTCCCCCCCCCCCACCAAGTTCCCTCCCGTTGGTTCTCCCCCCACCAAGTTCCTTCCCCTTAGTTCTCACTAAAAGTTCCCTCCCCTTCACTGTATGTAGTCCTCACCCTGTCCCCTTCAAAACCAAACGAGTGTTTTCTCCTCCATCCCTCCATTTATCATTCAAATAGCGGTTTTGACTGTCACTTGTAATACGGCCATGGACTCAAGATCTGGTATCTCAAGTTCAATCTCAGCCCACAACATAAACATTACAACTGACCTGTTCGCTACCCATCTTAATCCTTTGACGCTTGCACCCTATTCATTAACTTCAAAAACTTAACCCTTTGACTCCCTCACCCTATTCACCAGTTTTCTGCAGGAAGCTGGTGGATAGAGTGAGAGAGTCAATGGGTTAAGTCTTTGCTTTGATAGCATGGATGACAATGCAAGATGCTGATGGACAGGGTGGGGGAGTCAAAGGGTTAATACTGAAATTATTCTGGTGGTGTCAGTTTAATGTTTCCTAAGTATGAACCAGGAATGTCAGCGATACTTGGAACGAGGAAAGAGAAAGGACCTAACACAGCCATCACAGGAGCAAGGCGGGACCCAGAATCTAATGCCCAGAACAGCCTATCAGAGATGAAGGAAAAAAAGATAAAAAGGAGGCAACGGAAGAGTCCACCATTAATACAGCGACAAAGACGAGAGAGAGAGAGAGAGAGAGAGAGAGAGAGAGAGAGAGAGAGAGAGAGAGAGCGAGAGAGAGAGAGAGAGAGAGAGACAGAGACAGAGACAGAGAGACAGAGACAAAAGAGCGATACAGTGAGAGAATACAAGAAATAGTATAATGCATGCATCATTTCAGTTGCAGTAAAAGAAAAAGCTAGAATTCCCTCCCATTGTACAGGAGCAAAATAACAGGTGTTCTACACCTACATGCACTGTTGAGAAGTTAACAAGAAACTAACTAGAAGTTAACAAGAAACTAACAAGAAGTTACAAAAGAACATGCCGAGGGGAGGAATAAGACCCAGAGCACCAATAAGCAGACGTTCTGGAGACCCACTTCTGGCACCATAAGTAGTTAATGCAGCGGTTGTGTGGAATCGTCTCTAGCACACAAGATAGTCGAAAAACAGTTCAACAACTTTGTCTAACTGACCGTTGTTAAGACGCGGCTTATCATAAAATCTAAGAACAAAATGAGCAATGGATTATGTCGAGTTTTGTCCCTTATATCTCTGAAACCAGAAAAACACAAAAAAGAATAAGAACGCGTATTTAATACAACAAGACAAGACAGGCGCAAATTTTCGGCCAACTGGCCTTTGTCAAGTGTAAGATCATAAACAAACAAACACCAGATACAAAAATTAGGAGAAAAAGACTGAAAACTTCCCTGCTGCTCCGTCCAGTGTGAGAAAAGGTCAACAACACATGAGCGGTTCCCTCTGCCTCCTTTACGTCTACTGATTCCTGTTCTCACACTGGACGGAGCAGCAGGAAAGTTTCAGTCTTTTTCTCCTGATTTTTGTATCTGGTGTTTGTTTTTTT
Source organism: Monoplex corrugatus (assembly GCA_030674185.1). Classification (NCBI taxonomy): domain Eukaryota; kingdom Metazoa; phylum Mollusca; class Gastropoda; order Littorinimorpha; family Ranellidae; genus Monoplex; species Monoplex corrugatus. Next base: position 26,792,615 of record JAPXFY010000027.1, on the reverse strand, counting down.
GTGTGATCTTACGCTTGACAAAGGCCAGTTGGCCGAAAATTTGCGCCTGTCTTGTCTTTTCGTGTTTTTCTGGTTCCTGTTTGCTTGAACGCGGGCAGTCACACTTGTTTTGGATTCCTTATATCTCTGACAAAAAGGCTTCAGTTACCGAGTTGTCCCCCCCCCCCCCACTTGATGACAAGTGACAACGCTATGCGACAAGCTTTCCAGAAACTACGGACAGACTAAACATACTTTGTGGCCAGCCCTGATAGAAAGTAATACCAGCTTTTTAGTTATATGATGATGTTGTGCTGAACTGTATCGTCAAACGCTAAACACGAACCACATGTTCTCAAAACTCATATCATAATTATGTATAACAGGTTATTGTGAAGACAGGACACTTACTGATTTAAAAAAATTAATAATAATTATAAAAAAGACTGGGTGACACTGAAGCAAGCTGCTTCAATGAACAGTTGAACAGATCCAACGAACAGCGATGAAACCACCCCCAAGGAATTGTCAGTTTTACTCCAACCAGAACAGAGCATCACTACACATAGATGATTCCAAGCATAAGACTATCCCATCATCTCTTTGACATAAAAAAATCTAAAGATGACTCCAAGCATGAGATTATTCCATCATCTCTTTGACATAAAAAAATGTAAAGATGACTCTAAGCATGAGACTATTCCATCATCTCTTGGACATAAAAAAATCTAAGTGTTTAAACAGCAAGTGACTGGATGTACTGGTCACACAGCGTACGAATCATGACACTAACAGCAAGTTAGTTTTGATAACTGACGAACAGTGAGCTGTACAGTCCAGTTTCAGTTTCAAGTTCAGATTCACAAGACAGCTTCTCTGCTCTGAGAATGAATTCCCGTATGCGCTGACACCGCAATTGCTTGCCACGAGATGGAAAAGATCCAAAACGATTATGGCGTAAACCAAAAACCAGCGCTTTAAGCTCTATGCTCTGGCAAGGCTTTGCCCTACACAGCGTATGAGTTTTATGATTTATCTTTGTATCAAGTGTGCCATGGTGATAATCTATACTGCTTTGTAGTGGACAGTACGTCTCCATCTGTAGCCCTGTATACAATCAAACATAAGTGTGTCATCTCTGCTGCAACCGTTCAATCGTCGTCATCATCATCATCATAATCATCATCATCATCATCATCATCATCATATGCCCTGCCGCATGGCGTTGGCGACCATGGCTCTAGCCCTCCACACGAATCCATCCATACCCTGTCGCTGCAAGTACATCTCTCACCCTATCTTGTATTCTGCCATCCTGCGAGTCAATGTAACTGGTCGATATTTCCCAGAAAACCGAAGCAGGAACTCATTACAGGGGGGGGGGGGATGGGCCAGCGGGAGACAACTCTTGACTGGCAACAAGTCTACGGGGAATCACGGGCAACGTTGTGCAGTGGAAGTTGGGAGCATGGCCACAATCGTTACAGGGACAAGACACTAGCGCTCACTGACAAGGGTGAAACTAGCTGGTGTCGATACCGCAATTCGTGTCGGTAGTTCGTTGTGATCTTTTTTTTTTTTAACTTGTTTTTATTCATTTTCAAATGCATAGCATTTACAAACATCTTGAACTGTGTATGATGCATAATCT
>JAPXFY010000027.1:26783485-26785985 GCA_030674185.1 Monoplex corrugatus | reverse complement strand
GAGTTCAATCCCACCCTAAATCATAAAAGTTAGCTACTTCTCTGTCTATCATAATCATCATCATCATCAGGTGCCTTGCCGCATGGCGTTGGCGATTATGGACTTCCATCTGTCTCTATCTCTTGTTGCCTTAAACATCTCTTCCACCCTCCTTGTCCCCAGCCACTCTGCAAGTCCGTCTAGCATCTTCTCCCTGGGTCTACCCGGTGCTCTCTTTCCCCCCAGCTTTCCCGTTGTGACCAGGTGTTCCAATTCCCCTTTCCTCATAAAATGGCCTTTAAATGTTGCCTGGCTTTTACTAATCTTCCTTATGAATGATGTACTTGTGTCTGCCTCCATCAAGACTGTCTCGTTTGTTTTGTTTACTGTCCATGAAACTCTCAACATCCTTCTTAGAAACCACATCTCGGCTTCCTCAATCTTGTTCTGGCTGTGTTTGTTGACTGTCCACGCCTTGCAACCGTACAACAGTATTGGTTCTATATAACATTCAAGAACTCTCTTCCTGATGTTAACTGATAGGCATTTGTTGGTAAGAATGCTTTTCATCTTCTTGAATGTTAATTGGCTTGGCCGATTCTGCTGGCTATTTCTGATGTGCATCTGCCGTCTGGTGAAATGATCGTTCCCAGGTATTTAAACTTATCAACCTGTCTCAAGGTTGTGCCGTTTGCTGTTATTTTGCATGAGGGGATTTCATGTTTTTCACTGATCACCATGACTTCAGTCTTCCTGCTGTTTAGTTCCAACCCCTTCCCTTTGCTTTCTATTTCAAGTACATTCACAAAGTTTTGTAGGTCCCTTTCACTTTCTGCAATTAGCACGGTGTCATCTGCGCTATCATAATGCCCCAATCAATTTGGTGTTGTCAGTATTTCATATCTTTTGCCACCCCCCACCCCCGCACCTTCCATCCCCATTTCAAATTTTTACCAGTGCTTAGGGATTTTGTGGAGACTTAAGGAGTCTGCCGTATAACTGCTGGCAGATCTGGGTAGAGCGTATATGGGATTTGTCAGAGGACGAGGAATCCCTGCTCAAGAATCGACAGAGTTCAGACTCCATATTTTCTTTTACGTCTGTGTTATCGTTGTTTCAGCTGGACCAGAAATGCCTCTATAGGAAGCAGATGGCCTCTTAAAAGGACTTTCCAGCCAGTTTTGTTGTTGTTGTTGTACTTTTTAATGGTTTTCTCTCACGAAGATGGGTCTAAAAAGTATGTATTGAGAGCAGATGGCTTCCGAATAATGCTTTCCAGCCAGCTTTGCCATGCACTTTTCAATGTTTATGACTATAAACACCTGTTTCTGTTCAAAACGCTATGCGCAGCTGGCTGGTTGGTTGTTTTAATAGGATGATGGACTTAAGATCTGATGTCATTATATAGAAAGGAGAAAGAAAAGAAAAGACAAGAAAATGACAGTAAGTAGCAGCTGGGTTCACAAGCTGCTCTCTCTCTCTCTCTCTCTGTCTCTTTGCCTCTCTGTCTCTCGTCTCTCTGTCTCTCTGTGTCTATTTGTCTGTCTGTCTTTCTCCGTCTCTCCCTCTCTCTGTCTGTCTCTCTGTCTGTCTGTCTCACTGCCTCTCTGTCTCTCGTCTCTCTGTCTCTCTCTATGTCTCTCTGCGTCTATCTGTCAGTCTGTCTGTCTGTCTTTCTCCATCTCTCCCTCTCTCTGTCTGTCTCTATCTCTGTCTCTCTGTCTGTCTCTCTGCCTCTCTGCCTCTCTCTCTTTCTTTTATCTCTCTCTGTCACTGTCTTTGTCTGCCTCCATCACTGTCTCTGTCTGTCTGTCTGTCTCTGTCTCTCGCTCTCTCCGTCTCTATCTCTCATCTTTCTCTCTGTCTGTCTCTGTGTCCGTCTCTGTCTCTCTCTCTGTATGTCTCTCTCTATCTGTCTGTCTCTGTCCCTGTCTCTGTACTTTGCTGTCTCTGTCTCTGTGTGTCTGTCTCTATATCTTTCTGTCTCCCTGTCTCTCTGTCTCTGTCTCTGTACTTTGCTGTCTCTGTCTCTGTGTGTCTGTCTCTATATCTTTCTGTCTCCCTGTCTCTCTCTGTCTCTGTCCCTGTCTCTGTACTTTGCTGTCTCTGTCTCTGTGTGTCTGTCTCTATATCTTTCTGTCTCCCTGTCTCTGTCCCTGTCTCTGTACTTTGCTGTCTCTGTCTCTCTGTGTCTGTCTCTATATCTCTCTGTCTCCCTGTCTCTCTCTGTCTCTCTGTCTCGGTCTCTCTGTCTCTCTCTGTCTCTGTCTCTGTCTCTCTCTCTCCCTGTCTTTCTTTCTCTCTGTCTCTCTCTCTCTTTCTCTGATGAAGTAACTGCGTCTCACTTTGAATGCACACGGATGCTTATCTATTACCCTCGTAAATCATTTTCAGTTCCTTTCTGAAGGCACATCTCTTAGCTCGGAATCAATTTCATATGCACTAACCCCACAGATGCCATGTGACGGAGAAAGGTTCCAAATGATCGTGGCTTAAGCCTGCGCATAAATCCATACACACT
>JAPXFY010000027.1:26775985-26778485 GCA_030674185.1 Monoplex corrugatus | reverse complement strand
GAAACACAGGCTGTGGGGAAAAAAACCAAGTGCACCATCATCCTCATTGGCGGCTGTTTTGTCATTTGTAATCCAAACAGTTAAGCCATACTGGTTTTGTTGCTTTATATTGGGGCTTTAAACTCCGTAAAAGGCACGTATATGTTCACAAAAAGGTAATGGTAAGGTAAGTCCTTTTTAATCCTGAGGGTGTGACGAAGGAGGTGTAGAGGTTTCATTGTTTTAGATCAAATACTTCTGGGATACTCACATTCCCCCTTGCTTTAATGCATTAACTGAATATGATTTAACAATTATAATCCTGGCTTGTCCTTTGCATATAGAAGGCGCTCTACTATTCAAAGTGGCACTGACAGTTGATCATCTGATTTTGTTAGTTTCAGAAACTGATTTTAAAGAAAGCTCTCTCTTTTTCTCTCGCTCTTTCTCTCTCTCCACACACACTCTCTCTCCCTCTCTCTTTGTCTCTCTGTATCTATGTCTCTGACTCTGTCTCACTGTTTCATTCTGTCTCTTTGTCTATCTGTCTGTCTGTTTCTCTGTCTCTGTCTCTTTTTCTTTATTCTCTGTGTGTGTCTCTCTCTTTTTCTCTCCCCCCCTCTCTCTTTGTCTGTCCTTATCTATCTGTCTGTCTCTATGTGTCTATCTGTGTCTCTGTGTCTCTCTGTCTCTGTCTGTCTGTCTGTCTGTCTGTCTGTCTCTGTCTGTGTTATTAATCTGAAATGTGGGCGCAAATTCATGCCCTGGATTTTGCAGGCAGAACAGTTTGTTAATGGGACACAGCGGTATGTCCTGACCTGTCGTCAGTTTCATCAAGGGGGCAGTCCCGGGCACAGCAGGGAAACACAGGCTGTGGGGAAAAAAGACCAAGTGCACCATCATCCTCACTAGTGGCTGTTGTGTCATTAGTTATCCAAACTGACAAGCCATCATGGTTTTGTTCCTTTACATTGGGTTTTTTAAAATCGGTAAAATGCACGATGGCCTAAATATTCAAGAAATTGTCCACAAAAGTGAGACAGAGTGGTCTGGAAGGAGACGGTGGTGTCAAAGAGTGCAGTAGCCAACGCCAAACCTGGTGATGCCAACGGGTGAGATGGGTGAAAATGCACGTATATGTGACCCACTCTGACAAAAGGTACAATAAGTCTCAGTTTAGGCATTTTTAGGTTTTGGTATTGCAATAAAGTTTAACATCTCAGTTTTCAAATGGTACTAAAGTTGAGTTTTAGGCTACAAAAACAAAAAAGTTATTGCTTTCAAAGATGAGAGGGATCAAGTCAGTCATTTTGAGAAAAACATGTTGAAGAGAATAGACATGAATTGAAAGGGTATGGTCAGAAACTCCTTAACAACAAGCATTAATATTAACCAAATCAGCTGAAATTCCATACTTCCCTTGTTTACTTAATAGTCCATCCATCCAAAACAACGAAAAGAAAAATAAATTTAAGAAAAGCGTACTTTAATCACCAAAATATTACGGAACTTGTCAATATTTCAGCGGCCAGATAGTGCACTTACCACACATTAACACACAAAAAATGACTTTATTATGTTAGGACATGGTATAAAAGTGGTTTATAGAGCATGAAAATGCAGCAACCTGAAAATCCATTTATTGTCCCTGTTCAGAGTTTTCAGCCCACAGCAGCAGAAGGCCTCACCCGACTTATTGTACCTTTTTGTCAGAGCGGGTTATTATGTTCAGAAAAAGGTGAGTACATGTAAGGTAAGTCCCTTAATCCTGAGTGTGTAGTGAAGAGAGAGGATGGATATTTCATTATTTTTAGATGAAATTTGTACGGGATACTCACACTCCCCTTCTTCAGTGTTTTAACTGAATACGATTTAAACAGTTATGATCCTGGCCATTCTTTACGTACAGAAGGCGCTCTACTATTTACAGCGGCAGGGAGAGTTGGTCATAGGATTTTGTTAGTTTCAGGTACTAATCTTAAAGAAATCTCTCTCTCTCTCTCTCTCTTCTCTCTCTCTCTTTTCTCTTCTTCTGCCTGTCTCTTTTTCTCCTTTTTCTGTGTGTGTGTGTCATTTTTCTCTCTCCCCCTCTCTCTTTGTCTGTCCTTATCTATCTGTCTGTCTGTCTGTCTCTATGTGTCTATCTGTGTCTCTGTGTCTCTCTGTCTCTGTCTGTCTGTCTGTCTCTGTCTGTGTTATAAATCTGAAATGTCGGCGAAAGTTCACGGCGGTGGATTTTGCGGGCAGAATGGTTTGTTAATGGGGCACAGCGGTACGTCCCGACCTGTCGTCAGTTTCATCAAGGGGGCAGTCCCGGGCACAGTAGGGAAACACAGGCTGTGGGGAAAAAAAGACCAAGTGCACAATCATCCTCACTGACAGCTGCTTTGTCATTGATTATCCAAACTGTCAAGCCATACTGATATTGTTTCCTATTTGACTGTGGCCTTACCATTCGCAGAAGCGATTTATTCTTTATTTATGTCAACTGTTACCGGGCCCCAGTAGCTCAGTTGGTTTG
>JAPXFY010000027.1:26740985-26753485 GCA_030674185.1 Monoplex corrugatus | reverse complement strand
TCTCAATTGTGCTTTTAGACGAAAAAAAGTTTTAAAAAAATAGAATAAATAAATAAATGAGATAAGATAAAGAGGTTTCTATGAGGTGGAAAAATCTATGAAATCATAAAGGTATTGTATCATTTAAGGTAACATCAAACAATTTAACGAGCGACACAGAAGCAATCATAACATTAGAACGATCAGGCTTCATCAGTTTGCTCAGTAGTGTGTGTGTGTGTGTGTGTGTGTGTGTGTGTGTGTGTGTGTGTGTGTGTGTGTGTGTGTGTGTGTGTGTGCGTGTGTGTGTGTGTGTGTGTGTGTGTGTGTGTGTGTGTGTGTGTGCGTGCGTGTGAGACTGGAGAGACCCTGATCAACATATGAAGTATTATGAAATCCAAAACAAGTGTGACTTCCCACGTTCAAACAAACAGGAACCAGAAAAAAAAAAACCCAAAAAAAACCACGAAAGAAGAATACGAACGCGTATAACAAGACAAGACAAACGCAAATTTTCGGCCAACTGGCCTTTATCAAGCGTAAGATTACAAACAAACAAACACCAGATACAACAATTATGAGAAAAAGATGTAGTTTGTATCTTGTGTTTGTTTGTTTGTAATTTTACGCTTGACAAAGGCCAGTTGGCCGAAAATTTGCGCCTGTCTTGTCTTGTTGTATTAAATACGCGTTCGTATTCTTCTTTCGTGTTTTTTCTGGTTGATATGAAGTATTGTCGGATCATTTTATTGGCTAAAGATTGTATAACCAGTTACTTTCTCAAAATAATGTCTCAACGCTCAGAATACATTCTATGCACCGACGCCATAGAAGCACCGTCAAGGAGAAGATACAAAATGATGATCATGGAATATGCCATAAGCCTGTGCATGAAGCCCTATGCGCTGTCATGGTCTTAAAGTCCTACTTATTGTTTGTTTGTTTGCTTGTTTGTGTGTTTGTTTGTTTGTGTACGCTACAGACGCAGAGTAAATAAAATAAACCTATTACAACGCATCTTACACACATAGTAACTGAACTAATATAATGACTTTGGCTGTTGGTTTCGGATGTTTTTCTTCCTATTCCAAGGTCAGACCGGATCATCATCCTGTTATCATAAAATCACCAATCATTGTACCAGCTCCATGACATCGTGATTGCCATCCCGTAATCATAAAAACATCAATCATTATAACAACATCATCACACCGTGATCATCATCCTATTATCATAAAAACATCAATCATTATAACAACATCATCATATCGTGATCATCATCCTATTTTCATAAAAACATCAATCATTATAACAACATCATCACACCGTGATCATCATCCTATTATCATAAAAACATCAATCATTATAACAACATCATCACACCGTGATCATCATCCTATTGTCATAAAAACATCAATCATTATAACAACATCATCACACCGTGATCATTATCCTATTATCATAAAAACATCAATCATTATAACAACATCATCACACCGTGATCATCATCCTATTTTCATAAAAACATCAATCATTATAACAACATCATCACACCGTGATCATCATCCTATTTTCATAAAAACATCAATCATTATAACAACATCATCACACCGTGATCATCATCCTATTATCATAAAAACATCAATCATTATAACAACATCATCACACCGTGATCATCATCCTATTTTCATAAAAACATCAATCATTATAACAACCTCATCACACCGTGATCATCATCCTATTATCATAAAAACATCAATCATTATAACAACATCATCACACCGTGATCATCATCCTATTTTCATAAAAACATCAATCATTATAACATCATCATATCGTGATCATCATCCTATCATCATCATCATCATCAGGTGCCCTGCCGCATGGCGTTGGCGACCATGGACTTCCAACCATCTCTATCTCTCGTTGCCCCCAGCATCTTCCCCACCCTCCTATTATAATAAAATCATCAATCATTATGGTTGTCTATTCCCATTCGTCTAATCGAGCTAACTGTATCATACGAAAGTAGAATGGAGGAAGCCAATATCTACAAGACTGAAAAGTATGCCAGTCTAGCCAGCAACTTGAGGACGTCTGGCTTTTAGGCACAAGTCCTCGCCATAGAGATTGGAGCAAGGGGGTTTGATAGGCACATCAGCCTATACTCTCATGATGCAGCTCTCGATTTCGGCAAGAGAGAGAGAGGATCAAAGCTCTAAGGGCAATAGCAGAGGCAACAAAAAAAAAAGAAGAAAAAAAAAAAAAAAGCTCCAGCTGCATCTGGACCAGGGGGAACAAAATTTCCACCCACATGTTGCTGGTCACTGTTAGCCAAGTGGTTAAGACATTCGTCCAAAGGTTGACTTTGCTTTGAGAAACCTGACCACCTAGGATGCGCGGGTTCAACTCCCGGAGAAGGACACATTTCTATTGAAAAGAAATGGCGACAACAGAGGGGCATCCAGGAGTCATGACCTGGATGCGGCCCAGTCCCTGTTAGAGTGTCAGGAGTTAAGGGCCGAAACACTTGCTTGACGGAGTTTCTCCTCTGAGGACCTTCTGCTCTCCAGCTCTCTCTAGAGTTTCTTACTGCTAGCAACTCCATAACGTCGTCATCATCATCCTGTTATCAAAAAATCATCCATCATTGTCCCAGATTCTGTGGTCCTTCATATCCTTCTTCCTTCTCCTCCTCCTCCTCTTCCTTTTCTTATCCTCCTCCTCTTCTTCTTCTTCTCTTCTCTTTTTTCCTTCTCCCACTCCTCCTTCCTCTTCTTATTCTTCCTCCTCCTCCTCCTCCTCTTTCTTCTTCTTCATCTCCTCCTCTTCTTCCTTCTTCTTTTTCTTCTTCTTGTTCTCGTTGCCCTTACACCTGGTGACAAGGTATCGAGATACAGTTGGCTGTCGTCTGCAAAACATTCACAGACCAGTACAATTTCGTCTAGATGATAATCAGCTTTGGCCACATCTCCTCCTTCAGCAGCCAGAGATTCCTGCGGACCAGTAGGATGTGGTGGGTTCGTGTCGTGATCTGCCTTCTCCACAAAGACACATAAGGGAAGGCCACAGCGAACCCTCTCATTTTCTTTAAAAATATGTCGTGCCCAGTTCGAAGACGATAGATAGCCACCTGTTCTGATCTTAACATTGCGTTAAGCAGAAGAAAATGCCAAGAAAGTCGTCTACTGTTTTCTTTGTTTTTTTTTCTTTTATACCAAGTCTTGTACGTTTGTTCTTTGTTGTTTTTCGGGTACGCTTGACAAATGTGTGTGTGTGTGTGTGTGTGTGTGTGTGTGTGTGTGTGTGTGTGTGTGTGTGTGTGTGTGTGTGTGTGTGTGTGTGTATGTGTGTGTGTGTGTGTGTGTGTGTGTGTGTGTGTGTGTGTGTGTGTGTGTGTGTGTGTGCCTGTGTGTGTGTGTCTCTCTCTCTGTGCCTCTGTGTGTGTGTGCCTCTGCGTGTGTGTGTGTCTGTGTGTGTCTGTATATGCATGTGTCTCTGTCTCTCTTTGTCTGTCTGTCTGTATGTCTGTCTGTGTGTAAATAAGTGTCATGGAGTCTTTCATTTGGCTATGTCAGTGCTATACGCTTGAATTCTGTTCTGTCCCAAATCTTCGTTTGTGAAGCGAGATCTCATTTTCGTTTGCTGATTATTTTCTTTGGCCATGGTCACTATATTAGATGTCTTTGTTCTTGGGTGTTTTGTTTGTTTGTTTGTTTGGTTGTTTCCTTGCTTCTCAGTCTGTCTATTTGTTCGCTTGCTGTTCGTTTAATTGCAATCATTTTGAACAACAACAAAAGTAGGTAGAGACACATTCTACACAAGTGTATTTACGAACACGAGGAACGATTATAATTTCGCAAGTGTTCCCACATTTTCCGTTTGTCGGAAGAAGACATTCGATTGCCCACAAAAGAAATATCCTTTACAAAATCACATATTTCAGGCTTTCCTTCAATAAACAAGAAACTGCATGTGCTTATCAACAAATATCTTAAAAAAGTGACATTGTACCAAAACACAACGATCTTAAAATGTGACAATGTAAGAAAAACGCAATGATACTACGAAAAAAAAAAGTAAAAAATACAGACCTGCTGCTGAATAATATCTTTATCGAAAACGTATACACATAAGAGTAACAATTTACATGATAACAGTATGTAAAATGGTGACGTCATTCTAGTTTCAGTTTCGGTTTCAATTTTTCAAGATGACAGCTCCGTGCTCGGAATGAATTCCATGTGCACTAACATCACAGGTGCCATATGATGGAGAAGATCCAGATTTATCACGACACAAGCCTTAAGCCTGCACATACACCCACGAGCTGGCCAGGTCCTGAGGTCGAACCTAGATAGTGTCATAAACCTGGGGGTGTAGAGGAATGAGATGGCAGAGACCCCGACTTTTCCTGGGGCCAGCACCACGAGGGTGGTGTCCATCCCCTCTCCCTCACTTCAAATTCATATTCAGAGCCACATTTTTTTTACCAAGACTTCAGAAAGGCAAGAAGGCTAATTGGTCTTCAAAGGTGGGACCTGGGAAATCAACCCCTCTCTCCAATTTTTTTTTTAACCAAGGCAAATGGGTAATGCCCTGTTCTTCACGATTTTCAATTGCCGTGCGCAGCAAGAAGACACACAGGTTCGACTTGTTTTTTGTCCCGTTCCAAAGGACTAGAGGTTCAGTTTGATTTTCTGGTCAGACTGAGGAGAAAAGTCGAGTCCTGAGTAGAACTCGACCATTCAACATGGCATCGAGAATCCCACACAAACGGACATAAAGAGTCAGGGGTATGACAAGAGTCACCCGTCTGATTTATCCTACTATATCTTGTTGTTGTTGTTGTAGCAGATAAAGAGATACACATAAATTCATACTCTAACCAAAATAAAATTGCACGAACGTATGTATAAAACAACAATAAAAGAAAATATCACACACACATGCACACATACACACACACACGCACACACGCACACACACACACACACACACACACACACACACACACACACACACACACACACACACACACACACACCACCACCACCACCACCACCACCACCACACCACAACCACCACCACCAAAACAGAGGCACAGGTTTGCCATCCACGAGTCAGCCACCAGTTCCACAACCACAGTCAGTACCATCATGTGGCTGTCACTGTCAAGAGGCGGTAAGACTAACAGACATTCTGAAAAATACAGTCCATCAAATGTCTATTCAAATCAGCAGCCTCACAGACATGCTTCAATCTGAAAGAAAACTTCTGCTAGAAAACAACAAAACGTTACAAGAGCTGCGCGAAGTAAAAAAATGCACAACACTTACAACCACCACAGCGTGCCAGACTGATTCCGCAGTCCACGGTGATTATACCACCACATCACGGATGGACAAATTTTCATCTTATGCGAAATGCGCAGCTCAAAGCCCAAAGCAGAAGATCGTACAAACATTGATCTTGGACAGAAAAATGTCATCAAGCAAAAACCTGACGTCTTTACCCAACCCGTCAAAACTGCTGTATCTACACATTCCAGATCTAAGTCCAATGTTCTCCCACGTGTCCTCTTCATTCATGACTCCATCGTAAATAAAGTGGAAGGAAAGAGATTAGGTTCGTTCTATGGTTTCCAGGTGGCGACGAGGAAGATATGTAGGCTACCATCGAAGGATGTAAGAGAGCTGTTGAAAAATTGAAAAATCTAAAGAAGAGTTGACACCTGAACCTGCCTGCGTTGTTTTACACGTGGGGATAGCAGATCTGAAAACGAAGGAGCCAAATGTATGTAGTACAAATCTAGACGTCTGTGTAAAAACTATTAACATCCAGTTTCCAAAAGCCAAGGTAGTGTTAAGTCAGATTGCTCCTGTGAGAATCAAGCACCTAAATGTGAAAAGGGAGCTCCTTAAATTAATGTCCTGACAAAAGAAGGACTCATAAACGCAGCTACATCAGCCACAATAATCTGCAAACTAGCAGCTACACCCAAGTCAGCCAGGAGGGCGAACATCGAACCTATAAAAAGGATATACTTGATCAAGACTTAGCCCATTTACAGTTAGAAGAATAGATTACATATTCTGCGACACTTCCTCATTAGCACTCACCCTAAAAAGCAGATATAGAACTATTTCCTCATTCAGACCACAAACTTGTAAAAATACTCATCGGTACAAATAAATTCAAGACAGGCCCAGGTTACTGGAAATTCAATAACTGATTAATCTCAGATGAAACATTTTTCTCAAAAACAAACAAATTTATTGATGATCATATAGCACAGTATAAAGACGAAAATCCACAAACAACCTGGGAAATGTTTAAAGTGAAATGTAAATCGTTTTGTATCACATACTCCAAAACAATTAAAAGCCAGTCCCAAAATACACAAACAAAAATCAAAAGACACGAACAACCTGGCAAATTACAAACTCATTATCTTAACAAACACTGACTACAAAATTCTGAGAAAGGCACTAGCCACTCGACTCCAAAAGGAAATCACGACTGTGATTAGTAAAGACCAAATCGGTTTCATCAAAGACAGAAACGTAGCAGATCATTTAAGGTTCTTTGACAATCTCACAAAATACTTGGACAATACCAACCAGCCAGGTGACCTAAGAGCCCTAGATTTTTCTAAAGCCTTTGACACCATCTCTAAAAAGTGTATTAAGGAAGCATTAGATATTTTCCAGTTTGGTCCAAGATTGAAAACTTTTGTGACAACCGTAATGGAAAACACAGAAAGCAATATTCAGAATGGTGGCTGGCTCTCTGATTGGTTCCCAACAGAACGAGGAATTCGACAAGGATGTCCTCTTAGCCCCCGTCTTTTTTCATGGTGGTGGAAGTCCTTGCTATTCGAATTCGCCACAATAAAGACATACAAGGAATCAAACTGAGACAATATGATGATGAAGATTATGTACAAAATAGATCCAAAATAAACCAATTATGCAGATGATACAACTTTAACTCCAAAAAATGAAAACGACATACAGATAGCTACCACATAGTAGAACAATTCGAAGAATTCTCAGGCTTAAAGCTAAATAAAAGTAAACCAAAAGGTTTATGGCTGGGATCAAGAAAACATGAAGTTGGAAAGGGTAATGATATACCCATGAAATCTGGTAAACTAAAACTCCTCGGCATATACTACTCAGCAGATAAAGAAATATCTGAAATAGAAGATAACTGGAAACCCAAGATAGAGAAAATAATCAGAATTTTAAAAAGATGGGAACACAGAAACCCTTCACTGTAAGGAAAAATTATTCTCTCGGAAAACATTTCTACTTTCATAGTTCTCACACGTATTACAAGTAGCGTCGATACCAGCCAATACGCTGAACTACATAATTACAATAATGTATAGATTCCTTCAGAAAAAGAAGTCCAACAACAAAAGAAGCATTTGAAGAGGTAAAAAGGGGTGTCCTCGGCCTCAAAAAAGAAAAAGGACTGTCAATGATAAATATCGAACACCAGCAACAAATGTTTCTAGTAAAATGGGCGGCCAAACTCCTTTCACAAACACACTCATCAGTATTGTGACCACTGCTGTTAAATGTGTTAAAACTATCAACTAGTTTGGCACAATGTCTCATTTGATTTTGAACTGATTTGAATAAAAATTTGGTCATCCGTTTTATGCTATTGAAGAAAATAGTTGTAGATTTGAAAAATCATCGAAATCAGCCGCTATTTATTTTATGCCTTTCATATGAAAAGGAGAGAATATAGTATAGTATGTCCATGCAGATCCTGCTTTCAATTCTTATTGTTTAGAGAAAGAAAGAGAGAGAGAGGGTGAGAGAGAGAGTGAGAGAGAGAGAGAGATACAGAGAGACAGAGACAGAGAGAGGAGTACGTAAAATTAGACATAACATTGCATTTTGCATTTAACAAAACGACTGTAGTTCTTCAGTAAAAGGATATTTGACAGTCCTAACAAAACATACAAATCAAATGAATAAAAATATTGAACAGATGGACCCCTAACAAAATGAAAGAGTAAATAAACAGATTAATCCATAAATAGAATAGTATAAACAAAATGCAAAATGTTTTGGCATAACAAGGAAATCAATAATCGTTTTAAGATAATAAGCAAACCATCACAGTAAACAACTGAACAAAGAAAAAAAAAAGAACTTCTTTAGTATGAACAAAAAAGAGCAGAATTTAGCTAAGATGGACAGCATAATTTCACACTTGACATATGCGTAAAGACGTTATAAATAGAATTTTTATAGATTTTTACTGTCTTTGTCTACACGGCAACATTCTCCGGTACTTGACGTGGATACATATAACTGTGACTCAGTCTCTTCAAGGAGGACTCTTGATAATGCTCAGTGATATCAAACGTTTAGGCATCCGCACGTGACTTGAAAGACAAACGCCACCACGCTTCCCACTTATCCGAAGTTCAGAGAGATGCCGCTCACTTGCATCCAGTACCTTTGTTAATTAACATGGAGACGTTAAGTTGTTGAAGAGATCGGTGTGGCTTTAATTAAGCCATACAATTCTGAAGATCAGAAGACAAGATAAGATAAGGAGAGTAAGAAGAAAATTCTCACATATTGACAAGAATCCGACAATAGCGTTGGTATCTCACAATGCAACCAAAAATGTTTTAAAGCTTCTTCAAGCAATAGTTTTATCGCTAGTGCTCATATACTCTGAGAATGGTAGGACTTTAAACTCTACGAAACGAACGAAAGAAAATTCACAATTTTGACAGCTGCTTCCCACCCCCACCCCCCACCCCTTTTTAAAAAATTTTTTATTTCCATTAATTTCCGCCAGCTTTTGTTGCCATTAGAGTGGCGTACAAAATAGAACAGAATAAAATGTGGGCACAAATGACATGAAATGAATTTTTTTTTTTTTTTTTTTTTTAAAGTAATATGAACTCCAGAACACTATGTGCAGACCAAAGTAGAGGAACATTGTGCACATACAAAAGTAGAAGAAAGATGAGAAACAAACATTGAAAGAAGGAAATACAAAATGTTAACCAGATCAACACTAGATGTTTGGGGACGGAGGTGATGAATAAACTACTTGAAGCAGACTATGCACGGTCCTCTCTAAGTGGACAGAGACAGCAAAGCAACACCAGTGTTGGCGTAGGATCTCTTTGATGTGCTTCGTTAAGCGGCTGACAGACGCGGAAAAATTACGTAACTGGCTACTGACTTTGTTGGCGTCGTGCTTTTGATATCTCCAGGCCTAGTCAAGACAGTGACTGACTTCTCGTTGTGTAAATATTTAGCTTTCTACCTCCACGTGAGCAGAACAGGGTACAAGGCTTGTAGTCTACCAAATATAATTTTTCAATGGGAATCTCTGCAACAGAATTTTTTTTCTTCTCACAGGCTAGGAAAAAATAACCAAAAACAAGAAAAATACCCTAGGACACACGAAAGTTTGGTATACTGTCACAATTAACAAATTAGATTTACGAGCGTTGTGATTTGTATGCGATTTGACCGCTCTGGCGTACCATACAATTCGCGGCCTGGGTGCCACTTGGAGTTGACGTGTAAACGGCTACATCCGCTACCGAGAAAAGCGTAATTCTCATCTTCACGTAACGTTTACCGCGATATACCGATACTATGGTAGAAGCGCGTTTCACGGACATACTATGATCTACGAGCGGGTTGCATTATTTCACGTTTGGAATAGTGTTTTGGCCGTAGTTTGGCAGCAAATATTTGCAGGTAAGCAAAGGATTATTTTTTGTTTATTATGATTTTTTTTAATTGGGATCAATACTGAAGTTCTCAATAATTTGTTTCTTGAACTTGAATGACATGCGGCATTATAGGGATGATCCGTAGCACGTGTGTGTGTGTGTGTGTGTGTGTGTGTAACTGATAATGCATGCTAATGAAGTGTGGACCCTTCCATTGTCAAATTTGCTCTCCAATAGAAGCGTCCAACGCCTGAAAAACTATGGCAAAGCAAGCAAGTCAAAATCCCAGGGCAGATCTCCCCGTACAAGAAAACCGGACAGGAGTTAAGAGTATTGTGTTTTCTTGAATATTTCATTCTGTAACACAAAGGTTACATGACCTAGCTCGCCATACAATACTTTTATGTAGTTATCTGTGTGCATCAATGATATAATAATGATAAAAATGTTAAGTACGCATGCTTTATATGATTTTGACTAATTACTTTGCTGTTGATCTTCTGTTTTGTTTTTGTTGTTGGTTTTCTTTATCAATTTGAATTTGAAATGTGATGAAGCTATGTTTCTTAATCAGTTAATTAATTATGGTATCAATTCAGTTTCCCAGCCTCTGTTTTCCTTGTCAATTAAAAAAAAAACGGAAAAGAAAAACTTTATTATTCTGGATGATGACTTGTATAAACGTACATGTGTGTGTGTGCGTGTGTGTGTGTGCGTGTGTGTGTGTGTGTGTGTTTGTGGTGTGGTATGGTGTGGTGGTGATGGTGGTGGTGGTGGTGGTGGTGGTTTGTGTGTGTGTGTGTGTATGTGTGTGTGTGTGTGTGTGTGTGTGTGTGTGTGTGTGTGTGTGTGTGTGTGTGTGTGTGTGTGAAGTATAACATATTGTAAAGTCTGTATCACTGTATTTTACTGAACATTTAAAATGCACTCCATCTCCACGCCTCCCATTAAACTGCCCTTTTTTGTTTATCAGTCGGCTCCTGCCCTATCTGCCGGGCTGTTCAACAGCCTTCTTCAAGACGTCATGGATCGCCATGCTCCTGTTCTTCGACGGAAAATCTCCACCCGACCACCGTCGCCCTGGTTTCCAGCTGCTGGAGAACAAGTACTGGATGCTAAGCGTGCAAGACGAAGGGCTGAGAGACAATGGCTTAAAAGTGGACTAGAAATTCACAAACAGATAATGCGTGCTGCTAACAATTTAGTAAATACCTTAGTACAACAAGCCAAGTCAGCATATTATAATTCAAAAATCACTGCATGTACTACAACAAAACAACTGTTCAAGGTCACCAATGCATTCATGGGGAGAATAAAATCATCCCCACTTCCTTCGCCTGTCTATCCCTCTAATCTACCACAGAAATTTTGTGACTTTTTTAGTAACAAAATTGAAGATCTTCGTTCAAGCCTCGACTCTCAGTCAGCAATGTTACCAGATGTTCCCTATGACTCTTTCACTGGAAACCTGTTTAATGAATTTAAGCCTGTGACTGAAGCTGTTGTCAGTGAAGTTATTCATAAAACTACCATAAAGACATGTGCACTTGATCCCCTTCCATCTGTTCTTTTATCCCAATTGATTCACGATTTGCTTCCCTACATCACTGTCATTGTAAATGACTCTCTCACTTCTGGATGTTTTCCTTCTATTCTCAAGACAGCTATTGTTCAACCTCTTCTAAAGAAACCCTCCCTTAATCCTGAAAACCTGAAAAACTACCGTCCTGTTTCCAATCTGTCCTTTCTTTCTAAGATTATTGAAAAGATCGCACTTCTCCAACTCCAGGAACACCTGGATTGCAACAGCCTTCTCTATCCTTTGCAATCTGCCTATCGCTCTGGTCATAGTACAGAGACTGCTCTTTTGAAGATTGTGAATGATCTGCTATCTACTCTAGACAATGGTCAGGTGTCCCTTCTCTCTCTTCTTGATCTCTCTTCTGCCTTCGACACTATTGATCACAATACTCTTCTTTCTCGACTTCAGAATATTTTTGGTATCTCTGGCATTGCTCTGTCATGGTTTCAATCCTACCTTTCTGGTCGTGTACAAGTTGTCTCCATAAATGGTGTCTCTTCTAATCCTACCATCTTGAAGTACGGTGTTCCTCAGGGCTCTGTCCTAGGCCCTATTCTCTTTATTTTGTACACTCAGCCCATCTCTGACATTGTAGCCCATCATCACATATCCCATCACTGTTTTTCTGATGACAACCAAATCTACATGTCTGGCCATCCCTCCACTATCCCTTCTATAATTCAACGCACACAGCTCTGCATTTCTGACATAAAGTCTTGGATGACATGCAACAAACTCCAGCTGAATAATGACAAAACAGAATTTATATTTATTGCATCAAAGCGACTTCTGTCTACTGTGCCTATCCCTGTTTCTATCCAGCTTGAAGACTCGGTAATCCACACTTCCACATCCGTGCGTAATCTTGGAGTTGTACTGGACCAAACTCTTTCCTTCCACAGCCAGGTATCCTCTGTCTGTCGTGCTTGTTACTTAGAACTTCGACGGATCAGTTCTGTGCGTCATCTTCTATCTGAAGAAAGCACTATAACTCTCATTTCTGCACTCATTCTTTCCAGACTCGACTACTGTAACTCGCTTCTTGCTGGCTGCCCCCAAACACTCTTATCCAAATTGCAAAAAGTTCAAAATAACGCTGCTCGCCTTGTACGGAAATGCCCAAGGTCAACTCATGTTTCCCCTCTGCTTCGAACTCTACACTGGCTTCCTGTTCGAAAGCGTATTGACTATAAACTTTCCCTCCTATGC
>JAPXFY010000027.1:26730985-26738485 GCA_030674185.1 Monoplex corrugatus | reverse complement strand
CCATCCATGTGCATATATGGCAAATTTTTCTTTTTGTTCCCAGTTATTTACACCACATTTTTCACTGCCACTGCATCACTGTGTAGAAACCTTTCTGTTGGGCAGAAACTAGACTGTTTCATAATGCAATACACAGTCGCGTCTTGAAAATGAAGTAAGCGTAAAACTTTCAGTAAGTTTGGAAACAGGGGAGAGAATTCATATTAGTGTTGGGCTTGTTTGTGTGATCAATTAACATTTTAGATTCAGCCAGAGGCACAGTCTATTTACTTGTTTTATCGTGTATATTTGATCATGGTTCTCAACATTACATATGACAGAATCTTTGGTTCCGGGGTCTGTTGGTGAGCCAGATAAATGAGATCATGAATCAGTGTTCCAAATTGTAGAGCAGAGCAGAACAGAGTTTAGGACAGAGGAGAAAATATCTCCATCTATCTTCATCTAAACAGTTTGTGGTGCATGCAAAATTATGTAAAAGATCTGTGATGTGGTTGCAATGAGATAATCTGGCTTCACAATGTATGTGTATACATACATTTTGAAAGCTATTCCATTCAGGATCATTGTGTTTATCATGATCAACCTGTACTGATAAAAAAAAAACCTATAACAAAGACACTTCGACCAAGAAACATAGTTTTCTCGCAGTTCTATTGCAGTGTTATATCATAAGTGTATCCTTACAACACATGAAAACAACTTTTTTCGTACATTTTTTATAAACAAGCCATGAGGACTTTATATTGAAAAGAAAATATTTTGACAAGCATCGTGTTGTTCATGATGTATGAATGATATGTCACTTGGCCTTACTTTTAGTGTTTTGTCCTTAAATAATGTGTTACAGCAAAGCTAAAACAGTACTGACTGAGAAGAGGACAGTGGACCAACAACCTCAAACAATATTCCTTGACATCCCATAACATGTTAAAGTACAAGCATTAGATATTTCCTGTACTTATTACAAGTGAAGATCTGGTAGTAACAGTACCTCACCAAACAAGCAAGTGATCACAAGTTTTAGTAGCAATTCAATAAAATGAAGAGGAAATGGGCAGTCATTCATACACCGTTTCTGGAAAGTGTGTTTTTAGATTTTGCATACGTATATTTCAGTTGGGAATCTATCACATACTGCAGATGCATGCTATTATTACAACACAGGGCACATTTTTCTCTCTCTCTTTTTCATAACTGTTTTAAGTGTTTATCCATCAACTAGCATTTTGTCTCTGCGGTATTAACCTAATTACTTTGTATTTACACATTGATTTCCTTTTAATCATCATGGTATACTGATTTCACAGATTTGGTACACTTGACAATGTTATGTAGTTAACTGTCACATTAATCGTACCAGTGTGTGTTTTGGTAGTATCTGACACCTTCCACTGACAGATATTTGATAAAAAAAAATTTTATTTTCAAACAAGCCATGTAGATTTTATAACTGAAATGAAAGTATATTGAGATATATCATATTGCTTTAGATATGTTAATAATTTGTCCTTTGAATGTTTTGAAGGGTTTGTAAATCAATGCTTTGTTACAACAAGGCCAGAAAATCTATTCTTATTTATTTTACAGATTTGATGTATTTTGTAAATTTAAGCAGTCAGTATCAAGTTAATCATGCAAGTGAGTATATCAGCAGTACGCGATACCTGTTGTAGTCATGAATATTTTATGAAAAAAACACAGTATTATTTTAAACAAGCCTTGTACTAAAATGAATATGAATGATTTGTCATTTGGCTTTCCTTTCATAGTTTTGCCCTGAAATACTTTGTTACAAGAAAGATAGATTAGTGTTGACATTTGAACAGGACAGTAGACCAGCAACCACGATGAGTATTCATATCATCCTGTGGTACTGATCAAGTGTATGCATTTGGCGTTGATTTTACTTATTACATTATCAAATGGAGATCAAATGAATGCAGTACCTGTCCAAAAAATCTGATGATCACAACTTTCCTGTAAAACGTGTTTTTGAAAATGTATGGACTTTTTTTTCAGTCAGGAATCTCACTTGTTGTTTGATGCATACTGTGATTCACAACTTGTCTTACTTCTGTAAAGAAGAGAGATAACATTGTTTTGTGTCGTGACGTTGTTTCATCTATATTTAAAATATTCTATTATCGTTCATCTTCTCACAAATAACAATTCATTGTACACTGTATAACGATATTTTGTTCAGATGGGACGAATTTGAAAACCAATGCTGAAACAGTGTGTACTGTATGAAAGTATGTTTTTGAGATAAATCATAGGGATGAAAATGATATAAGCTAATGTGGTTATAACTAATTTAACAAATGCAAATATTCAATGTGGTAGGCCTCCTTCGGTCATGGCTGACCATGGACAAAGTACATCCGTTCTAATGTCTAGATGGGCTGTCTGCTTGGTCCAAGCAGCGTGCTGTGACTGTACAGACCAATGCGAGAGAGGCAGTCTCTGTCGCAGCGGTTGCATGTGTATGCTGATGCTGGTCTGTTGGCTGTCATCCCTTTTCTGCGAACTCGCTTTTCTGCTGCAGCAGCTGACAGTTTGTCCTCACCAATCCGCGGCTGTTTCTTGAGAGTATTCTCCAGCTGTTGCGGTCGTCTGCGAGGTCCTCCCAGGACCCAGTGTTGATCTCAAGCGCCTTCATGTCACGCTTGCAAACGTCTTTGTATCTCAGTTCTAACTGAAAGTATGTTTTTGAGATAAATCATAGGGATGAAAATGATATAAGCTAATGTGGTTATAACTAATTTAACAAATGCAAATATTCAATATGATCAACCTAAGAAATGTTGTCCACTATTCAAATACAGTGGAAACCTGATATAACAGGGATGATGGGACCAAATCAAAATCCTGTTATATCAGATCCTGTTATATCAGATATCAAGGGAAATAAGGACTGATCAACTAACTCTTGGTGTAAGTGTGCAGTAAGCTTACAAACTGAATGATGGCGCAGTCAGTCACTGACTCAGTGGCCTCAGGCCTACACGCTTGCGCGCGCATCACGCTCACATTGCGAAGCGTTCTTTCAGTGTACAGTACACAGTATACCAAGGCTAGCCTAGATCTAGATCTAGGCCTACTGCGTGGCATGCTGAGTCTAGGCCTAGGCCTTTCTGCTGCAGAGCCCGTCTCGGCATCCCTGCTATAACCGATCGAGCCCTCTTGTCTCCCTGTTATTGCCGATAAGTTTTAATAGAGACAAAGAGGAAGAAAAAATGGGGATTGAAAAAAGCCCTGTTATATCCGGATTCCTGTTATAACCGGTCCTGTTATAAATGGTTTCCACTGTAATTATTGTATAGGTGTGGTTTTTTTTACTTCAAAAGATAGCTTTTTTTGTTTTTTGTTTCTTTTGTTTTGGTTTTCTCTTTTTTTCATAATTATGTAAAAAGTTTTCATCCATATTCCAGCTTTCTATCTGTGCAGTATTAAAATATTCACTTTTTGTAAGGACCCTTTTTTCATAATTTTGAATCTTGATACATATCTATGGATTTTATACATTGGACAATCTTAAACAGTTAAGTATCAAGTTGACATCTGCCATAGTAAGAAATGCATTTTTTAAATAAACCATGTGAACTAATGATTTGTTGTCTGATATTTTCTGCAGTGTTATCCTCAGACACATTCTTACAACAAGGGCAGATCAGTACTGACATTCAGAAAACATGGAAGATCAACGTCTTCATTAAGCATTCCACACTAGTCTGTGGCACTGATAAAGTAGAAGCAGTAGATATTCACTGTGCTTGTTACATTATTAAGTGAAGATCAGATAAAAGCAGTACATAACCTTCATCTTTGATCCTTTTGACCTAAGTATTGAATAATCTTATTTTGTTTCTGTGTATTCCCAACTACTTTATTAAAAGGGTAATCAATTTGGTGAAAACCCATGCACAAAGAAAACAAAAGTATTTAGTTCATACACAGACAAAACTCAAAACAGACAAACAAACATGCATGTGCCATCAATCAACTAGTCAGCCATGTGCACATGTACTCTCTAACCAGTATGACATGTTCAAGAAACTGAACAATCAACCAACAAAACAAGTTACCAAATTAAACTAACAACGGCAAACCAAACACGATCTGACAAACAGGCATGTCAAACTGAACACTGCAGACGTCCCCAAAATGACACGTGCCACTGACGAGTAAGGGAGATAACTCGTAACAGTGGGCAAGCCAACATTAAACATGTGAGTTGCAACCCCTTTGAGCGATACACAAAGTGCCACATATTTTACTATTCAGGCACGTGTGTGTGTGTGTGTGTGTGTGTGTGTGTGCGTGCGTGCGTGCGTGCGTGTGTGTGTGTGTGTGTGTGTGTGCGTGTGCGTGTGCGTGTGTGTGTGTTGACAGAGAGACGAGACAGAGAGACAGAAAGAGCAAGCACTCGCGCTTGTGTGTGTTTGAGAGAGAGAGAGAGAGAGAGAGAGAGAGAGAGGAGAGAGAGAGTAGAGAGAGACAGAGAGACACCACACAGAGAGAGAGAGAGAGAGAGAGAGAGAGAGAGAGAGAGAGATGCACACAACTACACTAAAGCATATGCATACACAAATGTACACAAACATGAGCTCGCACAAACACAGAGAGAGAAAGAGACAGACAGATGGACAGACAGACAGAGAGAGAGAGAGAGAGAGAGAGACGACAGAGAGCGAAAGGACAGACAGGACAGATAGACAGACAGACAGAGGCAGAAAGAGAAGAGAAGAGAACAGAGAGAGAGACAGAAGAGAGAGAGAGACAGAGAGAGAGAGATGCACACAACTGCACTAAAGCATATGCATACACAAATGTACACACGCATGAACTCGCACGAACGCAGAGAGAGAGAAAGAGAGAGAGAGAGAGAGGAGAAGATGGGCAGACAGACAAACAGAGACAGAGAGAGAGAGAGAGAAGAGAGAGAGAGAAGACAGACAGACAGACAGATAAGACAGACAGAGGCAGAAAGAGAAAGAGAGAGAGATGGAGAGACAGAGAGACAGACAGACAGATAGACAGATAGACAGACAGAGAAAGAAAAAAGGGAGAGGGACAGACAGACAGACAGACAGACAGACAGACAGAGACAAAGAGAGACAGAGAGATAAATGCACAGTTGAACACTTTTTATGGTATTATCACTTTTTAGTGTTTTTATTTTAGAAGGATATAGAGAGAATGGTGAAAAAGATCGAAAACAATGAAAGGTAAACACTAAAATTAAGATAGTTTTGTATGGATCGCACAAACATACAAAAACATATGACGTTCGTTCGTTATTTCTTTTAACATTTATTCACATATGTGCTTTTAGACCGAAAAAAGTAAATAAATACATAAATAAATGAATAAGTAAATAAATTAGATAAGATAAAGAGCTGTGTGGGGGGTGGAAGAATCAATGAAATCACAAAGGTGTTGTATTATTTAAGGTAACATCAAACAATTTAACGAACAAGACAAAAGCAATCATAACATTAGAGCGATCAGGCTTCTTCAGTTTGCACAGGTTGTGTGGTGTGGTGTGTGTGTTGTGTGTGTGTGTGTGTGTGTGTGTGTGTGTGTGTGTGTGTGTGTGTGTGTGTGTGTGTTGTGTTGTGTGTGTATGTGTGTGTGTGTGTGTGTGTGTGTGTGTGTTATATATATTATTATATTTTGTGTGTGTGTGTGTGTCTCTCTCTCTGTGTATGTGTGTGTGTGTGTATGTGCGTGCGTGGTGCGTGGTGTGTGTTGTGTGTGTGTGTGTGTGTGTGTGTGTGTGTGTGTGTGTGTGTGGCATGGGAGAGACCCTGATGAACATACGAAGTATTTGTCAAGATCATTTTATTCGCACATTGTGTAACTAGTTAGTTTCTCAAGAGAGCTTCTCCACGTTCATAATACATTCTATGCACTGACGCCATGAATGCCACGTCTAGAGAAGATACAAAATGATGATCATGGAATATGCCATAAGCCTGTGCATGAAGCCCTATATGCTGGCAAGGTCTTAAAGTCATACTTACTGTTTGTTTGTTTGTTTGCTTGTCTGTTTGTTTGTTTGTTTGTTTGTTTGTTGTGTGTGGTACAGATGCAGAGTAAATTAAATAAACCTGTTTGTAAACTCATCATACACACATTGTAACTGAACCAATATAATGACTTTGGCCGTTGGTTTAGGATGCTTTTCTTCCTGTTCCATGGTCAGACCTGATTCGTTGCACTAGGCTCGATCCATGAATATCAGCCATACCTTTTGGTTATATATATTCCCATTCAGTCGATCATATGCTTATATTTTCTCTTAGGCATTATTTAATAGTACGATCCTTGACTTTCCAAAACTACTCTTAGCTAGTGCATCATACTTTTGATTTTCAGCACTGGACCCTCTTCAGGATAAAACAATGTTAATATGGCATGACCACTTTTCAAATTGCAGAATTCACCTCACTTCCGCTCTGACATCATATTTACTCAAAAACGCATTATGATGTCATTTTAGTTAGTTTATTCCGTTTCTCATACTGGACAGAGCAGAAGGGAAGTTTCAGTCTTTCTCTCCCAGATTTTTGTATCTTGGTGTTTGTTTGTTTGTGTTGTGATCTTACGCTTGACAAAGGCCAGTTGGCCAAAAATGTGCCCCTGTCTTGTCTTGTTGTAGTAAATACACGTTTTTATTCTTTTACGTGTTTTTTCTCTGGTTCCTGTTTACTTGAATGCTGGCAGTCACACTTGTTTTGGATTTGGTGTTATTGTTAAGAACAAGTTGGTAGAGCCATAGGACTCAAGTTCTGATATCTTGAGTTCAATCCCAGCCTGCAACATCAAAAACCGGCCTGTTCGCTGCCCATCTTGATGTTTCCATTATTTTTGTAGTGCAAGCTAAGTGTTTGATAGGTCCCTTCTCCCCTTTCCCCTGTTTCAAGACCTTGCCAGCGCATAGGGTTTTTGCAGGCCCAGGAAGTCTGTCAGGTAATTGCTGGCGGATCTGGGTGGAGCGCATATGGGGTTGTCCAAGCGCGGTGAATCCCTCTTGAAATAACTTCCAGTACCTCCTGCCAAGAACTTATAAGCACAAACGCGCATGTTTCATTTCGTTTCAGTTTTCTTTCTTTTTTTCTTTTCTTTTTTGTTTGTTTGTAACAATGGATTTGCCCTGTGGAATTTGAGCTACTCTGCTACTCTTCCCATTGAGAGCGCGTCGCCGCAGTGCAACGCCACCCATTTTTGTTTTACCAAGACTTCAGAAAGGCAAGAAGGCTAATTGGCCTTCAAGGGCAGGGACGTGGGAAATCAACCTATCTCTCCAATGTTTTATACCAAGGCAGCCAGGTGAATGCTCTGCTCTTCACGATGTTCAACTCCACGACGTTGTGACTACCATTCCATTATCATAAAATCATCCATAATTATAGCAACTCCTTGCATTGTGATCATCATCCCGTTATCATAAAATCACCAATCATTGTAGTAACTCAATAGCATCGTCATCGT
>JAPXFY010000027.1:26713485-26728485 GCA_030674185.1 Monoplex corrugatus | reverse complement strand
GGCCTCAGAATCTTCAGGGCAGCGTCCATAGACATCACATAGGTAGTGCCTGACGCATATTCCGGATACATCGGCACTGGGTACAAATGATCGGATACTGCCCAACGCCCATGGCGTTGTACTTGTGACGGGTTGTAAACATTTCCATACACTGAATTGTTCTCTCCACGCACGGACAAAAATGCAGTCAGGAGAGGCAGGTTGACAAACACGTCATCGTCTACTTTTAAAACGAACTTCATTCGAGGACAGTCATGGAGAACCCAGTACAAACCGTGGAAGACTTTCAGCGTGAGATTTTCGTAGGAATCGACGAAGTCAGCGACCAGAATATCTCCAAACTGAGCACTTTCTGTCTCTATCAAATCCTTGACCTTTTTCTTCGGGGGTGAGCCCAGCAGAAACACCATCCTGACTGGGGCCACCAAAGGCTTGCCACCTGGCCACTGCTGTCCTGTGGTCACACTGCCATAGGTGGCTCTGATGGCCTCACGTCTTGAAGGCAGCTAAGGGATGATAACTTGACAGCACCAACATCATAAGGAAAGGACTCTCCTGACCAGACTCTCCCCCTCTTGCAAAGCAAGATCGATTGGGCTTGATAAAAACATGGGAAAAGTTCGTGCAACATTTTGGATCTGGATGAATGAAAATATGGATGGTGGGCGATTGGGGACCGTCGGGAAACAGCCTTAGTAGCTATTGCGCCTACTGCAGCCATTAGTCTGTCACGTGCTGACGTTGGCTTCACTGTTGTATGTACAAATTCGGTTGTCGTGAAAGTCTCCACTACATCACTGCTAACTTTAACACTTTTTGAAGACGGCTTTTTGTTTCCAACTTCCTTTGATATCACGTCGTCTCGGACAACAAAGCCAGGCACAAGGCTGGAAGATGATGTCGTAATGGCAGCGTTCTTCTGTCACTCACAAAACGGAGCATGAGCAGTGTAGGCATCACTACCAACACGAGGCAAAGGGTATACCACACAAATCTGGAACAAACAAGAAACTGCATGTGCTTATCAACAAATATCTTATAAATGTGACATTGTACCAAAAACACAACGATCTTAAAAAGTGAAACGTAAGAAAAACACAACGATACTACGAAAAAAAAAAAGTAAAAAATACAGACCTGCTGCTGAATGATATCTTTATCGAGAATGCATGCACATAGAGTAAAAATTTAGATGATAATCATTAAAAATGGTGAAGCCATTCAGTTTCAGTTTCAGTTTCAATTTTTTCAAGATGACATCTCTGCGCTCGGAATGAATTCCATATGCACAAAATCACAGGTGCCATGTGATGGAGACTATCCAGATTCATCATGGCACAAGCCTCAAGCCTGCACATACACCAACGAGCTGGCCAGGTCCTGAGGTCAAACCTAGGTAGTGTCATAACCCTGGGGTCGTAGGGGAATGAGATGGAAGAGACCCCAACTTTTCCCGGGCCAGCACCAGAGGGTGGTGTCCATCCCCTCTCCATCGCTTCAAATTCATCTTCAGTCACATTTTTTTACCAGGACTTCAGAAAGGCAAGAAGGCTAATCAGTCTTCAAGTGGTGGGACCTGGGAAATCAGCCCCTCTCTCCAATGTTTTTCTTTTTACCAAGTCAGCCGATTTTCAACTGGCGTGGGATCTTAACGTGCGCAGCAAGAAGGCACACGGGTTCGACTTGTTTTTTGTCCCGTTCCGAAGGACTAGACGTTCAGTTCGAATTTCCGGTCAAACAGAGGAGAAAAGTTGAGTCCTGTATGAGGAGCAAACCCTGGAACCTCGAGTTTAGTTATTGCAGGTGAACGTCTTAGCCATTCTGCCACTTTCCTCCTATTCCAACAATAACAATGTTCGTTTCTTATACAAAAAAAAATAAAAAATTTTTTTAATCCACCCACAGACTTTTATTCTATTGTATTGTCTTTGACTACGTACAGTGATGATGAATTTCGAGTTTTTTCTCCGACAAGTCCATATGCGCTTCCCCTAAAACATGCCACAATTATCTGGCATTCTTCATAAGAAATTCAAGTAGAACTCGACCATGGAACATGGCATCAAGAATCCCACACAAATGGACATAAAGAGTCAGGGTATAACAAGAGTCACTTATCTGATTTATCCTACTATATCTTCTTTGTTGTTGTTATTGTTGATTGTTGTTGTTGTAGCAGATAAAGAGATACAGATAAATTCATACTCTAACCAAAACATAATTGAACGTATATACAAAACAATAATAAAAGAAAATATCACACACACATGCACACACACACACACACACACACACACACACACACACACACACACACACACACACACACACACACACACACACACGGACACACACACACACAAAGACAACACCAAAACAGAGACACCACATCTTCCAACACCCCAGATGATGACAATCTTTCAGAAAACACTAGCTCTGTTCAGAAAGGTTTGCCATCCATGAGTCAGCCACCAGTTCCACAACCACAGTCAGTACCATCATGTGGCTGTCACTGTCAAGAGGCGGTAAGACTAACAGACATTCTGAAAAATACAATCCATCAAATGTCTATCCAAATCAGCAGCCTCACAGACATGCTTCAATCTGAAAGAAAAATTCTGCTAGAAAACAACAAAACGTTACAAGAGCTGTGCGAAGTCAAAAAATGCATAATACTTCAACCAGCACAGCGTGCCAGACTGATTCCGCAGTCCACGGTGATTATACCACCACATCACGGATGGACAAATTTTCATCATATGCGAAATGCGCAGCTCAACCGCCCATAAAGCAGAAGATCGCACAAACATTGATCTTGGACAGAAACATGCATAGCACAACTAGCACAACTAAACCTGACGTCAAAACTACTGTATCTACACATCCCAGATCTAAGTCCATGTTCTCCCACGTGTCCTCATCATTCATGACTCCATCGTAAATAAAAGCTATATAATAGGAGAGAGAAAGAAAGAGGGGTGGAACGCATGTACAGGTGAGAGAGAAGAGAGGGACAGATGAGTGAGCGATTGAGAGAGGGAGGGTATTAGAAAAAGAGTTAAGAGAGAGGGACAGGAAAGAGCGAGTAAAGGAGGGGATAGAAGAGACGTAGTGATGAGAGCAGAAGGAGGAACAGAGAATGAGAAAGAAGAATGAGTGAGAGAGAGGTGACAGTGAGAGAAAGATAGTGAATGAGAGAGCAGGAGGGTTGCCAAGAGAGCCAGGGGGAAGTAGAGTAAGACGGCCGGTGGGGATGACAGAGAGAGAACGAGAGGGACAAGAGAAAGGGAGCTACTGAAGAGAGAGGGGGCAGAGAAAGAGAGATTGAAGACAGAGGAGAGAGGGCAAAAATCAGAAAAGATGGAGAAAAGAGTAGACAAAGTGAGTGAGCTGGAGAGAATGAGAGGGACAGAGAAGGAAAGGGAAAATGATGAAGAGAGGGGGAGATATAGAATGTGGAAAGATGAGAGAAAGAGAGAGGGAGAGAGATCATCCCATGAACGCAATCAATCAAGACCCCGCTTTCACCCTCCGCTGTTCTTCCCTCCCTTGTCATTTTAGATTCAGCCCAGATTCAGTTCCTCTCTGTCCAGTACTCAACTATATTGTTTTACTTTATATTTGTGCTTCACTAGGGAGATGAAAGAGTGATCTAAAAAGTTGTTTCTAACATCAATAAGCTAGCTTTTACGGCCTACTCAGGAAATTAAATAAAAATGACCACCAAAGGGTGTCCCCAGGGCATATCTGCTTCCTGCCTACAATGTACTCAGGGAATAGTAGCTATAGTGAGGCAGTGTCGTGAAAAGGTTAAAAAATATCTTATTTGAGTAACTATCTATCTTCTAGAAACATCCAAGTCTTGGTTCTACAATCACTGAACACCACCAAAACCAATATACCTAAAATATCGGGGTTTTATTATCCACCAGTATATGATTTTTAAAATGACGGTGGCCGAATACAAACAGCTATATATGTTCGTGAAGGATTGAATTACTGTGAAAGAACATCGCCAGAAACAAATTCGTCCACATATATTTCATCATGTGCAATCATTATAAAATTAACCTCATCATTATTTCTGAATATGGCCTCTGTTTATGTGCCAAGAGGTCCGATTCTGTGAATATCGAATTGCTGAAACATTTTCAAGATCAGGAAGACAAGTGGATGATTGGTGGTGATCTTAATGCACATGCTCCATTTTGGGACAAGAATTGTAAAAACATAACCAGCAACAGTGATTGACAATATTGTAGATTCCAATTTATACTTACTCAACAATGGACACGTTACCCGTATCCTGATATACCAACCCACAGACCCACAGTCATCGACCTCAGTTTAATCTCACTATCACTAGCACCAAATGCCACATGGCAAACAGAGGATAACTTGTTGGGATCAGATCTCATCCCCAAACTTCTTACCCTAAAGCTCATTACTGAAATAGACGCGTTGCCACAAGGTAGTTTACCCAAGTTTAATTATAAATATGCAGACTGGGCCATTTTAAAGCTATCCTACAAAAGACAAGAACAGATCTATCTGAAACATGATCTTAAACGACATGTACGCAGCTTTCTGCAACTCACTCATAAGGGCTGCAAACATTTCAGTTCCTGACCTTAAAATGTCAAAAACAGGAAAACATCATGGAAATGTCTGGTGGAATAAAGATTGTGAAAAGGCAGTCAAAGAAAAAACAAAACAAATAGCAAATAGGTCACCTGAAAATCATACAGCGATGAAAAGTGCCAGTATGAATTGTAACAGAATCATAGAACAAGCTAAAGAACA
The DNA here is from genome assembly GCA_030674185.1 of Monoplex corrugatus. Taxonomy (NCBI): domain Eukaryota; kingdom Metazoa; phylum Mollusca; class Gastropoda; order Littorinimorpha; family Ranellidae; genus Monoplex; species Monoplex corrugatus. The sequence goes on along the minus strand of JAPXFY010000027.1, from coordinate 26,723,682 downwards.
ATATTGGACACTTTTTGTACATGTGAAGTAAGTGACCACAAAGATATGCAAAAGATTTGTGAAAAACTAAAAATAATGAAAAATGGGATCAAGTTGCTTTTTTGCAGACATGTTTGCTGAGGTCTGTCGAGTAGGACTTCCTGCCTCGAGCTGAAATTTGGGGTACAGAAGAAAAGACAGACACATATAAGGACCCTGCCCCAGATAATACGCACTACGTAAGTGCACCAATCACACTCGAAGAATTAAAAGATGCCATTAAATCAATTCCAAGTAAAAAGACATCAGTAAGATTCGATGCAATTTCAAATGAGATACTGACAAATTTACCAGAAAAAATTAAAATCATGCGACACAATATGTTAAAAAAAATGCTGGAACAGCGGCAAACTGCCTAACTATTTGAAACAATCAAAAGTGGTTCCTGTATTAAAACCAGGTAAATGTAATACTGACTTGAAAAACTATACGTCAGTTGCAATGACATTGCACGTGTGTAAACTGATGGAGAAAATATTTTTAGATAGAATGATGCATTACTGTGAAAAAAATATACTATTACCTGTGAATCAGGCAGGATTTAGAAAAGGCAGGTCACCAATCGAACTCCTAACAAAGTTAACCACTAATATAAAACAAAATTTGCGAGACGTGAATGTGTTTTAGCTACATTTTTAGATATAACTAAAGCATACGACCAAGTATGGCACTCCCAATTATTACTCAAATTGAAAAGTATTGGGCTGACAGGTCATATTTTTGACTTTGTCAAAAGTTTCTTAGAAAACCAAGTATTTCAAACGAGGATTGAAAATGTGTATTCCACAAAAACGAATTCTTCAAATGGGTATCTTCAGGGATCCGTTACTGCTCCCCTTTCTTCATGATATTATTGCATGACTTACCTAGTAAAATTTCTAACATGTAGATTTAGCTGAATATGCTGATGATTTATGTATGTGGATGCAGGTAAATATGAAAAAAACCTCCTTTGCGCTGTATTAATTATACGCGTAAATGTTATCAATTAAGGCTTGATAAAATAGCACGATACATAGTAGAAAATGGACTGCATCTATTCGTGGAAAAAACAAAGATAGTTTTGTTTAACTGTGGAGGCTAACCAAGCAAATATTCCCACTTTCAAACTGGGAGATGTTCTTCTTCAGTATAACTAGTGGTTTAATTCTTATGAGTTTCCCTACAGCGAAATTATCTTGGAATCAGCCTATTGAATACTTATTAACAAAAGCTCAAAAAAGTTTAAATTTCTTGAAAATAGTTTGCAAACAGACATGGGGACAAAATACACCAACACTTGGTAATCTTTGTAAATCGCTTATTAGATTAAATTGACCTATGTCCAAGAAATCTTCTTCAGTGCACCGAAACACTTACTAACAAAAGTGCAGAGCTTAAATTGTAAAGGTTTCAAAGTTGCGCTGGGTCTTCCAATGCATGTTTCTTGTCTTCGCACATACGACGCAGTCAATTGTTGCCATTTGATGAGCAAAGGAAAGTCGCTTCTACTAAATTTCTGTTAAGAAACACCACCATAAAAAACATTATCGAAACAGAATCAAAATTAAGATAAGACACTGACTTTCCAAAAAGAGCTAAATCAATATCTTCACAGGTCACATTTGCAGCATATACATCTAACGTCATGAAAGGCTCTGGAATTGATCTAGAAGCAGATCCTGTATCTATAAGACCTACCTTTTCACCAGTACCCAGTTGGGAACTCCAAAAAGCACGATTTGACATACATTACACTGATTTGAAAAAAGAAGATACATGTAATATCAATTTACTGGCAAGTCAAATTAAATGTCATATAGAAGAATGTTATTCCGATCACTTGAAACTTTACACTGATGGATCAATAACTGAAAGACAAGCAGGCTCAGCGTTTTAATACCTGCTCTCAAATTTGAGAAATCTTTCTGTATAGGACTTAATAAATCTGTCTTTAGTGCTGAACTCTTTCCGATACTAATGGCTTTGAATTATATGCTAAGTCTTCCTAGGACTATTCTTCAGATACGTTTTTGCGTTGATTCAAAACCTGTACTTCAAGCTCTTGAATTATCAATTTCAAGATCTTCCCATGGGATGCGGAGACTCTTTCTGCATAAATAGTATTCCACTTTCTGGAAATTCTGTGCTAGAAATTTCCTCTTTTCTGTCATTCTCTTTGTTTTTGCCTTGTTCCTTTGCTTTCTGTCATTTCTTCCTATCAGTTTCTGCCTTGCTGGTCCATTCATCTATATGTGTTCAGTAAAGTCCTAGGTACTTTTTGTTAGGATTGATAATTGGGTACACGTATTAAGTGCATTTTTGGCTTAGGGAGTTGAGATATACGGTAGCAATTTTAGGTAGTTTATGACCGTTTTTATATATGATTTGGTGTCTTTAGGTATGCTTAAATTTGTATGAGATGTTTCTTAAATCATCTGTGTGGTATATTAGATGGAGTGGTCAATGCCGGAGCATGTCCTTAGATTATGTGCACGAAAGCATTGATATGTGTACTTAATTTTCTTTTTTTTTTCCTTTTTTTTCCCCTGTTGAAGTTTTGTATGTTTTGAAGCGGTTATAGCCTGATATGACTCTACGCAGTCGGCTGGGCTTTAAGCAACAATAACAAAAACAATAAAAGACACAGCAACGAAATTGTCGGGAAAGGTATGTTTTATGTCACTTCGGCCATATCTTACAACCGATTGTAACCACACTTGGTCCAATACATGTATATCAAGCGATAATATAAATATGAAAAGCTGTTTTTGATTCACCTCGATTGATATTCAATGTCATGTGTATTTTCGTGAGAGCACTGTTAGACACAAAACGTGTTTTGAAAAAAACACACTCGATTTTGTATTTGTTTTATTAAACGTTTTACGTACTTTTTGTTAGGATCGATCATTGGGTACATGTATTAAGTGCATTTTTGGCTCTAGGGAGGTGAGATATGCGGTATCAATTTTACGTAATTTATGCCCGTTTATATATATACATGTTTTGGTGTCTTTAGGTATGCTTCAATTCAAATCAGTGTATTCCTTTTCTCACACTGGACAGAGCTGCAGGGAAGTTTCAGTCTTTCTCTCCTAATTTTTGTATCTGGTGTTTGTTTGTTTATCATCTTACGCTTGACAAAGGCCAGTTGGCCAAAACGTTGCGCCTGTCTTGATATTGTATTGAATACGCGTTTTTATTATTTTTGCGTGTTTTTTTTTCTGGTTCCTGTTTGCTTGAACGCGGGCAGTCACACTTGTTTTGAATTTAGGTTTCAGAGCAATATTTGTTTTTCTAATGTAATCTCATATATTTTTTTCTTTAATTTCACTTGATGTGTGAAGGTTTGTCTCAGTTGCCAAAAGAACATCTTTACAGTCTTCAAAAAGAGTGGTTTGGAGTGTTTTCTAGTTTCTATGCAAGCTGACCTTTTGAAATGTATAGATAGCACTTTGAAGGAAAACCTACTGTTGTAAACAACTTTAATCTTATAACTGTGTCGATGAACGCGTCCTCAAATTTGTAAGGAAATTATTCCAGACTCAGTATCAATTTCACTGTTTCTGCTTTCAGTACCTTTATCTGAAGACATAAGCTTGTGACATAAGCTTGTGACATAAGTGATAACTGACATTAATGAAGCAACACTACACTTGCGCAGAGATTCCGGTGTAGATCAGTTAAGTGAAACCACGTTTTTTTTTCTGACGTAATATATGTGTGTGTTTTTTGACTGCATGTGTGTGGTTCTGAATTAATGAGTGAATATATCAACAACAACAACAACAACAACAACAACAACAACAACAACAACAACAACAACAACAACAAAACAACCAAAAAAATCACACCACGTGTTGGTTTTAGTTTCGTTACATATCTATCCGTGTATCTATCTATGTATCTATGTATGTAGGTACGTACATAGGTACGTAGGTACGTATGTATGTATGTATGTATGTACGTACTATGTATGTATGTATGTATGTATGTATGTATGTATCTGTATATATATATATATATACATATATATAATATATATATATATACATATATAGATATATATATATATATATGTGTGTGTGTGTGTGTGTGCGTGCGTGCGTGTGTCTGTGTGCGTAAATTAATAGTGCGTGCGTGCGTGTGTGTGTGTGCGTGCGTACGTGTGTGTGCGTGCGTACGTGTGTGTGTATGCGTTTGTTGTGTGTGTGTGTGTGTGTGTGTGTCTGTGTGCTATGTTAAGTTTCAGCTCAAGTTTCAAATCACCGTTGTTGTTAAGACAAATATTCATTTTGCAATTTCTCCGTGGATCATTGCATTTAAACACACTTAAACACGTTTCCGAATTTCATTCCTGATTTGTTTGCTTCGGTTATTCACACGTTGAAATATGCATATATCTGATATGCCATTACAACCCTTAGTTAACTAGACAATAAAATGATTTGTGTGTGTGAGAGAGAGAGAGAGAGAGAGAGAGTGTGTGTGTGTGTGTGTGTGTGTGTGTGTGTGTGTGTGTGTGGGGTGGCGTGAGAGAGAGGGGGACACAGAAAGAGAGAGAAGAGTAGATGTTGAGTGACAGAAGAGAGAGACAGAAAGGGTCGGAGAAAAGATTGGAGAGATTAGGACAGAGAGGGAGTATTGAATGAGAGAGACAGGTGGTGAACCAGAATAGGAGAAGATGCACATGGAAGGAGTCAGAGAAGAGGAAGTGACGAAAGAATGGGCTCGTGGGAAGAAGAAGGTGACAGAGAAAACAGAGAGGGTACAACGCGTAAGATGAAGTCAGAAAGAGATAGACACAGAGTAGAGCGATGTAGGAAGTTCAGATAGAAGAAAGAAAATAGTAGGAGAGAGAGAAGAGAGAGGGGGAAAGACGGAGAAAAGAGTGAGGAAGAAAGAGAGGAAGGACAGATGAGTGAGCGATGAGAGAGAAGGGAAAGAGAAAGAGAAAGAGAGAATGAGTGAGAGAGAGGGGACAGAGAGAGAGGATAGTGAAGGGAAGAGAGACAGAGGTGAGGTGACAGAGAGAGGGGGAAGAGAAGAGAGAGGGGGGAGTGAGAGAAGAGAGGGGGGGGAGGGAGAGAAGAAAAGGAGAGAGGGGAACAGAAGAGTGAAGAGAGAAAGAGAGGGGGGAGGAGAGAAAGAGAGGAGCACGGTGGAGAGATGACGAGAGAGAGAGAGAGGGGGGGGGAGCAGAGAAAGAAGAGTATGAGAGAGAGAGAGAGGGGGGGCAGAGAAAGAAGAGTTGAGAGAGAGAGAGAGAGAGGGAAAGAGATGAGAAAGAGAGAGAGGAAAAGAGAGAGAAAGTGAGTGGAGTGAGAGAGAGGAGAGAGGGACAGAGAAAGAGAAAGAGAAAATGAGTGAGAGAGAGGGGGAGATATAGAAAGAGAAAGAAGAGAGAAAAGAGAGAGGAGAGAGAAAGAAAAGAGAAACAGAGAGAGAGAGAGAGAGAGAGAGGGGATACAGAAAAAAAGAGAGAGAGAGAGCAACAGAGAGAGAGAGAGAGAGTGAGTGAGAGAGAGGAGATACAGAGAAAGAGAGAGAGAGAAGCAACAGAGAGAGAGGCGAAAGAGACAGAGAGGGACAGAGGAAGAGAGAGAGAGAGGAGAGAGAGAGTGAGTGAGAGAGAGAGGGATACAGAGAAAGAGAGAGAGAGAGAGCAACAGAGAGAGAAGGAGAGAGAGAGAGAGAGTGAGTGAGAGAGAGGAGATACAGAGAAAGAGAGAGGGAGAGCAACAGAGAGAGAGAGCGAAAGAGACAGAGAGGGACAGAGGAAGAGAGAGAGAGAGAGTGAGTGAGAGAGAGGGGATACAGAGAAAGGCAGAGAGAGAGAGAGCAACAGAGAAGGCAGAGAGAGAGAGAGTGAGGCAACAAGAGATGGGGGACACAAACAAACAAACAAACATGCTGGATAATGTGAATCAATTTCCCTTTTTTCCTGTAAACAGGGGGGAGAAGAAGAGGAAGAAGAAGAAGAAGAGAGACAGAAACAGAGACAACAGAGACAGCTTCAGAGACAGACAGACAGACAGACAGACAGAAACAGAGGGGAGGGAAAGGAAGGGTTTTAAACAAGAAACTGCAAAAATCTATACCAAACGTTAGGTACCCGTATGCATGTATGTAGACCAAGTATGTATGTAATGTAGACCAGGGAACTAAACACACAAGTCAACGTATATGTTGAATCAGGGGGAATTAGATTAAAACCCGGGCGTGGCTATTGGCCAAAAAAAAAAAAAAATGTGCACGTGTAGACAGACGTGACAGCAGGCTGGCAGGGAGTTGGGGGGGGGGGGTATGGGGGGAACACGAGGGGGGTTCCCTGGCTGTGTGGACAGCTGTTCGCTTCTTCCTGTGACTTGTCAGGATGTTAGAGCTTGATGGCGGGGGTGATTACCGCCAGATGTCAGACTACGGTAAACTTGTCCACTTCTCTGTTGAATCCGGTGGCGCGACAAAGCGGCGGGTAGGGGTCTTTTAAGTGCAGAGTTTGCTTCTGTTCAGGCTTAGGAGTTTTATGTATTCAAGAAGGGATTCGTCACACTCGGTCGGACAAGTCCGCATGCGCTCCTCCTCGAATCTGCCAGCAACACTTGATTCACAGATCTTCTGTGGAGGCTTCAGTGCCCATGGGACAATTTCAAGCGCTGAGTACTGTAGCCGTCTTGAGAATACTCATCATCATCATCATCAGGTGTCCTGCCGCATGGCGTTGGCGACCATGGACTTCCAACCATCTGTATCTCTCGTTGCTCCCAGATCTCCCCCACCCTCCTCATCCCCAGCCACTCTGCAAGTCCGTCCAGCATTCTCTCGCCTGGGTCTACCTGGTGCTCTCTTTCCCTCCTAGCTTTCCCGCTGTGACCAGGTGCTCCAAATCCCCCTTCCTCATAAAATGGCCAATAAATGTTGCTTGTCTTTTCCTATCTTCCTCATCAGTGATCTACTTGTGTCTACCTCCATCAAGATGTCTCGTTTGTTTTCTTTGCTGTCCATGGAACTCTCAACATTCTTCTTAGAAACCACATCTCGGCTGCCTCAATCTTGCTCTGGTTTTGCTTGCTGACTGTCCACGCCTCGCATCCGTACAAAAGTATTGGTTCTATGTAACATTCAAGGACTCTCTTTCTGATGTTAATTGATAGGCATTTGTTGGTAAGAATGCTTGTCATCTTCTTGAATGCTGTTTTGGCTTGGCTTATTCTGCCAGCTATTTCCGATGTGCATCTGCCGTCTGATGAAATGACCGTTCCCAGGTATGTGAACTTATTAACCTGTTGAGAATACTAGAAAAAAAACTGAAATTAAGAAAGAAAGAACACCTTTTTTGCAATTTCTTATCCTGCATTCTGCATCATAACTGCTCACGAACGCATCGGATTGCTCATAAACGCATCAGGTTGCTCGGAACTGAATCTGTTCGTGACTTGCAACATAATGCTCATGAGTGTCTCACACTGACAGAGGGGCAACAGATTGCTCATGAGTGCCTCACACTGACGTGAGGGCAACAGACTCTACATGAGTGCCTCACACTGACGTGAGGGGCAACAGATTGCTCATGAGTGCCTCACACTGACGTGAGGGCAACAGACTGTACATGAGTGCCTCACACTGACGTGAGGGGCAACAGATTGCTCATGAGTGCCTCACACTGACGTGAGGACAACATACTGCTTATGAGTGCCTCACACTGACGTGAGGGCAACAGATTGCTCATGAGTGCCTCACACTAACGTGAGGGCAACATACTGCTTATGAGTGCCTCACACTGACGTGAGGGCAACAGACTGTTCATGAGTGCCTCACACTGACGTGAGGGCAACAGACTATTCATGAGTGTGTAAGACCGCTTGAGAGTGCAACAGACTGCTAACGAGTGTGTAAGACCGCTTGAGAGAGCAACAGACTGCTCCTGAGTGAGTAAGACCACTTGAGAGAGCAACAGACTGCTCCTGAGTGAGTAAGACCACTTGAGAGAGCAACAGACTGCTCCGAGTGAGTAAGACCACTTGAGAGTGCAACAGACTGCTAACGAGTGTGTAAGACCGCTTGAGAGAGCAACAGACTGCTCCTGAGTGAGTAAGACCACTTGAGAGAGCAACAGACTGCTCCTGAGTGAGTAAGACAACTTGAGAGAGCAACAGACTGCTCCGAGTGAGTAAGACCACTTGAGAGTGCAACAGACTGCTCACGAGTGTGTAAGACCGCTTGAGAGTGCAACAGACTGCTCACGAGTGTGTAAGATCATTTGAGAGTGCAACAGACTGCTCACGAGTGTGTAAGACCGTTTGAGAGAGCAACAGACTGCTCACGAGTGTGTAAGACCGCTCGAGAGAGCAACAGACTGCTCACGAGTGTGTAAGACCGCTCGAGAGAGCAACAGACTGCTCACGAGTATGTAAGACCGCTCGAGAGAGCAACAGACTGCTCCTGAGTGAGTAAGACCACTTGAGAGAGCAACAGACTGCTCACGAGTGTGTAAGACCGTTTGAGAGAGCAACAGACTGCTCACGAGTGCGTAAGATCATTTGAGAGTGCAACAGACTGCTCACGAGTGTGTAAGACCGCTCGTGAGGACAACAGACTGCTCACGAGTGTGTAAGACTGCTCGAGAAAGCAAAAAAACAAAAAAACGACCCCCCCCCCCCCCAACAAAAAAAATAAATAAATAAACAAACTGTTTTATGTTCGACAGAGCAAAAATACTGCTCACGAGTGCAGTAGAAAATTCATAAGAGCAACAGGTTGCTCAAAAGTGCATCAGATCGACTCTTCGTGAATGCAATAAGTTCGTGATTGCAACAGATTCCTCAAGAGTGCACTTGACAGCTCGAGAGGTCATCAGATTGTTTATAAGTTAATTAGAAAGTTCATAAGTGCATCAGAATGTTCGTGATTGCATCAGACTGTTCGTGACTGTATCAGACTGTTCGTGACTGTATCAGACTGTTCGTGACTGCATCATACTGTTCGTGATTGCATCAGACTCTTCGTGACTGTATCAGACTATTCTTGACAGCATCAGACTGTTCGTGTGACTGCATCAGACTGTTCATGACAGCATCAGACTGTTTGTGATTGCATCAGACTCTTCGTGACTGTATCAGACTGTTCGTGTGACTGCATCAGACTGTTTGTGATTGCATCAGACTCTTCGTGACTGTATATGAGTGTTTGTGACTGCATCATATTGCTCATGAGTGCATAAGATTGCTCATAAGCGCATCAGACTGTTCGTGACTGCCCGTGAGAGCATCAAACCGCTCATAAGGGAATCAAACTACTTATGAGGGTATCAAACTGCTCGTGAGTCCGTCAGATTGCTCGTGAGTTCATCAGATTGCTCATGAGTGCATCAGATTGCTCTTGGGTGCATCAAACTGTCATGGGGACATCAAACTGCTCATGGGACATCAAATGCTCATGGGACATCAAACTGCTCATGGGACATCAAACTGCTCATGGGGACATCAAACTGCTCATGGGGACATCAAACTGCCCTGAGGGCATCAAACTGCTCATGGGGACATCAAACTGCTCATGGGGACATCAAACTGCCCTGAGGGCATCAAACTGCTCATGGGACATCAAACTGCTCATGGGGACATCAGTTGCCCTGAGGGCATCAAACTGCTCATGGGGACATCAAACTGCTCATGGGGACATCAAACTGCTCATGGGGACATCAAACTACTCATGTGGACATCAAACTGCCCCTGAGGGCATCAAACGGCTCATGGGGACATCAAACTGCTCATGGGGACACCAAACTGCCCCTGAGGGCATCAAACTGCTCATGGGGACATCAAACTGCTCATGGGGACATCAAACTGCCCCTGAGGGCCTCAAACTGCTCATGGGGACATCAAACTGCCCTGAGGGCATCAAATGCTCACGAGGGCATCAAACTGCTCATGGGGACATCAAACTGCCCTGAGGGCATCAAAATGCTCATGGGGACATCAAACTGCCCTGAGGGCATCAAACTGCTCGTGCGGGCATCAAACTGCTCACGACGGTATCAAATGCTCGTGAGTCCGTCAGATTGCTCATGAGTGCATCGGATTGCTCATGAGCGCGTCAAGACTACCATTCTGGCATTCTTCTCCCTAACGAACAAACAAGGACAAACAAACAAACAAAGAGACAAACAAAGGACAGACA
>JAPXFY010000027.1:26703485-26705985 GCA_030674185.1 Monoplex corrugatus | reverse complement strand
CCACTATTACTGTCGGTAATACCGCTATTGCTTTTTCTGATTGCGTTCGTGACCTCGGTTTTGTCTTTGACCATAATCTCTCCATGCACCAGCACATCATCAAAACATGTCAGGCTGCATACATCGAACTTAGACGCATTAATTCTATTAGACACTACCTTACATTAGACGCAACCAAGACGTTAGTTACTGCATGCATTCTGTCTAGGTTAGATTATTGCAATTCACTCCTTGCGGGTTGCCCTCAGAAACATCTCAAACATTTGCAACAAGTTCAGAACTCTGCAGCTAAACTCATCTTCAAGGCACGTAGGTCACAGCACTGCACACCCCTGTTTCAGACACTGCACTGGCTCCCGGTTGAACAAAGAATAAAATACAAGATTTGCTGCCTTTGTTATCACATCATTTCTGGAACTGCTCCTGACTATCTCTCTGAACTCTTGACTGTCTACGTACCTTCTCGATCACTCCGCTCTTCTGTGGATGACAAGAAGTTTCGTGTGCCAAAATATAACAGAGAAACCCACGGTGGTAGAGCCTTTGCAGTTTTTGCTGTTCAGACATGGAACTTGTTGCCTCAGTCCGTCCGCCACTCTAAAACTCTACCATCTTTCAAAACAAGTTTAAAAACTTACTTCTTTAAACAGTGTTTTTCCTGATTTTGGCTAGTGGGTTGATCCTGCTTGACATTCTGGATGAAATTGTGCACAATGGGGTGTATGCCAGTGTGTGTGTGTGTGTGTGTGTGTGTGTGTGTGTGTGTGTGTGTGTGTGTGTGTGTGTGTGTGTGTGTGTGTGTGTGTGTGTGTGTGATGTGTGGCTGTGTGTGTGTGGGTGTTGTGTGTGTGTGTTTGAAAATGGGGGAGGAGGGGTGGGGCGGGGGGGGGGTGAGAGGGAGAGAGATTATTTGGTGTGTCTGTGTGGTTGTTGATTTCCTGTGGATAGTTTTTGATGAGTTTGTTTGTATTGTAGCCTGTTATTTGGTTTATATATGTATGGTTTACTGATGTAAAGCGCTTTGAGGTTTCGGAAAGCGCTCTATAAATGCACTATTATTATTATTATTATTATTCTTTGCTGTCCATGGAACCCTCAACGTTCTTCTTAGAAACCACATCTCGGCTGCCTCAATCTTGTTCTGGCTTTGTTTGTTGACTGCCCACGCCTCGCATCCGTACAACAGTATCGGTTCTATATAACATTCAAGAACTCTCTTCCTGATGTTAATTGATAGGCATTTGTTGGTAAGAATGCTTGTTGGTAAATAGATATAGACTATGTAAAACATAGGCCAGGTAGGGCCTTAGGAACTGGCCAGCTCATGGGTTTATGTGTAGACTTAAGACTTGTGCTATGATTACCATACACATGGCATACGGAATTCCTTCCGAGCGCGGAGACGTCATCTTGAGAAACTGAAACTGAAGCTGAAATCTAGCAGGCTACTCTACCGGAAGAGCGCTGCACCCAATAAATTGTACGCATGTACAGTATTTCTATTTATCTGTAGTAGGTTCGAATCCCGGGGTGCGCTACATTAAAACTGGCCTTCTCACTGTCCCATCTTAACATCATTTTTGTTCTGGTGGTAGTGTTAGTGTAGGATTATATAAGTCCCCCTTCCCCCACTTCTCTGGGATGGTTATCCCCGTCGGCCATATCACCTGAGGTGGGTGCTGACTTAAAAACTGAACCAAATCAAACAATCAATCAATTTATCTGTGGAAGTACACAGGACCTCGACTTATTGTTTCATTTGAAAGAGACTAGCACCCAGACCACTACAAAAAAAATGGAAGTGTGTGTGTGTGTGGAGGGGGGGGGGGGGGCAAGACAAAAGCCCCTGTCCGATCCAGGATTTGAACTCGGTGTTTTTCGCGTCTTAGATAAGTAATTTAACCCCTAGGCCCCACACTCCTCTAATTGTTATTGTTGTTGTTATTGTTGTTTAAAGTCCAGCCGACTGCGCAGAGCCATATCAGGGCTATAACCTGTTTCAAATCATGCACAATACCTCAACAGGAAAAAAAAAAAAAGGAAATAAAATCAAGTACCCATATCAAAGCATTCGCGCACATAATCTAAGGAATGCCCTGGCGTTGACCATTCCTTCCAATTTATCGGAATTAAAAAAAATAACGTGATCATAAATTTAAACCTAACTAAGGCCACTAAGACATATTAACACTATCCCAACGTAGAGGCTGCTAGGCAGCTTTTCACCCCTTACGGAAGCAGCTGGCCGCGGAGATTCCCTGCCAACGTAAAAATTTGGGCATCTTTCTAATTTATTTTACATGCTGTTTTTGACCAGTGTTGGTATCATGTTTGATATGTTTGAAAAGGAAAATTTAACGACTTTTAAATGAACGTACTTTCAACACTCTCGGAGATTCCACAGCGAGACATTGCACGCATACATCAGGTAACTAAAACGAAAAAAAAACAAACTTTCCATAGTTAGATGATCACTATTTAGTCGTAATATTTCAACAAA
>JAPXFY010000027.1:26693485-26698485 GCA_030674185.1 Monoplex corrugatus | reverse complement strand
TGAAAAAAATATTATTAATCAATCTGAAATGATATTTTAATGCACTGATCGCAGCAGAAAGAACGCAATTTCCTACCAAAAGTACCTATTTTTGACTCTTATTATGAACCGTAACCTGTACAGTATCCGCACATGTAATATTCTACAGAAAGCTCTTTGGTGCACCTTTCAGATAATGACAGCGAAAATTAGAAACAAACTGGGTCAAAGCCACCAAATAAAGAAATTTAGAGAAAATGTGTAGGAGAGCACACAAAAACTTTAGAGGCCGTTTTCTCAAAATGGCCGTCATACAACTTAATGACTTTAAACATACCTAACTTCTACATTTCTTTTTTAGTACAAGCTTTATTCAAGTACCAAAATAATCAGCAGAATGTACACTTTCCAGTGATATGTATATCTCAAAATGACTAAAATGCTTGTTAAGACTGATTTCATGGTGGGAGGTCACAAATAGTTCTGAAGCTTTCCGATTTTTCTCAGATACGTGTATGCACGTTGTTTTGCCTACACTAGGTGCATGCAGTATATTGCTTGCACAATGTTTCTTTGCTTTCCCTCAGAACGTGTCTCTTCACATTGACTCACAAGATTTTTAACCCCTCTGACTCCCGCACCCTGTCTACCAGCATCCTGCTTTGTCAACCATGATAGCAAAAGAAAAAAACAAACAAACCGTTAACCCTTTGACTTCCGCATCCTACCCACCAACTGCAAAAAAAATCAAAAACAAAAAAACCCCTAACCCTTTGACCCCCTAAACCTATCCACTAGCTTCCTACAGGAGATGGGGAAAATTTCCATCCTTTACCCAAATGGGAATTTCTATCCTTTACCCAAATGACAGGAGATGGGGAGACCTCCATCCTTATCCAAATGGACGGAGATGGGAAGACCTCCATCCTTATGGAAATGGCGGGAGATGGGAAGACCTCCATCCTTATCCAAATGGCGGGAGATGGGTAGACCTCCATCCTTATGGAAATGGCAGGAGATGGGGAGACCTCCATCCTTATCGAAATGGCGGGAGATGGGAAGACCTCCATCCTTATCGAAATGGCGGGAGATGGGAAGACCTCCATCCTTATCCAAATGGCGGGAGATGGGGAGACCTCCATCGCTTATCCAAATGGCAGGAGATGGGAAGACCTCCATCCTTATCCAAATGGCGGGAGATGGGGAGACCTCCATCCTTATCCAAATGGCAGGAGATGGGGAGACCTCCATCCTTATCCAAATGGCGGGAGATGGGAAGACCTCCATCCTTATCCAAATGGCGGGAGATGGGGAGACCTCGATCCTTATGGAAATGGCTGGAGATGGGAAGACCTCCATCCTTATGGAAATGGCTGGAGATGGGTAGACCTCCATCCTTATCCAAATGGCGGGAAATGGGAAGACCTCCATCCTTATGGAAATGGCGGGAGATGGGTAGACCTCCATCCTTATGGAAATGGCTGGAGATGGGGAGACTTCCATCCTTATCCAAATGGCGGGAGATGGGAAGACCTCCATCCTTATCTAAATGGCGGTAGATGGGGGAGACCTCCATCCTTATGGAAATGGCTGGAGATGGGAAGACCTCCATCCTTATGGAAATGGCGGGAGATGGGGAGACCTCCATCCTTATCCAAATGGCGGGAGATGGGAAGACCTCCATCCTTATGGAAATGGCGGGAGATGGGTAGACCTCCATCCTTATGGAAATGGCTGGAGATGGGGAGACTTCCATCCTTATCCAAATGGCGGGAGATGGGGAGACCTCCATCCTTATCGAAATGGCGGGAGATGGGAAGACCTCCATCCTTATCCAAATGGCGGAGATGGGGAGACTTCCATCCTTATCGAAATGGCGGGAGATGGGTAGTCTCTATCCTTATCGAAATGGCGGGAGATGGGTAGACCTCCATCCTTATCCAAATGGCAGGAGATGGGAAGACCTCCATCCCTTATCCAAATGGCGGGAGATGGGGAGACCTCCATCGCTTATCCAAATGGACGGAGATGGGAAGACCTCCATCCTTATGGAAATGGCGGGAGATGGGGAGACCTCCATCCTTATCCAAATGGCAGGAGATGGGAAGACCTCCATCCTTATCCAAATGGCAGGAGATGGGTAGACCTCCATCCCTCATCCAAATGGCCGGAGATGGGAAGACCTCCATCCTTATCCAAATGGCAGGAGATGGGTAGACCTCCATCCTTATCCAAATGGCGGGAGATGGGTAGACCTCCATCCCTCATCCAAATGGCCGGAGATGGGTAGACATCCATCCCTTACCCAAATGGCCGGAGATGGGAAGACCTCCATCGCTCACCCAAATGGCGGGAGAATTTGAGTGATAAATCAACTAGTTTTATCCTCTGCAATTTAGATCTACTCTCTCTGAGACGATGGAGTTCCTTATCTCTGTATTGTGAGGTTCTAACCTCTGGACGTTTGGTCTCACATTGTGTAACGACAATCAGGTCATACACTCTGCTGAGACTTGTCTTTTACGATGTCGTGGGAGACTTGCCATCTGAGGATGTTGTGGAAGTTGCTCTCAGAGATGATGTTGTAGGCTTTGATTACTGTAGTTAGAGAATCGCTTTCTGTATTAATTGTTCCTTGCTGATAATGGTGAGCCCTCCAGTGAAATAATAAAGAGCACTTTAACCTTTTGACTCCCATACATGTCCACCAGCATTTGGTACTGCCGACTGTGCTAACAAAGCAAAAACCTTAACCCTTTGATTTCCTCACCCCATCCTCCAGCTTCCTGCAGAAAGCTGGTGGATAGTGTGAGGGAATCAAATGATAATTGGGTACATGTATTTAGCGCATTTTGGGCTCTAGGGTAGTGAGATACGCGGAGCAATTTTAGGTGGTTTAGGCCGGTTTTTTATAAATGTTTTAATATCCTTGGTTATGTTTGAATTAGTATTCAGGTGTGTTTCTTTTAAATCCCCTGTGCGATAAATTGGACGGAGTGGTCAACACCAGGGGCATCTGGTTAGATTATGTGTGTGAATGTATTGATATGTGTATTTAATTTTCTTTTACTTTCTTTTCCATGATGAAGTATTGTGTATGTCTTGAAACGGTTTAGCCATGATATGGCTCTACGCAGTCGGTTGGGCTTTAAACAAAAATGACAATAACAGCAATTCGAATCCAGTCGTCAGTTACCTTGTTTGCCAGCAGAACGGCAGAGTGTGGGAAATGACAAACCCTGGGACAAAGCTCCAATAACGCATACCACCCAGATTTAGAGAATGAAAGAGTCCTCCTTCACTTATTCTGGTTCTTCGTTCAAACCTAGGGAGCGTTCATAGTAAACCGGACGGACGGCCATGGACGGCTGACCTGCCGGCCGTGGCTTTGAAAGCGTTCATACTGCAAGGACAACGGAGCAAGGACGGCACGAGCCCATCAAAGATAAAATGGTGTGCACGAAGCTACAAAAGTTGATTTGATATTGTGGTGGTGGTGGAAGAAGAAAAGAAACATTGTACGTCCATTCCCTCGATTTGCTGTACATTCAATCTGTCCCAACCTCTCTGGCGATGTTTTCCCACACAGCTACAAGTATGTCTCTGTTAGTGATTTTATACCCTTCTCGTAAATGCAGGCCTTGATCTCACGGCAGCGTTAAGCTTCTCGTCGTACATGTTTTTTCTTGCAAGAAAGATAATTTAGTGTGAAATCAAGAGAAGAGTTCAGTCCCTTACCCGGACGGACTGGAAACTACAAGCACAACCGGAGAATTTCCGTCCAGTGTACGGGCGGGCCCGGCCAGGCTTACTATAAACACTCTTTCCGTCGCCAGTGAGAACAAACAGGGGTTTGCTGTACACGATCTTTTTGACAGGAAACGTTAATGGTCGTCCGTGGCACCCTTATATACAGGGCATACGATCTTAAAATATTACATTCATCATCTATCATCATCATCATCTCATCATCATCAATCACCATCATCATCATCATCATCATCATCATCATGAGATCTGCGCATGGCGTTGGTGATCATGGCCCTCTATACGAATCTATCCCTTGTCCCTGCAAGTACATCTCCCACCCTCTCTGTCTTCAGCTACTCTGCAAGTTAATCCAATATTTTCTCCCTGGGTCTACCTGGTGCTTTCTTTCCCTCCTGCTTTCCTGTTGTGACCAGGTGCTCTAATTTCTCTTTCTTCATAAAATGTCTTCTAAATGTTGCTTGGCTTTTCCTAATCTTCTTTATTAATGATCTTCATTGTCTTCTGCCTGCTTCAAGATTGTCTCGTTAGTTTTCTTTTGCTGTCCGCGGAACTCTCAACATTCTTCTTAGAAATTACATTTCAGTTGCCACAATTTTGTGTTTTGACTTGGCGTGTTGACTGTCCACGCCTTACAACAACCTTACGACAGTATCGTTTTACAAAACACCCAAGAACTCTCTCCCTGATGTTAATTGATAGGCATTTGTTGGTAAGAACGCTTGTCATCTTCTTGAATGCTGTTTTGGCTTTGATATTACACTGCTTCTAAATTCTTCCAGTGTCACTAACCCTTGACTCGCGACACGTTAAACAATATGACACGCAGCATGTTAGATTGGAGTGTTTAGTAGTCAAGCAACGGACTTCTGACTGGGAGATTGTCGGTTCGAACCCCCATCAGTTCAAAAAAAGGTAAAGAAAAAGAAAGAAAGAAAAAGAAAGAAACAAAGAAAGAAAGAAAAATATAGAAAGAAGAGAAAAGAAAGAGAAAGAAAGAGAAAAGAAAGAAAAGAAAGAAAGAAAAAGAAAGAAAGAAAGAAAGAAGAAAGAAAAAAGAAAGAAAGAAAAGAAAGAAAAGAAGAAAAGAAAGAAGAAAAAAGAAAAAAGAAAAAAAGAAAAAAAAAGAAAAAGAAAAAAAGAAGAAAGGAAAAAATACAGAAAGAAAGAGAGAAAGAAAGAAAAAGAAAGAAAGCAAGAAAGGGAAAAAAAGACAGACAGACAGAAAGAAAGAGAGAAAAAGAAAGAAAAAA
>JAPXFY010000027.1:26683485-26688485 GCA_030674185.1 Monoplex corrugatus | reverse complement strand
ACTGTTTTTTTTTTTCCACTTGGCTGCTTTATCTTTGAAAGTGAGAGTACATCATCATCATCATCATGTCCCCTGCTGCATGGCGTTAGCGATCAAGGCATTCCATATGCATCTATCCCTAGTCGTCGCAAGCAAATCTTCCGCCCTTTCTGTCCTCAGGCACTCTGCAAGTCCGTCCAATATTTTCTTTCAGGGTGTACCTTGTGTTCTCTTTCCCTCCAGCTGTTCTGTTGTGACCAGGTGTTCTAATTCCCCTTTCCTCATAAAATGGCCTTTAAATGTTGAGTACAGTGTCTACACATTATTGGTAAAAACTGGGATAACTGATGATAACTACTCTGTCTTTCCCTCCGCCCCTCCCTCCCTGTACTTCGTCTACTCTCTTCCATGTACTTTTTAGTTCTACAAATTTTGATGGTGTATATCATAAGATAATGTTGACACAGAACCTAGTTACTGCACACGAGTCAAGACAAAAATATGTCAGTGATAAGTAGTTAATCTGTTTTGCAGGAGATCAGTCTTTCATTGGGAGAATGTGTGCAGACTGTGCAGCAACATATTCCCTGCATAGTGTGCGCAAAACAACACGCATACACACATTCAAGAAAAAACTGGATGGAAAATGAAAGAAACACACAAAGAAACACACAACTAGGTGGCTGTCACTACGTTATCTTTTTTTTTTCTGTTCTCGTTTTCTCTCTGAACCACACTCAGTTATCCAAAACATGTGTGACTGCCCACGTTCAAGCCAACAGAAACCAGAAGAAAAAAAAAAACACGAAAAAAGAATAAGAACGCGTATTTAATACAAGACAAGACAGGCGCAAATTTGTGGCCAAGTGGCCTTTGTCAAGCGTAAGATCACAAACAAAACGAACACCAGATACAACAAAATTTGGAGAAAAAGACTGAAACTTCCCTGCTGTTTCCGTCCAGTGTGAGAAAAGGGAAATTTCAGTCTTTTTCTCCTAATTTTTGTATCTCGTGCTGTACACGGCGTCTTCTTCAGAAATGGCTGATTTGAGACACTTTTTGGTTGTTGTTTTTTTCCCCTTGCTCGCTGTGACCTTGACATTGGAGCAAACACTTCCTAACGCTTGCATTAGCGACTGCTTTATAATCTGCATGTGTGCATCTTTGATCCAACTTTGGCGAAGATCCATCTGGAAACACCTGAGAAAATCTTGCTAACACATGTTTGTCATACCACACACACACACACACACACACACACACCACACACACCACACACACACACACACCACAACACACACACACAACACATCCACCATACACACACAACACACACAATCACACGCGCGCGCGCGACACACAACACACAATCACCAATCACAGGCGGCACGCATACACACACACCACACACACACACAAAGATACACACACACACACTAATACACACACACACACTCTCTCTCTCCCTTTCGCTCTCTTTCTCTCTCTCTCTCCCTCTCGCTCTCTCTCCCCCCTCTCTCTCTCACTCTCTCTCACTCTCTTTTCTAACTCTCTTTTACTCACTCTCTATCACTCTCTCTCTCTCTTACTCTCTCTACTCTCTCTCTCTCCACTCTCTCCCTCACTCTCTCTTACTCTCTCACTCACCCTCACTCTCTCTCCTCTCTCTCTCTCACTCTCACTCTCTGTCTCTCTCTCTCTCACTTCTCTCACTCTCATCTCTTCTCTCTTCTCTCTCTCTCTCTCTCTCTCTCTCTCTCTCTCTCTCTCTCTCTCTCCTCTCTCTCGTCGATATGAAAAAATCTCCTTTTGAAAAAAACAAAAAAAATATCGAAAAAAAAAAAAACGCTTACTACTTTACTTCTGAAGAGTGGTTTTACTTCCAGTGACAGATGTCAATATTACTCTTCATATAGTTTGCTTTAGTCGTTGGAAATAATCTAAGTATACAGCAAAGGCAAGCCATTTTTGGTTTGAAGTGTGTGGAATGGGAAATGGGGTTATCTTGTTTCAACAGATCATGAGTGTTGAACAGAAGTCGATCATACTTCATTTTGGGATTTACTTTGTGGGTAGATTGTAATGCTTGTAAACCAAATTGGTTCTCGTTGTATGTGAGCCTGGTATCTTTCGTGCCACCACACACACACACACACACACACACACACACACACACACACACACACACACACACACACACAACCACACACACACACACGCACGCACGCATGCACGCACTCGCGTACATACACAACACACATACGCACACATATGTATATACTATATATAATATATATAATATATATATATATATGGGGTGTGTGTATGTGTGTATACTATATATAAACATATATATATATATATATATACATACATAATTGAATACATGTATATATATATACATATGTATGTACATCCGTGTGCGTGTGTGTGTGTGCGTGCGCGCGCGCGGCGTGTGTGTTGTGTGTGTGTGTTGTGTGTGTGTGTGTGTGAGTGAGTGAGAAAGTGCATGTGTGTATGCGTGTGTGTGTATGTGTATGTGAGTGTGTGCGAGTGTATGTGTGTGTTGTGCGTGCGTGCGTGCGCGCGCATGTGTTGTGTGTGTCTGTCTGTGTGAATGTGTACTTGTGCGTGTGTTTGTTTTTATATATGTATATGTGTAAGTGTATGTGTGTGTGTGTGTGTATGTGTGTGTGTTGTGTTGTGTGTGTGTGTGTGTGCGTGCGTGCGCGCGTGCGTGGGTGCGTCGGTTGTTTGTTTATTTTGATCATGTTGCTTTTTATGTTTTTCTTCTATTGTTGTGTTTATATTGTATTGATGTTATCATTATATTGTATTGATGTTGTCAATGCCGCTGTTTATGCATTGTTGTTGTTTATTTGTTCTTAATTGTGTGTCGTTGTTCTTTTTTCATTTTTGAAATTTTATGTTGCTAATGTGTATGTGCGCACATGCGTGTGTGTATGTGTATGCGTGTGTGCGTATATGTGGTGAGGAGAGAGAGAGAGAGAGAGAGAGAGAGAGAAAGAGAGAGAGACAGAGAGATATAAAGAGAGAGAGAGAGAAAATCAAGACAGACAGAGAGAGAGAGAGAAGAGAGAGACAGACAGAGACAAACAGAGACAGACAGAGATAGAGAGACAGAGAAAAGAAAGAATGGTTTGTGGGTGGGTGCACATACGCGTGGTGGCAAACGTTTTCCTTCTTCTGCGTCCGAAGATACGTACGGTCGTTGTCGTTCAAACTAGGCCTGTTATTATCATATAATCAAAGGACATAACTCTTGAGAATTATCTCCCATTTTGTATAGAACTTGTCAAATCTAACACAGTTTGCGTTACCCATTCAGCTAGCATAGAAGCAGATACCAAGTACAAAAACAGTAAGCTCAGAACACTCCTCACATAATGTATAGAACTTGTCAAATCTAACACAGTTTGCGTTACCCATTCAGCTAGCATAGAAGCAGATACAAGGTACAAAAACAGTTAGCTCAGAACACTCCTCATGGGAGATAATTCTCAAGTGTTATGTCCTTTGATTATATTATAAAAATTCTCCCTGCTACCTTCTTATTTCTTTACTATTATTAGCATGATACATAATATAAAAAAAGCTGTTTTACTGTGGAAAAGTGCTACGAGCATGCTTAAGCCGTGGGCTCTTCACTTTATACAAATAAATAAGATCGTCATTACTATTGTTGTTACTATTAAGCCAGTAACTGTGCGTGCGTATGCACGACCTGGAAGGAAGAAAAGCATGGCTATCTCCCTTGATGCGGTAAAGCAATCGAAGTCAAAAAGAAACCAGGAAAATGTCTTTAACCTGACAGAATATAACTGTCTGGAATGAAACATCATCATCATCATCACCATCATCATCATCATCATCATCATCATCATCATCAAGTGCCCTGCCACAAGGCGTTAGCGATCATGGCCCCTCCATATGCATCTGTCCCTTGTTGCCGCAAGCACATCTTCCACCCTCTCTGTCTTCAGCCACTCTGCAAGCCCGTCCAATATTTTTTTCCCTGGGTCTACCTGGTGCTCTCTTTCCCTCCAGCTTTCCTGTTGAGACCAGGTGCTCCAATTCCCCTTTCCTTATAAAATGGCCTCTAAATGTTGCCTGTCTTTTCCTAAACTTCTTTATGAATGATCATCTTGTTTGTCTGCCTCCATCGAGACTGTCTCGTTTGTTTTCTTTGCTGTCCATGGAACTCTCAACATTTTTCTTAGAAACCACATCTCAGCTGGGAATAAAACAATGCCAACGAAACATGAAAAGTTTGAGGAAACGGTGTTTTGCTTCATTTCTGTTGTTGAATGGGCATGTGGTGTTCAGAATGAATGCCCTGGATTTCAAAGGGTTCTCAACGGGCCAGCTAGTGATGTGGGTAAACGTATGAATTCCAATCGGAAGATCCTGGGTTCGATCCTCCCTGGCTATCTCCCCACCTGGCGAGTAAAGGGTGGATAGTTTTCAGATCATCCAGGTCAAAAAACGTGCAGACCTACCAAATGCCTATACCCCTTCACACGCAGAATATTGAATACACAGGTTAAAGATCCTGTAATTGGTGCCAGTGTCCAGTGCTTAATGGGTACGAGCCTACCTGGGCACCTCCCCATCTGTCGGGTCATCATCATCACGGTCATCATCATATCATCATGATCATCATGATCATGATCATCATCTCATCATCATCATCATCATCATCATCATCATTTGCCCTGCCGCATGGCGTTGGCGATCATGGTCCCCGATATGCATCTATCCCCTGTCGCTGTAAGTACATCTCCCACCCTCTCTTACTATCCCCAGCCACCCTGCAAGTCCGTCCAATATTTTCTCGGTGGGTCTACCTGGCGCTTTCTTTCCATGCAACTTTCCCGTTGTGACCAGGTGCTCTAATTCCCTTTTCCTCCTAAAATGTCCTCTAAATGTTGCTTGTCTTTTCCTAATCTTCTTCATAAAACATCTTCGTGTGTCTGCCTCCTTCAAGACCGTCTGTTTGT
>JAPXFY010000027.1:26675985-26678485 GCA_030674185.1 Monoplex corrugatus | reverse complement strand
TACCGTAAAGCTAGGTGGTATCTTGTCTACCGTAAAGCGAGGTGGTATCTTGTCTACCGTAAAGCGAGGTGGTATCTTGTCTACCTTAAAGCTAGGTGGTAACTTGTCTACTGTAAAGCTAGGTGGTAACTTGTCTACTGTAAAGCTAGGTGGTATCTTGTCTACCGTAAAGCGAGGTGGTATCTTTTCTACCGTAAAGCTAGGTGGTATCTTATCTACTGTAAAGCTAGGTGGTATCTTGTCTACTGTAAAGCTAGGTGGTATCTTGTCTACTGTAAAGCTAGGTGGTATCTTGTCTACTGTAAAGCTAGGTGGTATCTTGTCTACTGTAAAGCTAGGTGGTATCTTGTCTACCGTAAAGCTAGGTGGTATCTTGTCTACCGTAAAGCGAGGTGTTACTACCGCGGCATGAAGCTAGGTGGTATCTTGTCTACCGTAAAGCGAGGTGGTATCTTGTCTACCGTAAAGCTAGGTGGTATCTTGTCTACCGTAAAGCGAGGTGGTATCTTGTCTACCGTAAAGCTAGGTGGTATCTTGTCTACCGTAAAGCTAGGTGGTATCTTGTCTACCGTAAAGCGAGGTGGTATCTTGTCTACCATAAAGCTAGGTGGTATCTTGTCTACCGTAAAGCTAGGTGGTATCTTGTCTACCGTAAAGCTAGGTGGTATCTTGTCTACCGAAAGCGAGGTGGTATCTTGTCTACCGTAAAGCGAGGTGGTATCTTGTCTACCGTAAAGCGAGGTGGTATCTTGTCTACCGTAAAGCGAGGTGGTATCTTGTCTACCGTAAAGCGAGGTGGTATCTTGTCTACCGTAAAGCGAGGTGGTATCTTGTCTACCGTAAAGCGAGATGGTATCTTGTCTACCGTAAAGTGAGGTGGTACATTGTCTACCGTAAAGCGAAGTGTTATCTACACGGCGTGAAGTGAGGTGGTACATTGTCTACCATAAAGCGAGGTGGTATCTTGTCTACCGTAAAGCGAAGTGGTATCTACACTGCGTAAAGTGAGGTGGTACATTGTCTACCATAAAGCGAGGTGTATCTTGTCTACCATAAAGCGAGGTGGTATCTTGTCTACCGTAAAGCGAGGTGTTATCTTGTATACTGTAAAGCGAGGTAGTATCTTGTCTACCGTAAAGCGAGGTGGTACACTGTCTACCATAAAGCGAGGTCGTACATTGTCTACCATAAAGCGAGATGGTACATTGTCTACCATAAAGCGAGGTGGTACATTGTCTACCATAAAGCGAGGTGGTACATTGTCTACCATAAAGTGAGGTGGTACATTGTCTACCATAAAGCGAGGTGGTACATTGTCTACCATAAAGTGAGGTGGTACATTGTCTACCATAAAG
The DNA here is from genome assembly GCA_030674185.1 of Monoplex corrugatus. Taxonomy (NCBI): domain Eukaryota; kingdom Metazoa; phylum Mollusca; class Gastropoda; order Littorinimorpha; family Ranellidae; genus Monoplex; species Monoplex corrugatus. The sequence continues at coordinate 26,677,130 of JAPXFY010000027.1, read as the reverse complement.
CGAGGTGGTACATTGTCTACCATAAAGCGAGGTGGTACATTGTCTACCGTAAAGCGAGGTGGTACATTGTCTACCATAAAGCGAGGTGGTACATTGTCTACCATAAAGCGAGGTGGTACATTGTCTACCATAAAGCGAGGTCGTACATTGTCTACCATAAAGCGAGGTAGTACACAGTCTACCATAAAGAGAGGTGGTACATTGTCTACCATAAAGCGAGGTGGTACACAGTCTACCATAAAGCGAGGTGGTACATTGTCTACCATAAAGCGAGGTGGTACATTGTCTACCATAAAGCGAGGTGGTACATTGTCTACCATAAAGCGAGGTGGTACATTGTCTACCATAAAGCGAGGTGGTACACAGTCTACCATAAAGCGAGGTGGTACATTGTCTACCATAAAGCGAGGTGGTACACAGTCTACCATAAAGCGAGGTGGTACATTGTCTACCATAAAGCGAGGTGGTACACAGTCTACCATAAAGCGAGGTGGTACATTGTCTACCATAAAGCGAGGTGGTACATTGTCTACCATAAAGCGAGGTGGTACATTGTCTACCGTAAAGAAAGGTGGTACATTGTCTACCGTAAAGAAAGGTGGTACATTGTCTACCGTAAAGAAAGGTGGTACATTGTCTACCGTAAAGAAAGGTGTTACATTGTCTACCGTAAAGAAAGGTGGTACATTGTCTACCGTAAAGAAAGGTGGTACATTGTCTACCGTAAAGAAAGGTGGTACATTGTCTACCATAAAGCGAGGTGGTACATTGTCTACCATATAAAGCGAGGTGGTACATTGTCTACCGTAAAGAAAGGTGTTACATTGTCTACCGTAAAGAAAGGTGTTACATTGTCTACCGTAAAGAAAGGTGTTACATTGTCTACCGTAAAGAAAGGTGGTACATTGTCTACCATATAAAGCGAGGTGTTACATTGTCTACCGTAAAGAAAGGTGTTACATTGTCTACCGTAAAGAAAGGTGGTACATTGTCTACTATATAAAGCGAGGTGTTACATTGTCTTCCGTAAAGAAAGGTGGTACATTGTCTACATATAAAGCGAGGTGTTACATTGTCTTCCGTAAAGAAAGGTGGTACATTGTCTACTATATAAAGCGAGGTGGTACATTGTCTTCCGTAAAGAA
>JAPXFY010000027.1:26658485-26665985 GCA_030674185.1 Monoplex corrugatus | reverse complement strand
TATTACAGACGGCAAATACATTATTCATCATCATCATCAGGTGCCCTGCCGCATGGCGTTGGCGATCATGGACTTCCATTTGTCTCTATCTCTCGTTGCCCCTAGCATCTCCCCCACCCTCCTCGTCCCCAGCCACTCTGCAAGTCTGTCCAGCATTTTCTCCCTGGGTCTACCTGGTGCTCTCTTTTCCTCCAGCTTTCCCGTTGTGACCAGGTGCTCCAAATCCCCCTTCCTCATAAAATGGCCAATAAATGTTGCCTGTCTTTTCCTAATCTTCCTTATCAGTGATCTACTTGTGTCTGCCTCCATCAAGACTGTCTCGTTTGTTTTCTTTGCTGTCCATGGAACTCTCAACATTCTTCTGAGAAACCACATCTCGGCTGCCTCAATCTTGTTCTTGCTTCAGATGGCAAATACATTATTGCAGATTGAAAATACATTATTTTGCAGATGGGCAAATACATTATTGGGAATGACAAATACATTATTACAGCTTGACTTCTGCAATCCTGACACCTAGTACTATCTAGCACCCAACAGCAGCAGCCAACTGGAGGATAACATACTGATATTTCAGATGGGTCTGTTCTCCAAACTCGTAAAAACTCATTGCACATTACACATAATCAGACTTTCCAGTGGTACATGTACACAGAACTCAAGCGGTTAGGTGAGCTGACCACACTCCACTATGCTCTTGTACAGTCTGCATCTTTGGTGCGTCTCCATGCCGGGTGTTTTCATGTTTCCATAAGGCTGCTGGACCATAGAAACTCATGCTCACGTCTCACGCCTCACGTCTCATGCTTCACGCCTCACGTTTCATGCATTGGGCCACAGGAGCTCAAGCCTCACTGCTCACGCGTCTGTTTTGTGATGACGGTGCCAGAATACAGTGCCGTTTGCTCAATTGATCAGAGACAATATTCGTGGTTTCTTTCTTTTTCCGAAGATGGATTCTTCCGACGAAGAATACCTCCTGATTTTGCTCTTGCTCAGGAGGAGGAAGCGAAAGAGACAAAGTATATGGTGCCGAGAACATTTCTTCCTTACAGAATCACGAGGAGAATTCCACCGTACATTCCATCATCTCCTTAACTTTGGGTTCGTTCAGAATCTTCGAAAAGTCTTCCCAAAGTTGTGTTTTTTAATCTTTGTCCTTGTAGTCAGACACACGCAGATTCTAGAGGAGAGGCCTTGCCCGGACCAACTCGATCAATTTTTCTTTGCAGTCATCCATTCTTCATGTGAGGAGAATTGAAATGGCCAGTGGTAACCAGGAACTTCAACTTCACGCATCGGAAAAAGTGGACATTCCCACTTCTCCGCTCACACGCGAACCATGATGCATGAAGTGTGAGTGGAGTAGCATGGCCCTGTGCAAGAGAGACCTTGTCTGTTCACTTTTCTATTTTTCTAGACAAATAAATAAATAAATGAATAGATGAACAGATAAATAAATAAATAGATAAATAAATAAAAAAGATAAAGCAGTATGTAGATAAGTTAACAAATGAGAAATAAATAATAAATACACACATAGACACACACCCGCACAAAGACACACTCACACAGACACACACGGACAGACAGACAGACAGACACACACATACACACACACACACAAACACACACACAAACACACAGACACACACACACACACACACACATATATATGTATCATCATCATCATCATCAGGTGCCCTCCGCATGGCGTTGGCGATCATGGACTTCCATCTGCCTCTATCTCTCGTTGCCCCTAGCATCTCTCCCCACCCTCCTCGTCCCCAGTAAAACTATGTCCACCCTATCCTGTCCCACTTTAGCATTAAAATATCCCATTATTACTGTAATATCCTGTGATTCGCATTGATCCTTGGCCGTCTCTGATACTTCATAAAGTTAATTTCGTCCTGAGTGCTTGCGGATGTTGGTGCATATGCTTGGATGATGTTGGTATCAAATGGCTTACTCTCTAACTTAATCAGCAAAACTCGGTCTGACACAGCGCAGTATCCTTTGGATGATTTTGACTTGTCCTTTTCTATCATGATGCATATTCTTTCATGTGTTTCCACCAGAATATATTTCTGTAGGCCTATATTTGCCTGATGTTATCATGCCTGCCCCCTTCCATCTCACTTCTCCTAGTCCTAAAAAAATGATGTTAAGCCTTTCCATTGCCATTTTGACATTTTCCAATTTTCCCCTTTGCAGCAGCGTCCTTATACTCCATATTGCAATTTTTATGTTGGTTTTATATATTCAACGCAGTAGTTTGCTAACTGTCGGGCGTCACCTGCGCAGCATGACGGTCCCTACCAGACAAAAGTGCTCCACAGGAACCCCTTTTTATGATGTTATCATCCTTTTTCGTGTTTTGGCTGGCCGTGGTGAACTTAGGATTGTCATCATCATCATCAGGTGCCCTGCTGCATGGCGTTGGCGATCATGGCCTTCCATCTGTCTCTATCTCTCGTTGCCCCTAGCATCTCCCCCACCCTCCTCGTCCCCAGCCACTCTGCAAGTCCGTCCAGCATTTTCTCCCTGGGTCTACCTGGTACTCTATTTCGCTTAGGATTGTACGATTGTGGTTTCCCGTTGCCTTCCATCGGTTTTTGTGCGGACTCTCCGCTAGCCAACACACAAGGCAGTAGGGGTGATTTTCTGTCAGGGTTTACTCCCTTAGCCTTATTCTCTCCCAAGATAACCACAAGACAATGGTGCTATTTACCCACAGCTGGGGGTCTGGTTCGTGGGCACCAGGGCATGTCCACACGCCCGTGGGCCTGCGTGCCGCACGTCTGGGGGCCAGACCTCCTCCGTGTTCTCGGGTTTAGTCTAAGTCCGTGAGGCGCTCAGTTACCACACGTCGCCACGAGATGGCACAACGTAGGGCTCGCTGATGGAGAGACTATGAACCGACAGAGAGAGACTTAGCGCATTCTGCCCTCCTTTTCGCATGGCTGCAAGCAGCGGTGCTCACCAGCGGTGCAGGCTGAAAGCAAGAGGTGACAAGCACACAGTCACTAGCCAACACAATAGACGCGTCACATCAGCCATTTGACATGCATGTATGCGTACACACACACACACACACACACACACACACACACACACACACACACACACACACACACACACACACACACAGATATATATATATATTATATATATATATATGTATGTATATATATATTCAAGATTCAAGATTCAAGATTCAAGATCACTTTAATGTCTCTTTAGAGAAATTCAGTACATGTTCAGCGTAAAATTCTGCAATAGACAAACAATTACATAACTCCCGCTCTCTCACACTCCTTTAGTCACTCACACTCCAATCTTGTTCAGATACTCAACTGACCTATTTACAAAAGACATTCTTGCTCTGTTGGTGGAACATTTCAGAGTTCTGTACCTTTTTGATGATGGCAAGAGCTCATAATGCTTAGCTAGCACGTGAGTGGATTCACCTAAGATCATTCTCGCCTTGCTCACAATACGACACTCATATAGTTCATTAATGCTCCTCTGTTGTACTCCCACTACTTTGCCACTCACCTTCACCACCCTGTCCAACACTCTCTTATTCTTCACACTCAGACCAGCAAACCAGCACAAAAATCCAAAAGTTAAGACAGATTCAATAAAACAACGATAGAAATTACCAAGAATGGACTCATTCATACGCAGAGACCTAAGTTTTTGAAGACAGAAAAGGCGTGACTGACATTTTTTGTGTATTATTTGCGTGTTTGTATCAAAGGTGAGTTTGCTGTCAAGAATCGTTCCAAGATACTTATACTCATTCACACGCTCAACTTTCACACCATTGATAAAAAGGTCAGGGATCACACCGGGCTCTCTCTGGAAATCCACGATCATCTCCTTGGTCTTTCTAACATTTAGATCCAAAAAGTTGTCTGTACACCAGGTAGTGAACTTAACTACTTCTTGGTTGAATGTTGTGTCTGAGTTGGAGAGGTCTTGGATTGCTGTGTCATCTGAATATTTTATAACAGGAGTGAGATCAGTGCCAGAGCAGTCATTGGTGTAGAGAGTAAAGAGGACAGGAGAGAGGACTGTACCCTGAGGAGCGCCCGTTGAGGTGGAACGAGAGTCAGAGAGTGTATGATGAAAAGAGACAGTTTGAGAACGATTAATAAGAAAATCTATTATCCAGAGAATGAGCTTAGGACAAACATTGAGTTTGAGGAGTTTGAGTGCCATGAGATGAGGTTGAATAGTATTGAATGCTGAAGAGAAGTCTACAAATAGAATGCGTACGAAAGAGCCTGGCTTTTCTACATGAGTGTATGCGTTGTGTAAAAGAGTGAGTGTTGCGTCATCAGTGGATCTGTTTTGTTTGTATGCAAACTGAAAAGGGTCAAGAGAGCGCTGTGTCTGGGTTTGTACCTGGCGTAAGACTATCCGTTCAAAGCATTTCATTACTATGGAGGTCAAGGCTACAGGTCTAAAGTCATTGAGCAGTTTTGGACCTTTGGATTTTGGAACAGGAGAAATGATCGAGTTTTTCCAGAGAGAAGGCACAGCGCAGACTCTAAGCGACCATGAAAACAGCATGCTAAAAACATATGACAACTGACTAGCGCACGTGCGTAACAACCCTCCACTGATATAGTCTGGTCCAACAGCTTTGTGAATGTTCTGTTTTCTAAAAATAGCCTCAACAACAGAGCCGTCGATCCCACCGTCATCACTTTCCTTTCCCCGCCCCCTTTCCCTCAAATCATTCATAACATCAAGTAACTGGTCTTTCAAGTCTTGCCTCTCAAACCTACAATAAAACTCATTCAGAGAGTTGGCAAACTTGATCTTTTCATCCTCAGGGAGGGAACATCTCTGTTGTGGCTTATTCTGGCCAGTAAGGACTTTAATCCCCTTCCACGCATCTTTCATATTACCACGAAAAAATGTTTGCTCTACTTTGTTTTTATATTCTGCTTTGGCTATCCTTAGTTCTTCTCTTAATTTCTTCTGAACCTGCTTCCTCTTCACCCTATCCCCACTCTGGAATGCTATTTTCTTCTCATTAATGGTATGTTTCAGTGACTTTGTGATCCACGGCTTGTTGTTGGGAAAAACTTTTACTTCTTTTGTCGGAATAAGCATGTTTTCACAAAATGTAACATAATCAGAGATGACGTTGGTAGCTTCGTCAATAGAATCAGAAGTGTCAATAAACATATCCCAGTCTGTACATTCATAACATGCCTGCAGTTTTGAAACATCTTCACTAGACCAAACTTTAACTTTCTTCTTTACAACTGGCTGGGTTTGAACAACAGGTCTGTAAGCAGGGATTAAATGAATGGCTTGGTGATCGGATTTACCTATCTCAGGGAGAGGAAAAGATTTAAAAGCAGAGGTGATGTTACCATAGCATCGATCAGGTTTTCCATTTAGACGGGTATTGCAAGTTACATACTGTTTAAAAGAAGGTAAAGTCTGTTTCAGGTCACAAGAGTTGAAATCACCAAGTACAAAATTTGGGGCATCTGGTGAGAGTGTTTGTAAATAATGCACAACATCGGCAATTTCTGTCACAGCACGTGAAGTGTTGGCTTTCGGATGGCTATAAATAACTGTCACAAACACTTGTCCAAATTCGCGTGGCAGGTATTTGGGTCTGAGAGACAAGGAAATCAGTTCAAGGTCAGGGGTACACAGAGTTTTTCTGACGGTGACGTTGGCTCGGTGACAAAACTGCTGACTGATGTAAACACACACACCGCCACCGCCGCTCTTGCCGCTGACTGCCAAGTCTCGGTCACAGCGGAATGGAGTGCCAAAACCATCTATGAAGACGCTATCATCGCTGATATTGTCGTCGAACCATGTCTCAGCGAAGCATAGTAGAGAGGCAGATCTGTATTCATGCATGTAATTGACATTAGCACAAAGTTCGTCAAAATTATAATTTGGGGCTTTGGGGCGCAGGGAGCGCGTGTTGGCCATGATGATGGAAGGGAGGGGAAGGTGGGTTTTATCACGTCGTAACCTCCGTCGTACACCCCCTCGGTGGCCAGGCCGTCTGCGTTTCTTCCTGCAGCTGTCACTGTCGGTGTATATATATATATGTGTGTGTGTGTGTGTGTATGTATATACATATAGATAGATTAGATTAGATAGATAGATAGATAGATAGACAGACAGACAGACAGATAGATAGATAGATAGATAGATAGATAGATAGACAGACAGATCGACAGACAGACAGATAGGTAGGTAGATAGATAGATAGATAGATAGATAGATAGACAGATAGATAGATAGACAGATATGTTTATTGCCACCGTAATTGGTTTTCACTTGAAATTAAACATTTATGAAACTGTACAGTTTCACTCGATTGATGAAAATGTATTGTAACTATGTTCTAGCGGCTTTCTTTCTTTCTTTTGTGTTTGTTTGTTTTCAGATTTCACGTTGGCCGGATTGTCAATTTTTGGGCCGAAGCAGATTGAATTTCAGTTGAACTTATCATCTAGTACTGCTGCCTCGTATTTTGGTAAGATTGACATTACTTACTTTGTCAGTGAGAGATACTAAAGTTTTTTTTTAGGATAATTATATGTGTGTTTGTGTGCGTGTGTGTGTTTGTGTGTCTGTGTTTGTGTGTGTATGTGTGTGTGTGTGTGTGTTGTGTTGTGTTGTGTTGTGTTGTGTTGTGTTGTGTTGTGTTGTGTTGTGTGTGTGTGTGTGTGTGTGTGTGTGTGTGTGTGTGTGTGTGTGTGTGTGTGTGTGTGTGTGATACAGTTTTATTCATTATATACTTTTTGAAGACTAGTGCTACTGCTACCTGTTTTGGGGATTTTATGTTGTGATCTGTTGTTAGTTTTGACGAACTGACAATGTTAATACATGCACTTGTGTGTGTTTTTCTAATGGATTTATTAATAGTATCTACTGGATTTATTAATAGTAGTAGTAGTAGTAGTAGTAGCAGCAGTAGTAGTAGTAGTGTTGTTGTTATTATGATGATGATTATTATCATTGTTATTTATATTATTATTATTATTATCATCATCATAATCATCATCATCATCATCATCGTTATTATTGTTGTTGTTGTTGTTGCTGTTGTTGTTGCTGACGATGTTGTTTTCGTTGCTGCTGCTGCTGTTGCTGTTGGTGATGGTTGTGGTAAAAATGAAAAAAAAAGTAAAAGTTTGAGAGAGAAAAGTGTTTTCAATGTTAAAACAGTGCGCTGTGGCCTTTGAGCATGGGAACAAGAACATAAAGGCTGGAGATAATTCAAATAGTTTGTGTAAGCACATGTGGCAAAAAGACCTTTTCTTGATTGTGTTTCAGTGACAGATATTGGCTAGATTGAAAAATACATTGTCCTTGTACTTTTCGTTCAATATGTCTGCTTTGGTTGTATCTTATTGCAAGATGTTGGCTAGATTGACAAATGTGTTGTCCTTGTACTTTTTGTTCAGTATGTCTGCCTTGATTGTATCTTTTTGCAAGATG
>JAPXFY010000027.1:26610985-26653485 GCA_030674185.1 Monoplex corrugatus | reverse complement strand
GCACAGACAATATCTAGGATCAGTACAGCTGGATGCTACATGCAATACTGGCTGTGGCTGTACCATACAGGACTACAACCCTGTGGTGTGTGGTGTGTGTGGTGTGTGTGTTGTGTGTGTGTGTGTGTGTGTGTGTGTGTGTACACAGACAATATCTAGGATCAGTACAGCTGGATGCTGCATGCAATGCTGGCTGTGGCTGTACCATACAGGACTACAACCCTGTGTGTGGTCGGGACAACATCATGTACTATCACCTGCTACGCGGGATGTACCACTTCCTTCGCTGGCGATAAGACGGTACGTGTTGTACACAACGCTAGTTGCAAGTTTTATCTTGGTACTTAATGTAGACCTCTTCACTTTACTGTAAAAGGCTGTGAGTGAAGATGCAGACCTCTTTTTTTGCTGTAAAAGTCTGTGAGTGAAGATGTAGACCTCTTTATTTTTGCTGTAAAAGTCTGTGAGTGAAGATGTAGACCTCTTTATTTTTGCTGTAAAAGACTGTGAGTGAAGATGTAGACCTCTTTATTTTTGCTGTAAAAGTCTGTGAGTGAAGATGTAGACCTCTTATTTTTGCTGTAAAAGTCTGTGAGTGAAGATGCAGACCTCTTTATTTTTGCTGTAAAAGTCTGTGAGTGAAGATGTAGACCTCTTTATTTTGCTGTAAAAGTCTGTGAGTGAAGATATAGACCTCTTTATTTTTGCTGTAAAAGACTGTGACTGAAGATGTACACCTCTTTATTTTTGCTGTAAGAGGCTGTGAGTGAAGATGTAGACCTCTTTATTTTTGCTGTAAAAGTCTGTGAGTGAAGATATAGACCTCTTTATTTTTGCTGTAAAAGACTGTGACTGAAGATGTAGACCTCTTTATTTTTGCTGTAAAAGACTGTGACTGAAGATGTAACCTCTTTATTTTTTCTGTAAATGACTGTGAGTGAAGATGTAGACCTCTTAATTTTTGCTGTAAAAGGCTGTGAGTGAAGATGCAGACCTCTTTATTTTTGCTGTAAAAAACTTTGAGTGAAGATGCAGACCTCTTTATTTTTGCTGTAAAAGTCTGTGAATGAAGATGTAGACCTCTTAATTTTTGCTGTAAAAGTCTGTGAATGAAGATGTAGACCTCTTAATTTTTGCTGTAAAAGTCTGTGAATGAAGATGTAGACCTCTTAATTTTTGCTGTAAAAGTCTGTGAGTGAAGATGCAGACCTCTTTATTTTTGCTGTAAAAAACTTTGAGTGAAGATGCAGACCTCTTTATTTTTGCTGTAAAAGGCTGTGAGTGAAGATGCAGACCTCTTTATTTTTGCTGTAAAAAACTTTGAGTGAAGATGCAGACCTCTTTATTTTTGCTGTAAAAGACTGTGAGTGAAGATGCAGACCTCTTTATTTTTGCTGTAAAAAACTTTGAGTGAAGATGCAGACCTCTTTATTTTTGCTGTAAAAAACTTTGAGTGAAGATGCAGACCTCTTTATTTTTGCTGTAAAAGTCTGTGAATGAAGATGTAGACCTCTTAATTTTTGCTGTAAAAGGCTATGAATGAAGATGTAGACCTCTTTATTTTTGCTGTAAAAGGCTGTGAATGAAGATGTAGACCTCTTAATTTTTGCTGTAAAAGGCTGTGAATGAAGATGTAGACCTCTTAATTTTTGCTGTAAAGGCTGTGAGTGAAGATGCAGACCTCTTTATTTTTGCTGTAAAAAACTTTGAGTGAAGATGTAGACCTCTTTATTTTTGCTGTAAAAGTCTGTGAATGAAGATGTAGATCTCTTTATTTTTGCTGTAAAAGTCTGTGAGTGAAGATGTAGATCTCTTTATTTTTGCTGTAAAAGTCTGTGAGTGAAGATGTAGACCTCTTTATTTTTGCTGTAAAAGACTGAGTGAAGACTTTTCTACGTTCACTGACCTGGTGTAGAAGACTATGTGTAGTTACGGTATCACCTGTCTCAGGACGCCTTTGCAGCACTCTGAACGTCTCAAAGGCGCTAGCAGCACAAATGGCCTGTGACAGAAGACTCCATGTGAACCATGGCATATGCCATAACCTTCTTAACTTACTTACTGCACATTATGCCACTGGCGGTATATTGCAGCAACGAAGGTTCTCCACACCTATCTGTACAGTGTCCTAACCCAGGTGTGTTTAAGGGGTTTCAGTTCTTTTACTGTTTGTCGCCATACGTTTCCTGAATTTTCCCTTTTAGCGTCTTCTTTCTGATGTCCAGTAAAGGGCAGCCCAGATGTTTTCAGTTTCAGTTTCTCAAGACGACGTCTCCGCTTGGAATGAATACTCTATATTTCTAATGTCACAGATGCCATGTGTATGGTGATCATGGCGCAAGCCGTAAGCCTGCACATAAACCCATGAACTGGCCAGGTCTTGAGGCCCTACCTAGCCTATGTTTTACCTAGTCTATATTTTGTACTAGCACAGAGGATCCTACTTCTGCCAAATGATGTTGTCTGCTCTTTTTAGGGGGATGTGCCCGATCCATGTCCATTGCCTTTTCACGATAATGGTGTCCACACCGTGTTTAATTTAATTGCACTGTGGCCAACTGGTGGTGGTGGTTGTAGATGGTGGTAGGCCAGAAGATCTGTATTATTCTTAGAGGTTCTTTGTGTGGACAATTGATAGTTTGGTGCAGAGCCAGTGATTCTTCAGAGGTTCTTTGTGTGGACAGTTGACAGTTTGGTGCAGAGCCAGTGATTCTTCAGAGGTTCTTTGTGTGGACAGTTGATAGTTTGGTGCAGGGCCAGTGATTCTTAGAGGTTCTTTGTGTGGACAGTTGATAGTTTGGTGCAGGGCCAGTGATTCTTCAAGGTTCTTTGTGTGGACAGTTGATAGTTTGGTGCTGGACCAGTGATTTTTCAGAGGCTCTTTGTGTGGACAACTGACAGAATTGAACAGATAAAGTAAAAGTTTTCTCAAACACTGAGCCTCAATACCTAAGCTGTTTGAGCATCAGATTCATATGCTAACGTGAGTATTTTTTTTTTTTTACTGAACCATTTTCTGCACCGCTTGTATGTCCCTACCCCCACGCCGCTCATTTCGGCTCTTTAACACACGCCTAAACGTACAAGAGCAGGACATGAAGAGCCACCCAGTCTGAAATATGTTTTCACAATAATATGATAATAAGAAGAAGGGAGTGACAGTGACAATGCTATGGAGTTCCATTTTGGCTTGAGATGATGACCGGGCTGTACTCTACGCTTACTTTTATGACACATCTCTGAGTCAACCAGGCCCGAGAGTTACAAGTGCAGTATTGGTCATGAAATTTGAGCAAGGCCGTCAATGGCACATCTGTAATGTGGATGAGAATCGACTGTGTGGTATCAGTCTTCTCTTTTCCTGATGAGTCCATAACACACCCAACCATGAGTAGAATCTGATTAGAGCTGGAATACCTCACAAATTGTTGTTGTTGTTGTCGTTGTTGTTGCTGCTGCTGCTGCTGCTGCTGTTGCTGCTGCTGCTGTTGTTTTTGTTGTTGAATGCCCTTTTCCTAAAGAGCCCATCTCACATTCAGCTACGAGTAGGATCTGATTAGAGCTGAAATATTTGACAATTTATTGTTGTTGTTGTTGAATGTTCTTTTCCTAAATAATCCATGGCACACTCAACTGTGAGTAGGATATGATTAGAGCTGAAATATCTCACAGTTTGTTGTTGTTGTTGTTGTTGTTGTTGTTGAATGCTTTTTTTGCTAAAGAGTCCATAGCACACTGAACCATGAGAAGGATCTAATTAGAGCTGAAATATCTCACAATTTGTTGTTGTTATTGTCGTTGTCGTTGTCGTTGTTGTTGTTGTTGTTGAATGTCCTTTCCCTTAAAAAAAAAGTCCATATTACACTCAATCGTGTGTAGGATCTGGTTATAACTGAAATATCTCACAATTTGTTGTTGTTGTTCTTGTTGTTGCTGTTGTTGTTGTTGTTGTTGTTGCTGTTGTTGTTGCTGTTGTTGTTGTTGCTGCTGCTGCTGCTGTTGTTGTTGTTGTTGTTGCATGCCCTTTTCCTGAAGAGTTCATAGCACACTCAACTATGAATAGGATCTGATTACAGCTGAAACATCTCATAATTTGTCATTGTTGTTGGTGGTGTTGAATGTCCTTTTCCTAAAGAGTCCATAGCACACTCAACCGTGGGTAGGATCTGATTAGAGCTGAAACATCTCATAATTTCAACTAAGTAACACAACTCTTGAGAGTCACGGAGTTATCTCCCATGTAGAATTTCTCAAACCCAACACAGTTTGCGCTACCCATTCAGCTAGCATAAACGCTAGCTGAATGTTCTGAGCTTACCACTTTATGCTTTGTGGCTGCGTCTATGCTAGCTGAATGGGTAGCGCAAACTGTGTTGGGTTTGAGAAATTCTACATGGGAGATAACTCCGTGACTCTCAAGAGTTACGTTACTTAGTTGATATTTAAAATTCTCCCTGTTTCCCTCTTATTTCCTTTGGTATATCATAATTTGTCATCGTTGTTGGTGGTGTTGAATGTCCTTTTCCTAAAGAGTCCATAGCACACTCAACAGTGGGTAGGATCTGATTAGAGCTGAAATATCCCACAAATTGTTGTTGTTGATGTTATTGTTGTTGTTGTTGTGTTGTTGTTGTTGTTGTTGTTTTTATTGTTGTTGTTGTTGTTGTTGAATAATAAGTATTCCAGCTCATATTCTCCCAGTCAGTAGTCCGTTGTCATGATTCACGGACTAAAGAATGTGGACTCGCACTCGGTGTGCGCTGTATTAAAGCTAGTCTTTTTACTGACCATTTTAACGTAACTGTTGTTTCGATGTTGTCAGAGTAAGCTTAGACACGCCCCCTTCTTATAACTCTTCCCCCCCTTTTCTACTTCCATGGGATGGTATCCTCATTGGCAATTTCCCCTGAGGTGGATGCTGACGTAAAAGTGAATTGTATTAATCAGCCAAGGTTCTTCCATAATCGTAAGGTCGTAGAAGATTTCTTCCAGGTGGTGAAGACCTAAAGACTTTTTTTTAGATACGCAGCTTTAGTCGCATAATATAACATAAAAAAACTCACGAACTGTGGGTCATGAAGTTTGTTCGTCTGTTTGCTTGTGTTGTCAGAAATACAGCAACTGTAGCTGTGTGATGTTCAACTACACTGCTCAAGATGTGGCCGACTCCCAGCTGTGGATGGTGCAGGAGGGCAAGTGTCCGACACACTGTCCTTACCTGCCTATCATCTTGGCCGGCTTTGGTACTGCCATCTTTGTAGCTTTTCTGCCTCTCATGCCAATCATCACTGCTACACTCAGGTGTGTATCTCTCTGTCTCTGTCTTCTTCTGTCTCTCTGTCTGTCTGCCTGTCTGTCTCTTTTCTGCCTCTGTCTCTCTCTCACTATCTATCTACACATAATATATATATATATTATATATATATATTATTATATATATATGTATATATATATATATATGTATATATGTATGTATGTATGTATGTATGTATGTATGTATGTATGTATGTATTGCAGCTTCCTGTTTTATGTCGTTTAATATCTGTATCAGAATCTCTCTCTCTCTCTCTCTCTCTCGCTCTGTCTGTCTGTCTGTCTGTCTGTCTGTCTGTCTGTCTGTCTCTCTGTCTGTCTGTCTGTCTGTCTCTCTCTCTCTGAATTATTGTAACTCTCTGTTATCTGGTTTGCCTGCTTCTTCTGTAGCATGCCTCCAGCGTATATAGTTTTCTGCGGCCCGTCTTACCCTTTCTAAAAAAAAGAGCCGTGATCATGTCTCTCTCTCCCTTGCTTCATTTTCTCCACTGGTTGCCTGTTTCTCGAAGATTTTCATACAAAGCCAATATATTGTGCTATGAATGCATTAGCTGTATTGCACTCGCTTATCTTCGTGACCACTTCTGAATGTTCACCTTAGTTATCTTTGTGACCACCTCTGAATGTTCACCTTAGTTATCTTCGTGACCACCTCTGAATATTCACCTCAGTTATCTTCGTGACCACCTCTGAATATTCACCTCAGTTATCTTTGTGACCACTTCTGAATGTTCACCTTAGTTATCTTCGTGACCACTTCTGAATGTTTACCTTAGTTATCTTCGTGACCACCTCTGAATGTTCACCTTAGTTATCTTCGTGACCACTTCTGAATGTTCACCTTAGTTATCTTCGTGACCACTTCTGAATGTTTACCTTAGTTATCTTCGTGACCACTTCTGAATGTACACCTTAGTTATCTTCGTGACCACTTCTGAATGTTCACCTTAGTTATCTTCGTGACCACCTCTGAATATTCACCTTAGTTATCTTCGTGACCACCTGTGAATGTTTACCTTAGTTATCTTCGTGACCACCTCTGAATGTTCACCTTAGTTATCTTCGTGACCACCTCTCAATGTTCACCTTAGTTATCTTCGTGACCACCTCTGAATATTCACCTTAGTTATCTTCGTGACCACCTCTGAATGTTCACCTTAGTTATCTTCGTGACCACCTCTGAATATTCACCTTAGTTATCTTCGTGACCACCTCTGAATGTTCACCTTAGTTATCTTCGTGACCACCTCTGACTGTTCACCTTAGTTATCTTCGCGACCACTTCTGAATGTACACCATTCCTGACCTCTCCATTCTGCTTCTGTTACTACTTGTTTACGTATTTCTCGCTATAGATATAATAATAATAATAATTACAACATTTATATAGCGCAAAATCTTGATAAAAATCAAATCTAAGCGCTGAACAGACACATACGCACGCACACACACACACGCACGCGCGCGCGCACACACACACACACACACACACACACACACACACACACACACACACACATGGCTATAAATGGGGGAAAAGAAGAAAAGCAATGGAAAATTATAGAGAGCATATTATATACAATTATATACACGGGGGTGCAAAAGTAGGTATACAGTTATGAAAAAAGAAAACACGTACAATACTCAAAAACACGTACAATACTCATTGCATCTATTATACAAACAAATGAATATTGCATATACATGTAATAACAAGCACAGCCTTAATCCTTCAGATACTCAAACTGCTTGCCGTCGGTATTCACACACTCCTCTAATCGAGAGCGGAATTAAGCATTATAATAATGATGTGATACTTACTGTATACCTACTTTTGCACCCCCCCCCCCCCCCTCCCTGTATATAGATGTCTCACAATCGGTCCCAGCTCTTTTTCTGTCTGCTCTGTGCAACTGAAACGACCTTCCCTTGTCTGTTCGACGGTCACATACTCTCTGTCTTCCTTCCAGTCTAAGTTAAGGACACGCCTGTTTGTTTAGCAGTGATTTCCCCCTCTACGTGCTCACTTCTTCAACTCCGTTTTCTTCCTGTCCTTCCCCTCCTGGTATGTGCTTGCTCTCTGCCCTCGAGTTTTGATCATTGTGAGTGAATGCTTTAGCGAATGATGAGAGTATGGGCTGTGATCCCATTGGTTTATCCAGATTTGGTGCCTGATCAATGTCAACGTTGTTATTATCATTATTAGTATTGTTGTTATTATTATTATTATTATTATTATTATTATTATTATTATTATTATTATTATGATTATTATTATTATTGTTGTTGTTGTTGTTGTTATAATTAATTATTATTTTATTGTTATTTTTATTATATTATTATCATTATATTATTATTATCTTTTATGATTATTATTATTAATTTTATTATTATTATTATCATTATTATCATTATTATTATTATTATTTCATTATTATATCATTATATTATTATTATTATTATTATCATTATTATTATTATTGTTATTGTTATTATTACCATGAAATCAGTATCTATTCTATAACTTTCTCTAAACATAACCTACGGTAAGATCTTTCTATTTTCGCTATGTTTTCAATATACTTTTTTTTTTTTACTTATCCGGTGTTTATATAAGTTGGATATCGTGCCCTATTTTGATGTGCTCATTGCAAAACATAGGTTCTGCAAGTATTTCCATCTATCCGGCTTCCACATTCACAGTAAGCAGGGATTACATTCATTTATATGATGTTCATTTGTTTCTGGTCAATTTTTAAGCAAAACCCAAGTGGGTTTTTTTTTTCTAAGATCATTACTTCGGGGGACGTAGTTGAAACAATATCATTTGTTAGACCACATTTGGAATATGCAAATGCAATATGGTGTCCATCCTTGAAAAGACAGTCAGCGCAAATAGAAAGAGTACAAAGACGTGCAACAAAGCTATTAAATGAATGCAAAGATAAATCTTACGTAGAACGATTGAAGTATTTGAAATTACACTCACTTAAAGGCAGAAGGACAAGAGGTGACCTTATTCAAACGTATAAGATATTTAATGGAGTTGATAATATTTGTGTTGACTCACTCTTTTCTGTTTCACAATGTAATATCACAAGAAACAAGGAAGGAAAGATATTTATTCAGCACTGTCGCACTAACACAAGAAAATTGTCTTTTTCACATCGAGTAGCCCCTTTGTGGAATAAACTCCCAACTAACAAAAATTTGCACAAGATACTAACAAATTCAAGAATTTTTTGGACGAAATTCCAAAATTCAAGGAACTTTTCATCGATTATGATGATTAAAGGCCTTATTAGGCTTATGCAAACAAAAAGAAAATGTGCATTTTAACACCTGTATTAGAAATAGTTGAGAAAGAGGGGACGTAAATAGGCCGCAAGGCCTAGGCCATTGAAAGCTAGTCCCTATTACTACTACTACTACTACTATTACTACTACTACTACTACTACTACTACTACTACTACTACATTCCATTTATGATTGCTGTCTTTTAACCTTTTTTGTTTTTATCCAGGAAAGCTTGTGGCCTGTTACATATCGTTTCATATCGGCAATTCCTAGCCCTCCATTTTCAATGCTCGCAACAGCTATTTATCTACTCGTCTGGTCTTTCTTTTTCTTTATTACGAACAAATCCTGAAACTGTCTTCTGTATCTTACTACAGTATGTCATCTGGTGGATTGGGGAAGCAACAACTATACATGCACAGTTGTAGACAAAATGAGTGATTTAAAAACAACCAGCCCACAAGTAGGCATAATTTGTCTTTTCAACCATATCACAAGCAGCATTTAATAATAATAATAATAATAATAATAATAAATCACATTTATATAGCGCTATTCACCCACACATAGGTAAGGACTCACTGCGCTTTACATTAATTAGTTAATACACACACATACACACACAAACACACACACGTACACAGTTTACAAACAAACAAACACACACACCACACCACACACACACGCGCATACACACAAATATGCTGAGGTGGGGTACACTCAAGCCTGTTAGGCGAGAGACCCTTGACCCAAATTGCCATATATTCAGGACACAAAGTGAAGAATTACATAGAAAAGCAGAAAAAGAAGCAGAACATTGACAGCAATAAACCAGGGCTAGATGCACATTTGATAGTATAAAATCACTTTGATAGTACGAAAAATATGAGTATAGTAATCTAGAATCCTTGAAGGGTAGGCAAGGGTTAACATGTGTTGACGGATTCAGTTATTTTGAACAAAATCCAGCGCGAATTATTGAAAACATTTTGTTGCTGTTATGTACTCAAATACCATTAAATAACGATATGCAAAATACGTACAGGACAAATACAATTAAATAATGAACGACATGGCAAAATACGTACAGGACAAATACCATTAAATAACGATATGCAAAATACGTACAGGACAAATACCATTAAATAACGATATGCAAAATACGTACAGGACAAATACCATTAAATAACGATATGCAAAAATACATTTATAGCTATAGGGCATATTATGAGGAAAGGGGAATTAGAATTCCTGGTCACAACAGGAAAGCTGGAGGGAAAGAGAACACCTGGTAGACCCAGGCAGAACATATTGGACGGACTTGCAGGGTGGCTGAAGACAGAGAGGGTGGCAGATGTGATTGCAGCGACAGGGGACAGATTCGTGTGGAGGGCCATGATCACCAACGCCACGCGGCAGGGTACATGATGATGATGATGATGATGATGATGATGATGATGATGAACCATATCATATGCAAACTTTTTATCCCAAACCCTTACTCCACAAAAGTGATTTCAAATCAGCAGCGCCTTAACTTACTATCCATGACTTTTCAGTGATATGACTTCCTTGATCCAAAGTGCTTATTGACCGCAGCATGTCTTGACACTGTTACTGGTGATTAGCTTGAACATCCTCATTTCCTGTGTCCCTCTTGTGTATGAATTTCATAGTCTAACGCAATAAAGTATTTTGCATTCGCAGTCTCTCTCTGTGTGTGTCTGTCTCTGTCTCTGTTTCTGTCTCTCTGTCTCTCTATCTGTCTCTGTCTCTCTCTCTCTGGCTCTCGCTCTCTCCATCCCTCTCTCCCCCTCTCTCTCCCTCTCACCCTCTCTCTCTCTCTGTCTCTCTTCCTCTTCCTCTCTATCCTCCCTCTGTCTCTGTTTCTCTCTGTCTCTCTCCCTTTCTCTCTTTCTCTCTTCCTCTCTCTTTTCTCTGTCTCTCTGGTTCTCGCTCTCTCCTTCCCTCTCAATCTCCCCCTCTCCCCCCCTCTCTCTCTCCTTCTCTCTCTCCCTCTCTCCGTCTTTCTCTCTGTCTCTCTGTCTCTCATCTGTCTCTCCCCTCACTCTATGTCTCTCTATCTCTGTCTCTCTGTCTCTGTCTCTCTCTCTCTCCCTCCTCTCTCTCTCTCACTCTTTCTCTCTCTCTCTCTCAGTCTCTCTGTCTCTGTCTCTGTCTCTCTCTCTCTGTGTCTCTCTCTCTCTTTCTCTCTTCACTCTCCCTTTTTTTTTCTCTCTCTCTCTCTCTTTCTCTCTCTGTCTCTGTCTCGCTCTTTCTCTCTCAGACTCTCTCTCTCTCTCTCTGGCTCTCGCTTTCTCCCCCCTCCCTCTCTCTCTCTCTCCCTCTCTCTCCCTCCCCCTCTCTCCCTCTATCCCCATCTTTCTCTGTATCCCCGCTTCTCTCTCTCTCTCTGTGTCTCCCTTTCTCTCCCTCTCTCTCTTCTCTCTCTCTTTGGATCTCGTTCTCTCCCTCCCTTTCAATCCCCCCTCTCCTTCCCTCTCTTTCCTTCTCTCTGTCTCCCTCTCTCCATCTTTCTCTCTGTCTCCTTCTCTCATCTGTCTCTTTCCCCTCGCTCTCTCTCCTTCTCTCTCTCTCTCTCTCTTTCTCTCTTTGTCTCTCCATCTCTCTGTCTCTGTCTGTCTGTCTGTCTCTGTCTCTCTGTCTCTCTGTCTCTATCTCTCTGTCTCTGTTTCTCTGTCTCTGTCTCTCTCTGTCTCTCTGTCTCTGTCTCTGTCTCTGTCTCTCTGTCTGTCTGTCTGTCTCTCTCTCTGTCTGTCTGTCTGTCTGTCTCTCTCTTCTGTTTGTTGTCGTTGTTGGGCTGTACTGCCCGCATTTTGGTCCCGTCAACGTTACGGCTCAATTAGCATCAACGAACGCTACGATCAACAAAAAGAAGAAGAAGAAGAACAACAACAACAACAGCAACAACAAAAAGTCTACCATGCAATAACCCATAGAAATCCCAAACACGTCAATGTAGAATGGAAATGCGTATTTAATTATTAATGCAACAAGACAGACACAGATGTTAGAACAAACTGGCCTTTGTCAAGCATGCACGGGAGACAACGACGACGACGACGACGACGAAGAAACAAATTTATTAGATTTAGTACGATACCAACAAAATCAGCCAACCTCCCTGTGGTTCCCGAATCTAATGAATTTGTTTCTTTGTTGCCTATTGTGCGCTTTTGACAAAGGCCTGTTGTTGGACAAAAGCTGGGTTGAATACTTGACTGCTTAACGTATTGCATCGTACATATTTGCATTTATGGTATACTGTCATAGAGTGTGTGTGTGTGTGTGTGTGTGTGTGTGTGTGTGTGTGTGTGTGTGTGTGTGTGTGTGTGTGTGTGTGTGTGTGTGTGTGTGTGTGTTCGTTCGTTCTTTAATTTAACGTCTGTTCACTATGAGTGATATTAGACGTGTGTGTGTGTGTGTGTGTGTGTGTGTGGTGTGGTGTGTGTGTGTGTGTATGTGTGTATGTGTGTGTGTGTGTGTGTTTCAGGGTTAGTTCTCGTCCTTTTGCTTTTGTTTGTTTGTTTGCTTGTCTGTCTGTTTGTTTGTTGTTGTTGTTGCTGTTTGTGTGTGTGTGTGTGTGCGTTTTGTTTGTTTTTTTGTTTTTTTTGTGTGTGTTTTTTTACCTGGTGTCCTTTTTGACGTGGTGTTAGCCATGATATGCCTCTGTAGTCGGCTTGGCTATAAGCAATATAACCTTGAACTTTTGTGTTTTTCAATATATTTCATCTTTATATGGTGAAACCAAGTACACCGTTTTTCGCGGAAGTTGATTCCGTTATCAGTCAAAACTGATTTCAGCTGGTTTGTGTGGAAAATCAGATAGAGATTAAAAAGCATCTTTTTTTTTTATATATGTATATTCTTCGCTGTCTTAACATCATATGCTGAAGAAAGCAGGTCTGCGGGTCAAAATCTTCGCCATAGAGGTCGGTGCAAGAGGGTTTGTGGGCACCTCCGCTTATGATCTCATGAAACAACTCGCCATTTCTGGGAAGAAGAGGACTAGAGCCCTTAAAGCGATGGCAGAGGCAGCAGAAAGGAGCTCAAGCTGGATCTGGGCAAGGAGGAACCAAAAGTGAACTTCATAAGGATTAAATTCCCTACAGATGATGTGTGCCCCGTTAGCACATTGGTAAAACCGCGTACCGCAGTTCTGAAGCGCAGAATCGCCCAGGTTCGATCCCCGGCGTGGGAAAATAAAAATAAAAATAGACAACAGCAGAAGGGCATCCAGGAGTCATGACCTGGATGTGGCCCGGCCCCCCGAGAGTGTAAGGAATTCAGGGCCGAAACACTTGTCTAAAGGGGGTTACTTCTCTGAAGACCTTCTGTTGTCTAGCTCTCCCTAGAGTTTCTTTCTACCTGCACATGGTCAATCCATTGACTTCCGGGAATAGTTCGGAGGACATTCGGGAAAGACCGAAGGACACTGGGAAAGACTAGATCTGCGGGCTTTGTGGGTTGGCTTCCCACCTTGCCTTTGATAACATGCCACGAGTTCTTTAAATGAAAGATGCTCCCAGGATTCACCGAAAGGGGGAGAGAATGATGAATCCATCGGCACTGACTCCATCACGACTGGAAACGCACAACGGATCATGATTAATGACCAGATGGAATTTCCGTGTGCGTGTGGAAGGAGATTCACCACCAAACGCGGCATGAAGATCCACAGGACAAAAATGGGCTGTTTGAAGACACATACGAACCAGCAGCAGCGCACTGCGATAGCAGGTGAGACGTTGGATGACCAAGGCCAGGATTTAAACCATAGTGCCAAGGACATCCACGCTGACGGTTCTGATGCGGATTTTGCACAAGCTCTTAACGCCAAACGTGGAAAACTCAATTTGCCGCCTGCCGGTGCAAAAGAACAATGGGAGAAATTAGATGAAGAACTTGTCCTTAAGCTGAATGCGCTAATAGGGAACAGTACGCTGGAACACAAACTTGACACATACGGAGACATCATATACTCTATCTGCAGGGACACTTATGGAGTGAAGCAGCCAAAGACAAAAACGCCTCCCCAGAAATCCAGAAGACAACAACAGATGGAGAGCATCCGGAGGGAGAAAAGGAAGCTTAAAAAGCGAATGAAAACTGCCTCAGAATTCGAGAAGCAAGGGCTCCTGGAACTCTGGAAAGATCTGAAGGCCAAACACAATGCTCTCAGCAAAGTGGAATCAGCAAGGCGAAGAAAGAGCAAAAAGAAGAAGACTCAAGATCGTTTCTTCAAAGATCCCTTTGACTTTGCAAGAAAGCTGTTTGAACAACCCAAATCAGGGACTCTCACAGTGGGCAAGGAAACCCTAGAGCAGCATCTCAGGGAAACATATTCCGATTCTCAGCGCGAGGCACCACTTGAAATCCAGAATCTGGTTTGGCCTGCAGCGCCAGAAGGAAAATTCAATAACAAACCACCAACACTGGATGAAGTGAAGAACGTAGTAAAGAAAGCCAGAGCCAAGTCAGCACCTGGACCAAACACAATACCATACCTGCTCTACAAGAAATGCCCAAAAGTGCTCGAGTGGCTCCACAAGATGATTCGATCAGCATGGAGGAACCAGAAGATCAGCGACCAATGGATGAGAGCTGAAGGAGTGTACATTCCGAAGGAGCAGAACTCCAGCAGCATCAATCAGTTCAGGCCAATATCACTTCTGAACGTCGAGGGGAAAATCTTCTTCTCTGTTATGGCAACAAGATTGACAAAATACCTGACTGAAAACAAGTATCTGGATATGTCAGTCCAAAAGGGAGGCATACCAGGAATGCCTGGATGCTTGGAACATGCCACGTTGATTTGGGATGCCATCCAAAAAGCAAGAACAGAGAAGAGAGACATTGACGTAGTTTGGCTTGATCTGGCGAATGCATATGGATCAGTTCCACACGATATGATCCAGCTGGCTCTTAAAATGTATCACATCCCAGAAAACATCCGAACAATGCTGAGGAAGTATTTCCAAGGGTTCTCAATGCGGTTCTCTACCAAAGAATACACCACGGACTGGATAGACCTAGAGGTGGGCATTGCAATGGGCTGTGCAATCTCTCCCATACTGTTCGTGTTGGCAATGGAAGTCATCTTGAAAGCTGCAATGAAGAATTCAGGTCCAGTGAATCTGGGAGATGGATACCAAATGCCTCCTCTGAAAGCTTTCATGGATGACACAACAGTCTTGTCCACGGATGAGGAAGAGACACACCAAATCTTAAAGCAGCTGGATGAGCTGGTGGCCTCTTCAAGAATGAGGTTCAAACCTAAGAAATCCCGAAGTCTCTCACTGCGAAAAGGAAAAGTGGCAGATTCAGTCAAATTCATGGTAGCCAACCAAGCCATCCCCACTGTCACAGAAGAGCCAGTAAAAAGTCTCGGAAGATGGTATGATGACTCCCTGAAAGACACACAAAGCGGATGTGAAACCAAGCAAACAGCAGAAGAAGGCCTGAAGAAAATAGATAACTGCGGACTGCCAGGCAAATACAAAGTCTGGTGTCTACAGTTCATGCTGATACCAAAGCTGCTGTGGCCACTGCTAATCTATGACATTTGCACCAGCACAGTCGAAGCAATGGAAGCCAAAATCAACAAATACACAAGAAAATGGCTCGGTGTCCCACCTGGTCTCACTGATGTTGCATTCTACTGTCGTCAAGCAATGCTGAAGCTACCTCTCAAATCCATAGTGGAGGAATACAAAGTTGGAAAAGCAAGACTGTTGAGCATGCTGGAGGAATCGGAAGACAATATCGTGAGATCAGTTCATCCAAAGCTGAGAACTGGCAGAAAGTGGAAAGTCCAAGAGGCTGTAAACAATGCCAAGAGAAACCTCAGCATCAAAGAAATAATTGGGCACACGCAAACCAACAGACAGGGACTGGGAGCAACAAAAATGCAGTGGTGGTCCAAAGCCAAAGGGAAGGAAAAAAGAGACATGATCATACAGGAGTTGAAGGAAGAAGAAGATGTCAAAAGAGTGCAGAAGGCAGTCCAGCAAGGTCAACAGGGGCAATGGACAACATGGGACAGTGCACTCCAAAGAAGTCTCAGCTGGAACGATATGTGGCACATGGCTCCTCTAAGGATAAGCTTCCTCCTCAGATCTGTATATGACCTGCTCCCCTCGAATGCAAACTTAGTGAAATGGGGGAAATCAGACGACCCAGCATGTCCGCTCTGTCAGAAGAAACAAACAGTGGAACATGTCCTAAGCTCTTGCAAAGTAGCGCTAGCCCAAGGAAGGTATACATGGAGGCACAACCAAGTTCTGAAAGTGATCACAGACGTGGTTAGCGAAAAAACCATGACCCCAAACGCACCAATTGCTATGACAACGTTCTACAAAGCAGGAGGGAAACAGGTCTGGCCCGAAAGTGCTATGACAACCAGCACATTGCCAAAGGGTCTTCTGGATGGAGCAGTCGACTGGGAGTGTACAGCAGACCTCCCAGAGTGGAGAAATTACCCAGATGTCATCAGCAAGACAGGCATGAGACCAGACATCGCTCTCCACTCTGACTCCTCGAAACAAGTGATTCTGATAGAACTCACTGTGCCATACGAAAGCAGAATGGAAGAAGCACATATCTACAAGACCGAAAAATACGCCGGTCTTGCCAGCACCCTGAAGAAAGCAGGTCTGCGGGTCAAAATCTTCGCCATAGAGGTCGGTGCAAGAGGGTTTGTGGGCACCTCCGCTTATGATCTCATGAAACAACTCGCCATTTCTGGGAAGAAGAGGACTAGAGCCCTTAAAGCGATGGCAGAGGCAGCAGAAAGGAGCTCAAGCTGGATCTGGGCAAGGAGGAACCAAAAGTGAACTTCATAAGGATTAAATTCCCTACAGATGATGTGTGCCCCGTTAGCACATTGGTAAAACCGCGTACCGCAGTTCTGAAGCGCAGAATCGCCCAGGTTCGCTCCCCGGCGTGGGAAAATAAAAATAAAAATAGACAACAGCAGAAGGGCATCCAGGAGTCATGACCTGGATGTGGCCCGGCCCCCCGAGAGTGTAAGGAATTCAGGGCCGAAACACTTGTCTAAAGGGGGTTACTTCTCTGAAGACCTTCTGTTGTCTCGCTCTCCCTAGAGTTTCTTTCTACCTATGCTACAATACCTTGTTCATGACAGTGAACCTTTTTTTTTTTTTTTACCTCAACAGATGTGTCACACAAGATCAGAGGTCACTGGCCATGGGCATTCAATGGGTCATTGGCAGAATTTTAGGTAATATCGCTCTGTCTGTCTGTCTCTCTGTCTGTCTGTCTCGATTTCTCATTCACTGTCTTTTTCTGTCTTTTCTTTGTGTAAGACGTAGAACTTTACAATAATAGTAATTTAAAAAATAATAACAGCAATAACAAAATAACAACACAGCAACAGTAATAATGATAATGATAATAATGATTATAATAATAACAATAAC
Source organism: Monoplex corrugatus (assembly GCA_030674185.1). Taxonomy (NCBI): domain Eukaryota; kingdom Metazoa; phylum Mollusca; class Gastropoda; order Littorinimorpha; family Ranellidae; genus Monoplex; species Monoplex corrugatus. The sequence goes on along the minus strand of JAPXFY010000027.1, from coordinate 26,636,412 downwards.
AACAACAATGATGATGATGATGATGATGATGGTGATGGTGGTGATGATGATGATGATGATGATGATGATGATGATGATGATAATGATAAACAATGATGATAATGATGATGATGATGACGACGACAATAACAATAGTAATAATAATAATAATAATGATAATAAAAATAATAATAATAATAATGATAATGACAATAATAATGATAATAATAATAATAATAATAATAATAATAATAATAATAATAATCCGTTTACATAGCGCGAACATATATGCATGCATGCATGTGTGTGTGTGTGTGTGTGTGTGTGTGTGTGTGTGTGTGTGTGTGTTCGTGCGTGCGTGTGTGTGTGTGTGTGTGTGTGTGCGTGCGTGCGTGCGTGCGTGCGTGCGTGCGTGTGCGTGTGTGTGTGTGTGTGTGTGTGTGTGTTCGTGCGTGCGTGTGGTGTGTGTGTGTGTGTGTGTGTGCGTGCGTGCGTGCGTGCGTGCGTGCGTGTGCGTGTGTGTGTGTGTGTGTGTGTGTGTGTGTGTGTGTGTGTGTTATTTCAGGCTTCATACCAGGTCCGATAGTGGTGGGCAGTTTCATAGACATGAGCTGCATGGCGTGGCAGACAGGCTGCAGTGGCACAGGGGCGTGTTTTCAATACGACCTCAAACACATGGGCTATAACATGCTGGGTGTGTGCATGACCTGTGCTGGACTGACGGCCGTCAGTTTCCTGTTGGCCCTGGTCCTGTACCGCTCAGGACCTAACGAGGACACGGTCTCCATCTCTGTGGATCCAGACGATCCCTCTCATCACACCAGTACAGCCACCATCTCTGAGCCTCCACAAATCAGCTCCGAATCCATAGTCATTACAAAAATGTGAAAAAAATTTTTTTTTTCAATCACATTATGATGGCCACCCATACAGCTGCAACGGTTTTTTTTCGTTTTTGTTTTGTTTCGTTTTGTTTTTTACACCACAAATTGGACTGTGCTGAACATGGAAACATTTTCTGTTCATCATCCCCTCCAGTCGTCTGACGTTGGAGACTCCGCTTCTGTACAGTACCCAGCCATCCCCCGTCCCACCAAGAAATGGGTGTCCTAATCTAAGTCTTCAGGCCTCAAAGCCTAGATCTTTACAGCTGAATTCAAACACACTTGAGGCATAAAGTTCGAGCAAGACGCCTAAAGGGACAGCTTTGGAAGAACAGATTTTAAGACAACAGAGATGGAAAAATCTGTTCACTTAACAGCTGTTCACAATATTGTGGTTTTAGATACCTCTTCCTCATCATTACCATGTGCCCTGCCGCATGGCGTTGGCGATTATGGCCCTCCATATGCATCTATCCCTTGTCGCTGCAAATACATCATCCACCTTCTCTGTCCTCAGTCACCCTGCGAGTCAGTCCAATATTTTCTCTCTGGGCCTACCTGGTATTCTCTGTCCCTCCAGCTTTCCTCTTATGACCAGGTGCTCTAATTCCCCTTCCCTCATAAAATCAATGCAAATGATTTTTCAAAAAGTAGAATTGTACAAAACGATATATGTGGAATTTCCGTAAAGGAAAAACACGAGTTAACCATACAATTTACACAATTTCAATCAGGAATTGCAAACAAAATAATGATGAAAGAAACGGAAAAATTACACATATTGGCATTCAGTGCACGTAGAGTGTCCTTTGTCACAGCTTCATCAAAAGAAGAAAATATGTAGCTAAACAGTTCAATATAAATATCTATACGTACACGTATACATTTGTATTTATATACATTTATATTTCAAAGCACAACAAAATCAAATAGTGTGTATCATCAAAAATGAAAAAAAGCTGTGCCGTACGTGCATCATTATTTTTCAAAAGAGGTTCCTTGGGAACAGAGTTTTTTTCTGTTTTCGATTCCGCATTTTGAAATAAGCAATTTTTAATTCAAGAAGGATCATTAAATCCAATATCAAATCTGAATGAATATCTTCGTAAACACTAAAGAATAACATGTTTTCAGTCAATCTGACATTTGCAAAAATTGTGTATTTTGGCTTCAATATTTCTCCGACCCTTCCTAGAAATTTTTAAAGAGCAAATAGGCTACTTTCAATACTTATGGTCAGTACTGTTTTTTTGTTTTGTTTGTTTTGTTTTGTTTTTTGTTTGTTTGTCTCGAAACAGGACTCACAATGAAAATCACTGACAAGTCCCACTTCTTTAAGACGGCATTAGTTTCCACAGTGCTTTGTGCAATACGAATTTGTATAATTATAATTTGTTGTCATCATCATCACCGTGTGCGCTGCCACATGAATTTGGCGATCATGGCCTCCGTGCGAATCTATCTTTTGTCGCTGCAAGTACATCTCCCACCCTCTCTGTATTCACCCATTCCACAAATCCGTCCTGTATTTTCTCCCTGGGTCTACATGGAACTGTTTTTCCCTCCAATTTTCCTGTTGTGACTATGTGCTCTAATTTCTCTTGCCTCAAAACATGTCCTACAAATGTTGCTTGTTTTTTTTTTAATCTTCATCATTAATGTTCCTTTGTGTTTGCTTCTTTCAAGTTTTCTTTGCTGTCCATGGAACTCTATACATTATTTATAGAAACTACACTTCAGCTGCCTCAATCTTCTTCTGACTTTGCGTGTTGATTGTCCACGCTTCATACGCAAACAAGAGTTTGTTATATTTCGTAAATATCTATAAATACTTTTTCTACATTGGTTATACATTCGGATTTTAACTCTGACTGTCTAATGATAAAAGAAAATGTGACCATGCACTTCATCAGTTATGTAAAGAAATCAACTTTGCCACATTTCTATCGATCATAACGGCTTCAAATAATTTTGAACTTGCATACAAGCCTCAAAGAACCGGCGCATTTTGTTTCATGAACAAATCATTGATGATATATGTCAAGCAGATTTTTTATTGTACTTTGCAACATTTTGAAATCGTTGTCGTTGTGACTTTTAGTGTCTGTTGATATAACTACGTACAGACAAATAAATTTTAAAGTTTGTATAAAATGCTGTTATCAGTTACGTTTGTATATATGCTATTATTAATCGATATAGTTTAACGACTATAAACTCTAACGTTTTTAATGCATTATGTAAATGTTTGATACTGATGTACTTTTCAAAACTGTGAGAAAATATAATTCTAAAGATCTTTCTTTGCACATGTGAAAATAACGTTGTTGAAATCAGGCTATGCTAGATACTGACAGATTTGCCACAGGACGGCTGGTTTGTTAGGACAAACAAAGAAACAGCATAGTTTGTCAAACCCTTGATATCGTTGCGATATGATATGTTATGATGTGATATGATGTGATATGATATGATATGATATGATATGATATGATATGATATGATATGATATGATATGATATGATGTGATGTGATGTGATATGATATGATATGATATGATATGATAGGATAGGATATGATGTGATATGATACATGATATGATATGATATGATATGATATGATATGATATGATAGGATAGGATAGGATAGGATAGGATATGATATGATATGATAGGATAGGATAGGATAGGATAGGATGTGATATGATATGATATGGATAGGATAGGATAGGATAGGATGTGATATGATATGATATGATATGATATGATATGATAGGATAGGATAGGATAGGATAGGATATGATGTGATATGATAGGATAGGATAGGATAGGATAGGATATGATGTGATATGATATGATATGATATGATATGATAGGATAGGATAGGATATGATGTGATATTATGTGATATGATAGGATAGGATAGGACAGGATAGGATAGGATAGGATATACGATTTGATATGATATATGATATGATAGGATAGGATAGGATAGGATAGGATAGGATAGGATAGAATAGGATAGGAAAGGACAGAATATGGTATGATATGGTATGAGATGACATAATAAAATCTAATCTAATCGAATCGAATCTTACCTAATATAACCTAATCTGATCTAATCTGACCTGATCTAACCTGATCTAACCTAACCTAATCTAATCTAATCTAATACAATACAATGCAATACATAATATAATATAATATAATATAATATAATATAATATAATATAATATAATATAATATAATATAATATAATATAATATATAATATAATAATATAATATAATATAATATAATATAATATAATATAATATAATATAATATAATATAATATAATATAATATAATATAATATAATATAATATAATATAATATAATATATATAATATAATATAATATAATATAATATAATATAATATAATACAATACAATACAATATAATATAATATTATATATAATATAATATAATATAATATAATATAATATAATGAAGAAGATAAAAAAAAAAAAACACATAAGTCACAAACATAGAAACAAAAGAAAAGAAGAAACAACAAAAATACAAACAAAGGAGGTAGGAGACATATCAACTTCAATGCTATGATAAAAACAACTGAACCCTAACTGAGACAATTTCAATTGTATCCATGATACACATCCACGAGCTTGCTTTACTGTCACGCCGCAACCAGTCGCCGTGGTGTAGTGGTGAACGCAACGGACTTCCAACTGGAAGGTTGCGGGTTCGAATCCCCATCAGTCTCTTCAAAAAATCATTTGCTTTTTTTTTGTGCTTTTTTTTCCGGCTCTAACTGGCTCCTATCCAAGAGTTGGGCGTGCTATAGGCTCATTGGGAAGACTGGGACCACACAGACGTGTCTTATCTACTTCACTGATGCGTCATTGAGGATGTTGCTCAAATCTTCTGACCAGCACCGCAGGTGTCTGTATCTCTTGGGCCTGGTTGACGCCAGGATACATTATGATAGTAAGCGTAGAGTACAGCCCTGTCACGCAGTCTCAATCCTAGATAGAACTCCATGGCATCATGATTATCATCCTCATCGACATCATCATCATCATCATCATCGCATTGTGAAAACTGTGCCACTTCTGTGGCCATTAAGGTGGCGTAGAAAATGGGACGGAAAAAAAAAAAAAAAAAAAGGTTAGCACAAAGGTACCTCCACCACCACCACCACCCTCAATGCGATGATCCAAAAAATTTTAAAAATTAAAAAAGAAAAAAAAGGAAGAAAAAAGAAAAACAAAAAGATAGAAATATCACGCTGCAAAGGAAACCAGTGGGAAACCATTGCTTATTTTTTGCACCTTGACTGAGTCGGTGTTTCGAGCTTGTACGTCTCACCAGGAGGCACGTCAATGGCAAACATCTGATGGTTAAAAAGACACAGCTGCTGAACACAACAATGGTAAATATCTGATGGTTAAAAAGACACAGCTGCTGAACATGACAATGGCAAATATCTGATGGTTAAAAAGACACACCTGCTGAACATGACAATGGTAAACATCTGATGGTTAAAAAGACACACCTGCTGAACACGACAATGGTAAACATCTGATGGTTAAAAAGACACAGCTGCTGAACACAACAATGGTAAACATCTGATGGTTAAAAAGACACAGCTGCTGAACACGACAATGGTAAACATCTGATGGTTAAAAAGACACAGCTGCTGAACACGAGAGTGTCGAATATCTGATGGTTAAAAAGACACACCTGCTGAACACGACAATGGCAAACATCTGATGGTTAAAAAGACACAGCTGCTGAACACAACAATGGTAAACATCTGATGGTTAAAAAGACACAGCTGCTGAACACGACAATGGTAAACATCTGATGGTTAAAAAGACACAGCTGCTGAACACAACAATGGTAAACATCTGATGGTTAAAAAGACAGCTGCTGAACACGAGAGTGTCGAATATCTGATGGTTAAAAAGACACACCTGCTGAACACGACAATGGCAAACATCTGATGGTTAAAAAGACACAGCTGCTGAACATGACAATGGCAAACATCTGATGGTTAAAAAGACACAGCTGCTGAACACAACAATGGCAAACATCTGATGGTTAAAAAAACACAGCTGCTGAACACGACAATAGTGAACATCTGATGGTTAAAAAGATACTGCTGCTGAACCAATAGAAACAATTTTTTCCCAGTGTTGAAGTGTTCTAGATTTCTTAATGTTCCCAAGGAATGATTTTTCTGATGTTCCCTGGAAACTGTCGACAAAGTGTGGAAAATCAGAGGGAAAAAGTCAAACAAAAAAGATATATTTTCCTCCAATCTTGTCACGAAAAGAAAGATGTAAAAAGTAAGTTCCTTGTTTACTGCAGACTCAAAGAAAAGTAGATGCACAAATGGGAGGGAGATCAGAGTGGGAGTCAGAGAGAGAGAGAGAAGATATATATATATACATACATATATATATATATATATATATACATATATATATAGAGAGAGAGAGAGAGAAAGAGAGAGAGACAGAGACACAGAGAGAGAGAGAGAATTTGTTTGCTCTCCAGTAACTACTCAGGGTGTTGAAAAAGTGTTCGTTTTTTTCATTTATCTTTTTTAATAATATGTACTCGTCTGATATGTTTGTTTTTACTTCCTTTCTGAATTTTCTGAATATGTTGTATATTAGTATGATATTTATGAACCTTCTTCTTCTTCTCCTCTCTTCCCATAACTCCATGAAAAGTCATTGTGGCTCCGCACGTAGGAATTGCCCACCAGATTTTTCCAGCTCTGCCGATTGTGTGCCAAAGCCCGGATCTTTGTGGGCGATTTTCTCTGTATTACCGGACAACCATTGATTTGACTCAAGTGTGTGAGAAGACTTTGTTTGCATATATAATTTTCTTTGTTTTTATTGTTTGTTTGTTGTGGTTGCTTGTTTTGTTCTGTTGTTGTTGTTATTGTTGTTTTTGTTGCTGTTGTCTTGGGTTTGTTTGAGGTTCGAATCCAAGTGATTGTCAGCGTTTAAACAAATAGGAGTCAGAAATACACAAAACTGGAATCAGAACGCTTTATGATATAACAAGACAAAACAAGACAGGCACATATTTTCGGCAAAACTAGCCTCTGTTAGCTAACTCTTTGACGACGGGCTACTTCGATCGAAGTAACAGCTGAGTTCTCACTGAGAACGGGTTACTTCGATCATAGTAACAGACGGTCTAGGGTATATAACTCCCTCTACTTTTGTTATGCTAATGATTTAGTAGTTGGCAGTTGCTTCCCTTGTGGAGGGAACTTCCGTTGAACGCTTCAGCTACGTTTTGCCGGTTTCTTTGTCTAAAATCGATGGATAAGTTCACTTGCACCCGGTTCTCAGTGATTTCACTGTGGTAGCCCTAAGCCAGCAGGAGAGCTCAGCTGTGGCAAGTGCAGTCACAATAGAGTTAAACATACACATATAAGAGAACAAAGAGTGAATGCACAAAAAGTAATTATAAAAAAAACAACTTATACTCAAGACAGAAAATATAACGTAAGCTTATACGAAAACGACATAATACGAAAACAGTGTAATACAAACAGGATGTACTCGTAATTGTATAAACAGTATAATACAAACAGAACGTAATATTAAAATGGAACGATACAAATAGAAGGCAGTCCTTAAAATAATGAGAAATCTGAATCAAAGTGACTGCCAGCGTTCAGGCACACAGGAACCGGAACTGCACAAAAATACAGTCACAAAGCGTATTCAGTATAAAGAGACAAGACAATTACAGGCACAAATTTTCGGCCAGTTGTCCACTGGTTGTTTTTTTCCCAACGTTACGTTTTGTGGTTTTATTCAGTTGTCCATTGTTGTTGTTTTTTCCTGCGTTACGTATTGTGCTTTTATTCTTTGTTAACAATAACAGTAATAATAACAATGATAATAATGATAATGATAATAATAATAATGATAATAATAATAATAATAATAATATGATAATAATAATAATAATAAAAATGATAGTAATAACAATATTGATGATGATGATGATGATGATGATGATGATGATGATGATGATGATGATTACAGTATTTATACGGTGCCAAATCTTCACAATTCAAATTAACTCACGTACGCATCAGGCATACGCATACAATCGACAAAGACCACCTTGCAATATTTTACACAGACTGAGGGAAAAAAATATTAAGTAGTTGTAGAATTCATTGTTGTACTGTGTATACATTTGGCAAAGGCCAGATGACCCTCAATTTACACCCGTCTTGGCTTCTGTTGTGTTGTGTTGTGTTTGTGTTGTGTTGTGTTGTGTTGTGTTGTGTTGTGTTGTGTTGTGTTGTGTTGTGTTGTGTTGTGTTGTGTTGTGTTGTGTGTGTTTGTGTTGTGTTGTGTTGTGTGGTTGAGCTGTGTTGTGTTGTGTCGTGTCGTGTCGTGTCGTGTCGTGTCGTGTTGTGTTGTGTTGTGTTGTGTTGTGTTGTGTTGTGTTGTGTTGTGTTGTGTTGTGTTGTGTTGTGTTGTGCTGAGCTGTGCTGAGCTGTGTTGTGTTGTGCTGAGCTGTGTTGTGCTGTGCTGTGCTGTGTAGTGCTGTGTTGTGCTGTGCTGTGCTGAGCTGTGTTGTGTTGTGTTGTGTTGTGTTGGTTGTGCTGTGCTGTGCTGTGCTGTGCTGTACTGTGCTGTGCTGTGCTGTGTTGTGCTGTGTTGTGCTGTGCTGTGCTGTGCTGTGCTGTGTTGTGTTGTGTTGTGTTATGATGTGTTGTGTTATGATGTGTTGTGATGTGTTTGATGCTTGACCTGATCCTGTCCTGTCCTGTCCTGTCCTGTCCTGTCTTGTCCTGTCTTGTCTTGTCTTGTCTTGTCTTGTCTTGTCTGGTTACATCATAACTGATTCTATTCTTGTGTATTTCTGGTTCTTGTTCGAGGTTGTTTTGCTATCATGTGTATCGTCTGGTTTTGCATTCTAACAACTTCATCACTCTTCGTTATGAGATACTGTAACATGGTTTTCCAGGAATGATAATCATCGGGTTTGAATACATTCAGTGTGATATATTGCTGTGTCTGTGTACATCAAATGTATGTGTGTGTTGTGTGTGTGTGTGTGTGTGTGTGTGTGTGTGTGTGTGTGTTGTGTGTGTGTGTGTGGGGTGTGTGTGTGTTGTGTGTGTGTGTGTGTGCGTGCGTGTATGTGTGCGTGCGTGTGATCGTTCAATCGTTCGTTCTTTCATTTAACGTCTTTTCACTATGAGTGATATTCGACGTGTGTGTGTGTGTGTGGTGTGTGTGTTGTTGTGTGTGTGTGTGTGTGTGTGTGTGTGTGTGTGTGTGTGTGTGTGCGCGGCGTGCGGTGTGCGTGTGCGTGGTGTGTATGTGTGTATGTGTGTATGTGTGTATGTGTGTTTGCGCCTTGCATGGCAACTGGTTCAAATAGTATCAAAACCTGTCTGCCAAAACAACATGATTTGAGAGCGATTGTCTAAATATCCCCGCTGTTCACATATTTATTATCACCAATCCTGCCACACTATTATTTGGATGTAAAAGAAATATGTTCCTGTGGTGTAACAAATATGATATATTTGATTATGTTATCATGGTTGTAATGGACCATGTCGGTCCACTTGTCTGAACCAGAAGACTTCTCAAAGAATATTTCAAAACAGTCAATTATTGATGCTCCATTGCCATGGATATGCCTTGAACTGAACTGGCAACCTCATACAAATACTAGCTCTATCTGGCCAAAGAACCAGTGGTTTAAGCCTGGAGTCACAGTCAACATCTAAGCTTGAAAATGAATGAGTGCCCATCTGTTTATCTGAAGTGGGCGAAAACAAGAAAATCAAACAAAATGACAGTGCTGTAAAGTCGTGTAAAATACCTGATTGTGTCATCCTGATCATGCAAAGATTCTAAAGTAATTTTCCTTGCAAGCAAATGCCTGTCTAAATTGTATATTTTCCTGAGTCGGTGTGTGAACCTTATATTATGTCATTAATTGTTCTTCCTCTGCTGTGAGGTTGCTCATTTGAGAATCATCTGACAAAACGTACCAAACTCATCTCTATGAAAATGATCATTTGTTTACATCAGTGATTTACAGGCCCTACTCATTCATCAGTGACTAAAAACAAACATGTGACTTGAATACACAAATACACCCACATCTCAAACGCTATGCTCTTTGGTGTCTATGACAGACAACCCAGATGGAAAGAGGGGAGGGGAAGAGAGAGAGAGAGAGGAGAGAGGAGAGAGAGAGAGAGACAAACAGAGACAGACAGACAGAGGGGAGAAGATAGAGAGAGAGACAGCAGACAGACAGACAGAAGAGACAGACAGAGAGGGAGAGAGACAGACAGAAGAGACAGAAGACAGAAGACAGACAGACAGACAGAAGAGGGAGAGAGACAGACAGACAGAGAGACAGACAGACAGACAGAGAGACAGAGAGAGAGAGAGAGACAGAGAGACAGAGACAGAGGGAGACAGAGACGAGAGGAGAGAGAAGAGAGACAGACAGACAGAGAGAGAGAGACAGAGAGGAGGAGCAGACAGACAGCAAGAGGGAGAGAGAGACAGACAGCAGAGGGAGAGAAAGAGAGATAGAGAGGAGAGAGTGTGTATGTGTGTGTGTGTGTGAGTGTGTGTGTGTGTGTGTGTGTGTGTGTGTGTGTGTGTGTGTGTGTGTTGTGTGTGTTGTTGTGTGTGTGTGTGTGTATGTGTGAAAGCGAAAGTAGAATCTCGCTCAAGACCATGCATGCAATGAAAACAAATATATCTGCAGTACTCATAATAACATACTATTTTCAAAGTGGTCAGAACAAATAGCTCTGTAGTCGTATTTGAATCAAACATATGGCCTTTGAGCTGAAACTGTGCCAGCCATTCTTTCCATCTCTACCATGTCATCCCGCTCCATATCGCTCCCCCTCGTTCACACGCGGTGATCTGTAGTTTTTTTCCTTGTGTTGTTGTGTGTGTGTGTGTGTGTTGTGTGTGTGTGTTGTTGTGTGTTGTGTGTGTGTGTGTGTGTATGGTGATGTTGTTGTGTGTGTGTTACTGTGTGTGTGTGTGTGTGTGTGTGTGTTGTGTGTTTCGATGTGTGTTTTCCTCAACTGCGTGCTGATCTTGAGAGAGATTTTTTTCGCTTTTACTCTCTCTCTCTCTCTCTCTCTTCTCTCTCTCTCTCTCTCTCTCTTCTCCTCACACAAATTGTTTACCATCTCTATATTTTTCCTTGCTTCTTTCATTGATTTTTCTTCTGGTATAAACGCGGTAAACAATGCAAAAGCATGGAACCGACAGTGCCGACGCGGACCATTCTGCGGACTCGCAGTCAAAGCGAGTTATTTTCATTCCGTAGGAAGAAAAGAGAACTCTTTCCGAACCGGAGTGACGTTATCGGCCTAAGGTTAACAACTCCGGTAAAGTCAGAGGTGCAGCACTAACCGAGGCGTGCGCAGTGGTATTTTGAACACAAATGTATTGACCGACTGGCGTCAGCACTTCCGCAATGTCATATTAGAGCAATGCCCATGCAATATTAGCCCCTGGTAGTATTTTGTTACCAGCGTGACAGTTGCGTCCCGTGTCACATAAGGATCAGGTCATTGGTAAAGAATAACAAATGAATAAATAGATAATGAATAATTAATAAACCAATGAATAATTGAAAAGAGATTATTTGCAAGAGGACCTGTTTCAATCAACCACAAGAGTAGTAACCAGTCATGGGGTCTTTCTTAGACTCCATAAATGAGTAAAGACGTTTCTGTTCTATACATTTTGTTTATACTCATTTTAACAAGATACGAAAACAAATAACATTAGCAAAGAAGTATGATTTATATCAAAGATCTAAAGTTCAAAACACATACAAGAGTTCCACATCTTCAAAAAAGGGTCCATGTACATGAATTCAGTACAGTCACTGTTATAAAAAGAGAGAGAGAGAGAGAGAGAGAGAGAGAGAGAGAGAGAGACAGAGAGAGACAGAGAGAGAGAGACAGAGAGAGAGAGAGAGAGAGAAGAAAGAAAGAGAGAGAGAGACAGAGAGAGAGAGACACAGAGAGACAGAGAGACATACACAGGTAGATCGTAGAGAATACATGTTTGTATGTCATATATAAACATGGAGTCATATCGAACATTATCTGAAACAAGGGATAGATATGGCAGCTATTTTCCTCTATAAATGTACGTGTAAGTTCCACTCAACCTTGTGTTATATTCTTCTGTCTGGTCTGTTTTCTGGTAACATATGCTGCACAAATAGTGTTTTGTTTTGTTTGTTTGTTTGTTGCTTTGTTTGTTTCTTTGTTTGTTTCTAATGTTTCTTTGCTCGTTCGTTTGTTGTTTTTTGTTTTTGTTTTTGCTTTTGTTTGTTTTGCTCGTTTTTATTTTTGTTTTGTTTGTTTGTTTTTTGTTTTTTGTTTGTTTGTTTGTTTTTTTGTTTTTTGTGTGTGTGTTTTTTGTTGTTTTTTGTTGTTGTTGTTGTTGTTTGTTGTTTTTTTTTGGGGGGGGGGGTTCTTTTATGAATATACACGTTCCAAACAGGATTATTACCATTAAAGCAAATATGAAATGTGTGTACATATTTTCATCAGCACCCAGTAAGATTACGTTTTCAGGTGATCCGATGTTTATACAATGACAAGTCTTTTAGTCTTTCTCAAAATCTTTTGACATTAAACTCTGCTAAATATATTATCAATGTTATTTTTTTAGAAAGAGAAATTGCAATGACATTTATTTGCAAATTGGGATGGAAACTTAATAATGATGAAGATGCTCCTGCTACTGCTGCTACCACTCCTGCTGCTGCTGCTACTATTATTGTTATTATTATTGTTATTATTATTATCATTGATATTGTTATTATTACTACTACTATCATCATTATCGTTATCATTATCACTATTTTTATCATCATCATCAATCATCATCATCATCATCATCATCATCATCATTATTATCATCATCATCATCATCATCATCATTATTATTGTTATTATTATTATGATGATAACTACTACTACTGCCGCTGCTTGTGGCTACTACTTCTGCTGCTGCTACAACAATTACTACTAAAACTGAAGCCTTATGTAATACAACATTCCAGGAAGAAGACACTTTGCATTTTACAGAACATGTTTTGCAATAATAAGATAATCGACAATAATATTCAAATGTGAAAATACAATTTATGACATAATCAGATATCGCTATAAAATTATACTCTCAACTGAAATGGATATATATGTCAGTTAAAAATGCACATATAGATAAAACTTGCATCACTATAGCAATACACCAAATGATGTAAACAACGCATAGCCTTTCAAAGATTTCATTACCGAGATTTGGTTTAAAACGCGTCTAAAGTCTTAGGAATGAATCAAACAACAAAGAAAGCAAGTTTTTGTTTCGTTTTCATTTAAAGGCTGACATGTGTAATTTTATAAAACAAACAAGCAAACAAACACACACATACACTTTCGTGCCCACGGGCGTGTGCGCGCGCACACACACACACACACATACAAACATCAAACACACATACACACCCACACACACACACACACACACACACACACACACACACACACACACACACACACACACCACACACCTTTTCATTTCTTCGACAGTAGATAAAGAACCAGCAAGGGACAAATTTCTCATGGTAGCATAACTGCCACCTGACACCGCAAGCAGGTCAGTCCCGTCAGTTCTCATTCTCAACGTCAGTCTCATTCTACATATCCAACATGGACGAGTTCGACGCCTTCGCTTCTCCCCCACAGACGACAGAAGAAGACCCTGCTGCCGAGTTTTTGGCTCGAGAGCAGTCCGAATTGGCAGGTCTTGAAGAAATAGAGTCTTCCGAACCAGCACAGAGTCAAGGTAAGTTTTTATTTGAAGGCCGTGTTCCGTCAATTTATCTTCGGCTTTTCGTGTGCGCAAAGTTTAGTTTTCAGTCACCTGTGGCTGTGCTACGCCCACTCTGATCTCGACACGGCAGCGGAAGAGTCGGAGGACGTAGGCCTACATATTTTTATTTTTCTTCAATTTTTGTTTATCCTATGTCACCTGTCGTTGTTGACACTTATCTAAAATAATCATATCGTACTCTCATTTCACGTTTGAGATTTAAATTATTTCCATCGACTTCAGTACTTGTTCAGTTGATGAGTTGTTGCTTTTTCCACGTCGAGATCTGATATTATAGACTATAGTATTACTAGCCGGTTTGCTGCCCATCGTAATGTTTCCAATATTCTGGTGGTGTCAGCGTAGTGTTTCATAGGTCCCTCTCACTTCCTTCCCCTCCCCATTACAAGACCTTGCCAATGCACAGAATTTTGCTTAGGCCCAGGCGGTCTGCCATAGTGCCAGAATAATTGTTGGCAGATTTGGGTGGAGTGCATATATGGAATTGCCTGAGTGTATGAATCCCTCTTGAAAAAATTCCAAACTTCACAGACAAACACACACACACATACACATACACAACACACACACACACACACACACACACACACACACACACACACACACACACACACACACATACACACACAGTGACACACACACACAAACAAAATGCACAGAGGGAGAGTATGTAGACAGTGGAAGCTGGGGCAGAACGTGCCCCACCCATTTCATGCACCGCCTCCCACAACCCCTCCCCCATCTTTACATTCACACACACACACACACACAGTACACACACACACACACACACACACACACACACACACACACACACACACACACACACACTGACACACCACACCAATGAGCTTGAAGGACTTGGGGGGAGGGGGGAGCAGTCAGGGAAGTTTAAGCATGTAACTTAGGGGTCAGCAGTTCTGCGGTATTGAATAAAATCATTAAAATGTGACCTGCTTCCACAAAAAGGTAGATAAGTCGAATTTTGGTGATATGATATATAACTGGAAAGAGCAGAAAAAAGATCTTTCTGATGATATAAGAACAAAGTGTGTACAACAAAAAATGTGGAAGTTGTGCTTGTTTACATCCAGCATACAGCAGAACAGCCATTTTGAGAAAAACAACCTTGAAGTGAGAAGAGTTTGTTGAAGGGTCAGGATTTGTTTACACCAAAGATAGCCCTTACAAGCGTTCTGATTGGACTCTTTAATTATAATGAGTCAACAGCATAACAATAGACACTCTCCCAGTTCCATTGGTATGTAACATGTTGGGGGTTCTGTAAAAAGTTACCTGTTCCGACACGATTTTCTGTTTGAAATCGATCAGTACATTATATAAAACTTAAAAGGCAAATTAAAAATGTTAATGGTGCAAAAAAATGGAAAATCAACTCAAACTGGTGTTGAAAAATGGCCTAGCAAAATGCCGATATGAAAATTTTATCTCAATTTCACCCAGACAGACCTCCACTTCTGGTGTTGGCCTGATGCACTGCTTGGCCAAGCGCGACTTATCTGTCATTTCGTGTGAGCAGGTCACAAATGCTATTACTGCTTTATCTGATGTACATCAACAGTGCATTGGTAACTGTTAACTCTTTGACTCCCGCACCCTGCCACCAACTACAAAAACTTAACCTTTGACTTCCCCATCCTATCCACCAGCTTCCTGCATGAAGCTAGGGGATAGGGTGAGTGACTCAAAAAGTCGTGGTTTTGCTTTGCTAGCATGGTTGGCAATGCAGGATGCTGGTGGACAAGGGTATGGGAATCATAGGGTTAAACTGTGACATAGTCATACTTCTTGGCATCACCAAGAGGTTAAAATCCGGGTCCATAGCTTTACAGACTGAACCTGCCCGCTGGTCTTTTTTGATATGTTCATGTGTTATGACATATCACATATTCTTTTAAACTTTACGGGTTGATTTCCTTGACTTGACTGTATAGGATATTGTAGATATCAGCTTATACAGGGAGGGGGGAGGGAGGGGGGGGGGCTGGTTGTGCTGTCATCTGTATTCCTTTCTTCTTCATCTGCTTTATCTTCTTTTTGTTCTTCCTCTTCATCTTCTTCTTCTTCTTCCTTCTTCTTCTTCTTTTTCATGATATAATAACTATTACAGAGATGTGATTTGATACAGTGAAGCCCAGATTGTTCCAGTAACAGACTTGAGACTGATAGTGATACAGTGATAGTGATACAAAGATAAGATATAAAACCCATACGCTAGGTAGGATCTTGCCAGTGCATAGGGCCTACGTGCAGGCATCAGGCTTATGCCTTGGTCATATTGGATCTTCTCCATTATATGGTATCAGTAGGTATGCTGTTTGTCCTGAGTTCCCCCCGTGGGGATGCAGGGAGCTCTTTCAGTATAAATGATATCCCCGCCTTCTGGAAATTCTGTGCTAGAAATTTCCTCTTTTCTGTCACTCTCTTTGTTTCTGCCTTGCTCCTTAGCTTTCTGTCATTTCTTCCTATCATTTTCTGCCTTGCTGGTCCATTCATCTGTATGTGTTCGATATAAAGTGTTACGTATACTTTATCTTAGGATTGATAATTGGGTACATAATTGATATATTAAGTGCATTATTGGCTCTAGAAAGGTGAGATATGCAGAAGCAATTTTAGGTAATTTATGCCTGTTTTTATATATGTTTTGGTGTCCTTAGGTATGCTTAAATTTGTATTCAGGTGTGTTTTTTAAATCCCTTATTGTGCGATAAATTGGACGAAGTGGTCAACACCAGGGGCATATTAGATTATGTGCCTGAATGCATTGATACATGTACTGAATAAGTTAATTTCTTCTCTTTTTTTTTCCAATTGAAGTTTTGTATGTTTTGAAGTGGTTATAGCCCTGATATGGCTCTACGCAGTTGGCTGGTCTTTAAACAAAAATAAAAATAACACAAAAAAACATGCAGACATAAGGCTTATGCCATGGTCATATTGGATCTTCTCCATCAGAGGTACCAGTGTGTATACAGTTTGTTCTGAGTGTGGAGGTGTTACCATGAGAAACTGAAATTGACAGAGTGACATAAATTGTGTGTTTATGTTTGGATATTTTTGTGTGTGACACATAGTGTGCTGTTTACAGAGGTGGACTTTGGACTGATGGAAACTGTTTATTTATGTATGGATATTTTTGTGTGACACATAGTGTGCTGGTTACAGAGGTGGACTTTGGACTGATGGAAACTGTTTATTTATGTATGGATATTTTTGTGTGTGACTCATGGTGTGCTGGTTACAGAGGTGGACTTTGGACTGATGGGAACTGTTTATTTATGTATGGATATTTTTGTGTGTGACACATGATCATGATGGTGTGTTGGTTACAGAGGTGGACTTTGGACTGATGGGAACTGTTTATTTATGTATGGATATTTTTTGTGTGTGACACATGGTGTGCTGGTTACAGAAGTGGACTTTGGACTGATGGGAACTGTTTATTTATGTATGGATATTTTTGTGTGTGACACATGGTCATGATGGTGTGTTGGTTACAGAGGTGGACTTTGGACTGATGGGAACTGTTTATTTATGTATGGATATTTTTGTGTGTGACACATGGTTTGCTGGTTACAGAAGTGGACTTTGGACTGATGGGAACTGTTTATTTATGTATGGATATTTTTGTGTGTGACACATGATGTGCTGGTTACAGAGATGGACTTTGGACTGATGGGAGATGATCAGGCGATGATGGGAGATGATCAGGCAGTGATGGGAGATGATCAGGCAGTGATGGGAGATGATCAGGCACCGCCTGCTACTGGAGATTTTGACCAGTTGGAGGATGCGGCAGATGCTGGCTACACTCAATCAGAAGAACAGGTTGCGTATATTGTATGTGTGTGTTTTGTGTGTATAGGTGTATGTGTTGTATGAATGTGTGTATGTGTGTGTGCATGTGCACGTGTATGAATGTGGACGTGTGTCACTGTGTGTGTGTGTGTGTGTAGACTGTGTGTGTGTGTGTGTGTGTGGTGTGTGTATGTCACATGTGTGTGTGTAAAATGGAATTTTTTAGAAACTTTGTGTAAAGAATGCTCTGTGTGTGTGTGTGTGTGTGTGTGTGTGTGTGTGTGTGTGTTTATGATAGTATGTGTTTGTGTTGCAGAGTGTCAATGAGTGCATTGAATTCTGGAAACTGTGTGTTAAAAATAACATTTTTGATATGATTGTATCATGTATGTGTTTTTGTGGATGTGGTGTTAACGCTTAGAATTCAGAGAGCTTTTCAAAAACAAAACTTAACAAACCAAAACAAAATAAAAGAAATCTGAGTGAGTAAGTGAGAGAGAGAGAGAGAGAGAGTGTATATGTGTGTGTGTGTGTGTGTGTGTGTGTGTGTGTGTGTGTGTGTTTGTGAGCAGTGGAAAAAGAGAGAAGAACATACTAGAGATCAAGAAAGACATGCCAGAGACTAAATCTACATTATATGAATGACAGTTTGTTGAATGTTCACAGTCAAATGGACCAACAGACATGTATTCCGCCATCTCTCAGCAAGACACTGTGAGAGTAGAGCCAGAAAAGATCCGTCTGTGGAGAGAGGAGCATAACAAACGACTGGAACAGAAAGGTCTTTCTGAGTTTGTTGAACTATTCTAATCCTTCTTTTTCTTTTTCGAGTCTGTTGAACTATTCTAATCCTCCTTTTTCTTTTTGGAGTCCCATTTTCTGTGCCATTTTAACCCTTTCATTTCCACACCCTGTCCGCCAGCATATGCATTGTCAACCTTTCTAGAACAGCAAAAATCTCACCCTTTCACGCCCTCACCCTATCCACTAGCTTCCTGTAGGAAGCTGGTGGATAGGGTGAGGGAGTCAAACTCAAAGGGTTAAGTTTTTGCGGTTGGTAGACAGGCTGTGGGAGTCAAAGGGTTAATGGCCACTGAAGTTGAGACAGTTTTACGATGCCATGATGATGATCATGGAATTGATAACCATGATGCTATGGATTTCCATTAATTTTAAGATTGAGACTGCATGACAGGGCTGTACTCCAGCTTACTGTTTATTATCTATCCTAGCATCAGCCAGACCCAAGAAATACAGTCATCTGCGGAATTGGTCAGGAGATTTAAGCAGCACACTCAATGACACATCCATGAAGTGGATGTGGCTCGTCTGTGTGGTTTCAGTGATCCCAGTGAGCCTATGGCACTGTCAAAATCTGATGAGAACAGGAGCATCTTGTATCGTCAATCATACTAGCAAAGCAGATATTTAGCCATTTGACTCCCTCACACTATCCACCAGCTTCCTGTAGGGTTAATTTTTTTTTTTGCAGTTGGCAGATAGGATGCGGGAGTCAAAGGGTTAATAGACAAATAGCTTTTTAAAGTGTTCTATATTGAACATTTTTCACATTAGCATTGGAATAACAAGCGCAGTTACGATGAAAATTAAGTATTGAAAAATTTTGTCACAAAATTTTAACCCCCTTTTTTTTAGAAAATGACAAAGTTGAATAAAAAAAAAACCCACTACAAGTCATAAGTGATAAAACCAAATGGGAATGAAAGAAATGTCTTAATCAACTTAAAAAATTTTTTTTTACTGAAATTGTTTTGTAGTAATACTAATAGTAGCAGAACGGCAGGAGCACAATAAAGACGGAAAGACATTCACATTGTCTTGGTATTTTAGAGTTAGGACTTTTTTTTTTTTAGTGGGATTTACTGCACATGGACAATTCCATATATGCATTCCGTTCAGACCTGCCAGCTTTTATCTGGGCAGGCTTTTTAGCCTAAGCATTGTATGCCATGTATACACTTGTAACATCTTCAAATGGAGAGAGGGGGAAGGGAACATAACATGAAATATTGTCATCACCAGAATGATCAAAATGCTAAAATGGGCAGCAAGCAGGTCATTACTTTTTTGTTTCTTTTATGCTCTGGACTGGGACTGGACAAGAGACATCTGATCTGGAGTCCATGACTGTCAAATGTGTCAGCTAGCCCACGGAATTTTTCAACTCGGTCGCATTGTGGCGCAACTGGAAGGCAATCACTTCTGTTATGTAGGGAGGCTGTGCTGGTATCGATGTGTATGTCTAGTTGTCATCGAGTTTCCAAGTACTCTTAACCTTTTGACTCCTGCACCCTGTCTACCAACTGCAAAAACTTAACCCTTTGACTCCCTCACCCTATCCACCAGCTGCAGAAAGCTGGTGGATAGGATGAGGTGGCTGACAATGCAGGATGCTGGTGGACAGGGTGCGGGAGTCGAAGGGTTAAGTTCACGCATGGGAAACAGCTACTCTGAAAATTAAAAGCTTAAAATTCTGCAGGTTGCTTCCCTTAGACCATGTGTACCCGATCTGTTTCTGCTGATTTCTCATGGTTTTGTAAATGATGTAGGTGAATGAGATCAGAGTTTCGAAATGGCAGCACGAAAATTGACAAATGTCTTTAGATGCCTTGATGCGCTACAAGAACCAACGGATATGATTTTGCAGGAGGGTTGTGATGGAAAAAATGACGTGAGAAAATTTCTAGATGGATCCCATGGGGATGCTGGGGACTCTTTCAGTATAAATACTATCCCCACCTTCTGGAAATTCTGTGCTATAAATTTCCTCTTTTCTGTCACTCTCTTAGTTTGTGCTTTGTTCCTTTGCTTTTTGTCATTTCTTTGTATCATTTTCTGCCTTGCTGGTCCATTCACTTGTATGTGTTTGATAAAGTCTTACATTCTTTCTCTTAGGATTGATAATTGGGTACATGTGTTAAGTGCATTTTTGGCTCTAGTGAGGTGAGGTATGCGAAAGCAATTTTAGGTAATTAGGCCTGTTTTTTCATATATGTTTTAGTGTCCTTATTCATGTTTAAACTTGTATGTAAGTTTGTTTTTTAAATCCCCATGTGCGATAAAGTGGACATATTGGTCAACGCCAGGGGTATTTCCTTGGATTATGTGCACGAATGCATATGTTTACTTAGTTTTCTTTTCCTTTTTTTTTTTCCTGTTTAACTCTTTCATCGCCAAGTTTCCCCCAAAACGGTACTCGTCAGTCCCAAGTATATTTTGGGCAGCCAATTTTGCAGCGCAATATGCATTTTTAAAAGCTTATATCTCAAACACTATTACAGATTTTCACTTACATTTTTTGCTGTGTAAAGGGCAGATGCTATATTTATATATGAATGCTTGCTTATGTATATGTGCTTGATTGATTATTCCACAGATAATCTTATAAAGAAAAACATTTTTTTTCATACTTTTTATTAGTTGTACTACTGACCTTATTTCATGAGTTGTGCACCAGATATCATTATAATAAATGTTGGAAAATCTACACATAAAGTCAGCTGTCTGCTTATTCTTCTCGGAGTGGTAGACAATGCGTGTCGATTTGCAGCCATTTTGGAGAAAACGCTTTGGAGAAAACGTGACGTAAATTCCGACAGTTAACAAAGCCACACTTAGGCCTTACTATTGAAAAATTATGTCGCTGGGTAAAGTTTAGAAATAGCACAGTTGCCTGCATTCACCAATGGAGCATTGTACCTGCGTGAAAAGTTATCATTTAGCATGACCCCTCCAAGACGCACAAATGCGACAGTGGCAGTCGTACGGGAAGTCGCTTGATTGTGACCATGGCGGGAAAAGAGTTAACTCAGTGGAGTCGCAGTCAAATAGTGCTTGTCTACCCCTGAAATCGCACGTTTTCGGCCATGTTTTATATTAAAAAATAACCAAACAAGATACGAACAGTAAAGTGCAAGAGATAGGCAGAAGCTTGCTACATTACATTCTACTCAGAGTTTGTGTGCTGATTTCCCACTTGAATGTAGAAATTACTCCAATTAAAGGTATCCAAACAAAAATCTGAAAAAAAGTTTTGAACCACATGATCCACCACATAGCAATGTCACTTAGAGCCAAACAAGGGACAAACTCGTCATCTGAATCCAACAAATCATCCCTATCTTCGACAGATAATTCACCAACAAGATCTAATTCATCATCAGATCCTTCAGCTTGGATGATATTGATCGCCTCTTGCACAGAAAACATACACCGGTTCCGAAGTCGCCTTGCCGCCATGGTGAAAAAGTACTTGAATACTACGTTGCTTACTGACTCCAGAAACTTAGTTACCTTCAAAGGCTGTGTGATGATTAGATACGGTCTAAGGGAAGCAATCGATGCACAGATGATTATACTTTGACTTCCAGGAGTTTTCTCCCTCGAATGCAGCTCATGTTATAAATAAAAAAAAAGGCATTTTCGGACGGTGCTTGCCTGCCGTCACGATTCAAACCATGGTACAAATAGACGGCACTAGTCTGCCATCAAGATTCCATTGAGTTAAGTATTATGTGTGTTTGAGAGGGTTATAGCCCTGATATGGTTCTACGCAATCGACTGGGCTTTAAACAGCAATAAGTATTGTGTGTTTTTTGAGGTGGTTAAAGCCCTGATATGGCTTTACGTGGTTGGCAGGGCATTAAGCAAAAATAACAACAATAACAAGTGTCTCCATAGCATCCTGTAGTGTAATACTCATGTAATGCATTGTAACAGATGAAGCAGAGGAAGAGGAGAAAGAGGACTGGCGCCTGAAGGCCAAAAAGGAGCTCGATGACTGGTACAGGCATCACTCTGAACAACTGCAGAAAACCCAGGAGAACAACAGGTATTGTATAGGAACCAGAAAAACATGAAAATAGAATCAGAACGCATATTTAATACAAGATAAGACAGGCACAAATTTTCGGCCAACTGGCCTGTGTCAAGCGTGAATGTAAGATCACAAACAAACACCAGATACAAAATTATGTTTGCGTGAATGCAGGCAGTCGCATTTGTTTTGGATTAGGTATCGTATAGTATCCCCCAGTCTCTCTCTTCCTGCTCCTGCCTGTATGTCGTGTCTGTCATGTCTGTCTGTCTGTCTGTCTCTGTCTTTATCTCTCTCTCTCTCTCTCTCTCTCTCTCTCTCTCTCTCTCTCTCTCTCTCTGTCTCTGTCTCTCTTTCTCTCTCTGTCTCTCTCTGTCCTCTCCTCTCTCTCTCTCTCTCTCTCTCTCTCTCTCTCTCTCTCTCTCTCTGTCTCAGTGTCTCTCTCACTCTCTCTTCCAACATCATCTTTCTGTTTTCTCCTTTCCTCCCCTCCCCCCCACCTCACTTTTTTCTCCCCTTTCCCTGTTTTCTGCAGCTGTACAAGGCTTGATCTAAAGTCGTACATATTTACTTTTGTTCCTTGCTGGTGTTATGTTAGATGATACAGGTTGTCATCTCAGAATGTTAAACATGGAGTTGAAAGGCCTAAGTAACGGTGCTTCATGAAGTGTTAATGCCATTGTGCTGCCACCTGGCTTTAACTTATATAAATTGTATAACTTTAACACATTATCAGCCAACCTTGCTGCAACTGTTATGTGCTGCTGGCCCAAGACATGTGCTTCACTGCTTGCAGAAAGTCACTTTTTAAAAAAATTTTTTATTTTTTTTTTATTTTTTTTTTTTAGGAATATTGTACTTTTATCTCGATGAAAACAAGTGTCGGCAATAGGCAGGAGTATTTTATAGGTAAGGTAATGGAAATAACTTGGTGAGGTAATTTTAGTTATTTAACTGGAAATTTTCTCACACCATTTCATCTTTTTTCTAAACCGTTTTCTTTGTCATTTTGGTAGCACAGAATATGGGATAATTTTTCATCATGCCGTCATGATGATGATGATAGGGATGGTAATCATGACGCTTTAGAATTCCATTCTAGATCTAGGTTGAGACTGCTTGATGGGGGCTATACTGTATATTGACTTTCATAACTGGGCATTGGTTAGGTTCGAGAGAAACGGGAACCTGCAGTTTTGGCCATGGGGTTGGTGCAGCATCCTCAATGACTCATCCATAAAATAGATGAGATTTAACCATGTGGTCTCGATCTTCCCAATGAGCCCATAGCTTGCTCAGCTCTGGTTAGGATTTCGACAGGACTGACAGGTTTTGAATGCACAACCTTCCTGTTGTTTGTCCATTGCGTTAACTGAAAACCCCATGGTGATTGGATTCTTGCACCTGTCGCATTCTCCTTCTCCTACCCACTGAAGTTGGGAGTACGGAAGATGTGCAGCAACAATATATTGCCTCGTGTGAGCCAGCCTGTCAGAAGAAATGCACACACGTACCTGAACGAGCATGAACTAGCCACAGATGGATATGCTGATCATTTGGTATTTTGAGGCATAACCCTTTGACTCCCACACCCTATCCATTAACTGTAAAAACTTAACCCTTTGACTCTTTCACCCTATTCTCCAGCTTCCTACAGGAAGCTGGTGGATAAGGTGAAGGAATCAAAGGGTTAAGTTTTTGCTTTGCTGGCAGATTTGGGTGGAGCACATATGAAATTTTCTGAGTGTGACAACGCCATCTTGAACAAACTCCAAAGTCATCAGTAGTACGATGGTAGTATAGCACTGTGCATAGACTAAACTGTCTGCTTTGGTCAGGAAACTTTTCCCCAATGCGTTTCCTGATTACTTTTGTTCCTTTTACATTTTAGCTTGTAATGGTGAGCACATATTGCTAATAGTATATCAAGTGCAACTGTCCCTGTAGAGTCCCCTGTGGGGATGGCCGGGCTCTTTCAGTATAAATACTATCCCCACCTTCTGGAAGTTCTGTGCTAGGAATTTCCTCTTTTTTGTCACTCTCTTTTTTTTTCTACCTTGGTCAAGTTGGTCCTTTGTTTTCTGTCGTTTCTTCCTATCAGTTTCTGCCTTGCTGGTCCATTCACCTGTATGTGTTCATAAAGTCTTACGTTCTTTTCTCTTAGGATTGATAATTGGGTACATGTATTAAATGCATTTTTGGCTGTATGGAAGTGAGAGATGCAGAAGCAGTTTAAGGTCATATAGACCCTTCTTGTATATGTTTTAGTGTCCTTTGTTATGCTTAATTTGTATTCAGGTTTGCTTTTTTTTTGTTTAAATCCCTTGTGCGATTAATTGGCAGAGTGGTCAACACCAGGGGCATCTCCTATTGTGTGGCTCAAATGCATTGATATGTGTACATGATTTTTTTTCCTGTTGAAGTACTGTATATGTATTAAAATGGTTATAGCTCTGATATGGCTTTGTGCAGGCAGCTGGGCTTTAAGCAACAGTAAGAATATGTCTGTGCAGAATTGTTTTATTATTGCTGATAGGGTTTCCAATGCATTTGTCTCTGCAGTACATTTCTGAAGGACTTGTCTTTTTTTTCCCCATGATTAACAAAGGATAGCGAATGAGCAAACCGTAAAGGAGAGGTAAGGGGAAGAAACTGCTGTCTGTATTATTGTTTTGGCATGCAGGTGTTAGGGTAATGTCTACTTTTCATTCTCCCCAAAATACTATTCTATTTTATTTTATTTTATTTTATTTTATTTTATTTTATTTTATTTTATTTTATTTTATTTTTTCGTTTTATTTTTGTTTTGTTTTATTTTATTTGTTTATTTTATTTATTTATTTATTTATGTATTCATTTATGTATTCATGTATTTGTTTATTTATATATTTATTCATTTGTTTATTTATATATTTCGTTTTTCATAAATGCAATGTAT
>JAPXFY010000027.1:26603485-26605985 GCA_030674185.1 Monoplex corrugatus | reverse complement strand
ACGCTAAGCAGTTTGGGAGTGGACTGAATCCTTTGACTCCCTTGTTTCATCCATTATCTTCCTGTATTGTCAGCGATGATAGCAGTTGAAAAAGCATGACCATTCCCCTTCATCACTTTGTCCACTGGATTCCAGTAGGAAGCTGGTGAACTGGGTGAGGGAGTGAAAAGGGTTATGTTTTGGTAGATGGTGGAGAGTGTGAGAGAATCAGTGGGTTTTACTGACTGTAATTTTCCTATTGCAAAATTAAAGCTGTCTTCATGCATGGGGAACGTAGAAACTATTGGTGGCAGTCTTTGCGTCAGCAGAGAGAAAAGGGATATTGTGCAAGATGTTTAAAAATTTTATCGTGTAAGTGTCCTTTACGTAGAAGAAGATATTATTAGTGAAGTAGGCCTAATAGTATTTGCAAATTTGGGTGGTAAAAGTGTTAGTTTGTGGAAACCTGTTACTTTGTGGAAACTGTTTTTGTGACTTTTTTTTTCCAAACATAGTGAACAAGTAAACTACTGATGAAGTTCTTCAAACCATTCCTGTGAACAGAGCACTTAGATCCCTTCAGTGTACTATCCTTTGAAGATAAGTGCCCAGACTATGCTTTGAAGATAAGGGCCCAGACTATCCTTTGAAGATAAGTGCCCAGATTATCCTTTGAAGATACAGGCCCAGTATCTTTACACATCAGTTGGTTTCAGTATTTGTGTATTCAAGTGTACTCTTTGTTATTTCATTTTTAGAGCATATTTGTTCATTATAGTATGTGCATTATGTTTGTCTTTGTCCTAGACTCTTATATTGAGAGTCTGAGACCAGGTTCTTACCATTCACTTTTTAACAAGTTTCGTCATCCCTCTTGTTTGTGTATTAGTTAATTTCATTGTTTCCAAGGATGAGTTTGCGTTTTTCTCCCCCCCCCCCCCACCTCTTTTTTTTATTTATTTTGCAGGTTTACTGCATTGTGTTTCTTCTCCACACTGATGTAGATAACATATTTAACAAGACTTTGCACATGTAAACATATCATTATTTTCAGCAACTGTGTTTTTGTAATAAAAGGTTCATGTCTCATGTCAACTGGAGATTATGTTACTACAGTCTTAATACGCAACAATGTGTAGTTTCTATTAGGAAAACTGACGTGTGCAATGTGAGACAGATTGTGTTCAAACAAAAATTCTTGGTTTGAGGTTTGGAAATACAGGAGATGGCAGTGCAGACCCTGCATTGTCAAGGAATGGCTATGGTTTTTGCTGTGATGTTCTACGCATTTGCTGTGATGTTCTGTCTCTTTGTCATTCTTTATCATTTGAATTGTTTGAAAAAAAAAAAAGGGTGGGGGAGGGCATGTGATGTTTCCGTTTTAGTTTTGATCTATGAAAACTGCAGGTGTCTCTTTTAACTTAGATGTGGGCATGAAAGCGAAGATTGTGCCATAGTGGATTTCAGTATAGTTACAATTTGACTTAGGCAATGTCTGGACAAAGTATGTGCACAGTACATGGGCGGCAAAAAATAAGTATCATTATCAGAATGTTTTGTATTTTTTTGTTAGTATGCGTGTCCGCATAAATATGGGGCAGATGTGTTAATGGTTTATTTCTTGGTTAGTTGTTCACTAGTTTTGTTGTTTTTTTTCTGTGATTTTTTTTTTTCATTTAAGGGGTAGTAAAGATACAGTTTAGTAACAGAATGTCTGATGAAATAATTTCCGTTGGCTGTATTTAGATGTATGCATTTTTAAATAATGTTGATGGACATTCCTGAGAAGTTATTTTGCTGAACCGATCTTGAGCATACAAGTGTGTTGACTGTGGCATTTTGTACAAACTATTATCATTATCATGCAATATGAATCTATGCAACACACACGTTTGGTTGATATGGGATCATTGTGTGCCTTTTATTAAATGGTGGAAGAAATAAAGGTTATCTTGACATATGGAGTATTGAGTCTTTTGCTTGGATTTTGTGAAGTGTTTGGGGTAGATTGGAAACTAGGTGAAAGTATACTTTGTCTAACCTGCTTGTTACAAAACACTACCAGATTTCACGAGTTTCATTGTCATCCTTAGACTTTATTTAACCCTTTGACTCCCGCACCCTATCTACCTACTGCAAAAACTTAACCCTTTGATTCCCTTACCCTATCCACCAGCTTCCTGCAGGAAGCTGGTGGATAGGGTGAGGGAATCAAAGGGTTAAGTTTTGGCTTTTCTAGTATGGTTGGCAATGCAGGATACTGATGGACAGGGTGCAGGAGTCAAAGGGTTAATATTTGGTGTTTATTGGAGTTTGTGGCCTTGTGGTCAAAGCATCTGCCAAGGATGTGAGAAACCCAGGTTTGAATCACGAATCGGACGGAGATATTTCTCCCCCTTCCCCCCCATCCACTATATTCTAAGCAGTTATATGAGTGCTAGTCATTCAGATGAGATGATGAACTGAGATCCCATGTGTAGAATGCATTCGGTGTACGTTAAAGATCCCACAACAACAAAAA
>JAPXFY010000027.1:26590985-26598485 GCA_030674185.1 Monoplex corrugatus | reverse complement strand
TGTGTGTGTGTTGTGGTGTGTGTGTGTGTGTTGTTGTGTTGTGTGTGTTGTTTTCAATTGGTGACTAGGATGCTGGAGTCAAAGGGTTAAATCTTTGAGAGAGAAAAAAAAACCACATCTCCTCTCTGTTACGGCGTAAAACACCAATCATTAAACCATTGGCACAACTCAGTAACTTTCTCCTCCCAGCGGTCAGCCAGTGGATGTAATGACCTTAATCCCCGATGTATATGTCAGCTTAGAACGTGGCCTGGCAGCTGCAAAACTAATCCTAGTTGAGAAAACCTGAATCAGGAGTGACACTTTCATTTGTCGTGGACAGCTCTCAAGTGTTGTTTGCTTTTCACCCCCAGCATACTCGCCAGCCGGCCCCAACAGTCTGCCCTTCATGATGTCACAACCAACGTCACAGTAGGTGACCACACTCCACCTCATAACCTACGCTTAGGGGATAGGGGCGGATTACATGGGTGGTGGTAGTTGGGGTGGGGGTGGGGGTGGGGTGGGTGTTGTTTCTTGTCTTCTGAGCCCCCCTCCTCCTCTCCCCGGCCCCTGTCCCCGAGTTATCGAGAAGATGTAAGATGTCTGAAATCTGTAATCTGAAATTTCTGTTCACTGTACAATGCCAAAAACACCTGGTGAATATCTATTCGTGAATCAGCTTTTAAAACAAACTGACAAGAAACACACCCCACCAAAAATTTAAAAACAAAAACAAAAAAACATAGGCCTACAAAGAAAAAAAAAGAAAATTATAAAACAAACAAACAATCGAACAAACAAACAAACAAAAAGAAAAGAAAAAAAAAACAACCACTTCTAACAACCCCTAGTTAAATGCTCTTATTCATCATCATCATCATCATCATCATCAGGTGCCCTGCCGCATGGCGTTGGCGATCATGGACTTCTATCTGTCTCATCTCTCGTTGCCCCTAGAATCTCCCCCACCTTCCTCGTCCCCAGCCACTCTGCAAGTCCGTCCAGCATATTTCTCCCTGTGTCTACCTGGTGCTCTCTTTCCCTCCAGCTTCCCGTTGTGACCAGGTGCTCCAAATCCCCCTTCCTCATAAAATGGCCTATAAATGTTGCCTGTCTTTTCCTAATCTTCCTTATGAGTGATCTACTTGTGTCTGCCTCCATCAAGACTGTCTCGTTTGTTTTCTTTGCTGTACATGGAACTCTCAACATTCTTCTTAGAAACCACATCCCGGCTGCCTCAATCTTGTTCTGGCTTTGCTTGTTGACTGTCCACGCCTCACATCCGTACAAAAGTATTGGTTCTATATAACATTCAAGAACTCTCTTCCTGATGTTAATTGATAGGCATTTGTTGGTAAGAATGCTTGTCATCTTCTTGAATGCTGTTTTGGCTTGGCCGATTCTGCCGGTTATTTCTGATGTGCATCTGCCGTCTGATGAAATGATCGTTCCCAGGTATTTAAATTTATCAACCTGTGTCAAGGTTGTGCCATTTGCTGTTATTTTGCATGAGGGGGTTTCATGTATTTTACTGATCACCATGACTTCAGTCTTTCTGCTGTTTAGTTCCAGTCCCTTACCTTTGCTTTCTATTTCTAGTATATTCACAAGGTTTTGTAGGTCCCTTCATTTTCTGCAGTTAGCACGCTGTCGTTGCGTATCGAATGTTGTTATCATTCCCTCCAACCTTTAATCCAAGGTCTTCTTCTGGTTCTCATGATGTTTTCGCTGTAAAGTGAAAACAGATCTGGTGACAAAACACAACCCTGTCTGACTCCTCTTTTGAGTTTTGAAAGGCTTACATTTTTTTTTGTTTTCATTGCAGCTGTTTGTTCCCAGCACATATTTCTGATTATTCGTAGATCTTTTCCATCAACATTTGAGTCTCTCCAGTTTGGTTGATCAAGTTCATCATGTCGTACCCGATCGAAACCTTGCTTGCAGTCAACATAGCATAATACAAATCCTTATTCATCTCAATTGACTCTCTATGATAGTTCTAGATGTATATGGCATTAATAGTTCCTTTCCTCCACAAATCCACAACCTGTTCTTCTGCTATTTCTCTTTTGATTCTATTCCTTGTCCTCATTTATGATTATTCTTAACAGGATTTTTGTTACATGGCTCATCAAACTGATTGTGCGATGGAGTTCGCATTCTATAGCCCCTGTCTTCTTTGGAAGTGCAATGAAAATTGATTTTGACATATCTTTGGGGATTTTTCCAGTGTCGTAAATTTCATTTAGGAAGACTGTTATTTTTTCTATGCCAAATTCCTCCAGGGCTTCAATCATCTCTGTAGTAACGTTGTCTGGTCCTGGGGCTTTTCCTGGTTTCATCTTTTTCAGTGCCGCTCTAACTTCATCTTTCATTATGGGTGGTCCTTCAAAGTTCTTTTTTATAATGCGTTCTTCGTTTCTGTCATCCTCAAAAAGGTCTTTAATGTACTCTCCCCATCTGTCTAATATTTTGTCTTTTTTCCATGATAAGCGTGCCATCTTTCGATTTCAAACAACCAGTTGATGTGCATGTATGTGCTCTTATTAGCAGAAGCAAAAAGTCAAGTTAAGATAATATCACAAATTCTATCAAGTTTAAAACCAAAAGTTATATGATTTCATCAACACAGTGGACCAAATGGCTCGTATCTTAATCCTCTGGACAGGCTCCCCTAGACGTCTACGAACGCCCTCCCTTCCCCCTTCGACCGGACCAAGACCATAATCGACCCATGGGGTCTGTGTCAACATGTGCGTTTGACAGTCAGTTTGGCCATAAATCACGAAAAGTTGTATTAAGTGGTTCGGACACTCTGACCGGGTCAGGGTTTCTGAAGAGATTATATTCTCGTTATTAAATTCCTGTTTTCATGAATTTGCCTCTTTTTTCAACCTTCGCATTTGTTCATGATTTTTTCCCCCATTCATTTGTATTTGGCTTTATTCTATTTTCTTCATTTGTGTTTTGTTAGGTAATGGTCCAGACATCAGAGAGTATATTCTTGTTATAAAAAATTCCTGTTTTCATTAATTTTTTTTACCTTCGCATTTGTTCACGAATCTTTTTGATTCTTTTGTATTTGGCTTTATTCTGTTTTCCTCATTTGTTCTTTTTGTTTGTGTAGTGCATGTTGTAAGCTCTCTCTCTCTCTCTCTCTCTCTCTCTCTCTCTCTCTCTCTCTCTCTCTCTCTCTCTCTCTTCTCTCTATCTATCTATCTCTTTCTCCTCTGTGTGTGTGCGTGCGTGCGTGGTGTGTGTGTGTGTGTGTGTGTGTGTGTGTGTGTGTGTGTGTGTGTGTGTGTGTGTGTGTGTGTGGTGTGTGTTGGCTGTAATGGAACGAAGATGAACTAGAACGTTAATGTGTGTGTGCGAGCGCGCGTGCGCACGCGTCCGTGTGTGTGTGTGTGTGTGTGTGTGTGTGTTGTGTGTGTGTGTGGTGTTTATGTGTGTGTGTGTGTGTGTGTGTTGTGTGTGTGTGTGTGTGGTGTGTGTGTGTGTGTGTGTGTGTGTGTGTGTGTGTGTGTGTGTGTGTGCAGAAATGTTGGCCAAATACGGAAAGTGTGTGTAGACTTCTCGCATTTGTGTGGTGTGTTGTGTGTGTGTGTTGGTGTGTGTGTGTGTTGTGTGTGTGTGTGTGTGTGTGTGTGTGTGTGTGTGTGTGTGTGTGTGGTGTGTTGTGTGTGTGCTAGGATAATTTTCGCACAGAAACTGGAGAAAGTGCTGTTACATACCTTACTCCAAAAGAATTGATTTTAGGCATTTCTTGGTAAATAGCTTCACCTAAGAGGTTTATCTTAGTAAATTCCTTTCCTGCTCAACATCCACAGCTTTGACTAAAATTTCGTAAAGATCCACCCATATGGAGCTGCGAAAATTTCGCACATTTTTTGTCACAGAATTAGACACAATTACACATACAGTCACTCGCTAAAGACTTGCTCACAGACAGACACACATACACACACGCATATACACACACACACACACACACACACATACACACACACATACATACACACACAGGCACACACACGCACACACACACACAGATACACGCATATGCATACCACACACGTACACACACACACACCAGACATACCACACACAGACACACACAGAAACACACAGACACACACACACACACTCACACACTCAGACATACCACACACAGACACACAGACACACACACACACACACACACGCACACACACACACTCAGACATACCACACACAGACACACAGACACACACAGAAACACACAAACACACACAGAGACATACATACACGGACACACACAGACACACAGACACACACACGCACACACGCACACACGCACACACGTACTTATCCTAGCTAGGAAATTTGAAATAAGCTCCTCTTCCCCCTTTTTTAAAGGGAGATTAGAAAAAAGAAGAAAAGGAAAGAACTTCATAAGTTTTAACATAACGTAATGTATCTAAACACTAAGCTTCAAAACGCTGCTTGCTGCCTTCAGTAATTATAAGTATTGAATATTCAGTTTAACTCTTTGGTGAAACAATTTGTCTGTTCGTCAGAAAAAAAATTATAATGACCAAGGAATAGTTGGTATTCAGTAGTCTCCCTTCGCTTCCAGTGACATTGAAACGTGACGTTTGACTGACGTATTAGAGCTTACTTTTCTTAAAAAGCTTTGTAAATCAAAATAATGCTCTTGCCAAAGGCTTTATCCATTCAGAACAATATTGTCGATATCACTCTGAGTTGTCTAAGGACGAATAATTAATGAACTATTAAAATTATGAACTATTGGCTTAATTTCGTACTATGCAAATAAACCTAACCAATAAATTGGGACTATCAAGGTCTAAGTAGAAGCCTTGTCTCGTTTAAATTCCGGCATTTTCGACAACTCATTCAAGCAGATCTTTGCGGGGATCGCACCCAATTCTAATCCTCTGTACGTTTTTACAAATTTAGAATCCAAATTAGGCTAGGCCTAGTAGGTAGGCCTAGTGGACATGGGATAAGATAGGTACATAATATAGTTAGAAGGAGCAGACTAGGATAGTGGGTTAGAGACAGACAGGGTGTAGGGAAATAAGGGGTAGCTAAAGGAATGGGACTTACAGGGGGTGGATGGTATAGACAAAGGAATGGTACTGACAGGGGTGGAGTAGATAAGGGAATGAGACACATAGGGGTGGAGTGGATAAGGGAATGAGATAGGGGTTGAGTACACGGAATGAGACTGCTGGGGAATACGGTAGACAAGAGAATGGGACTGACGGGGGATGGAGTAGACAAGGGAATGGGACAGACAAGGTGGAGTAGACAGGGGAATAGGACTGTTAGGGGTGGAGTAGACAGGGAATAGGACAGACATGGGGTGGAACAGACATATGAATCGGACAGACAGGGGTGGAGTGGACAGGGGAATGGGACACATGGGTGGAGTAGACAGGGAATAGGACAGACAGGAGGTGGAGAACACAGGAGAATGGGACAGACGGTGGGTGGAGTAGACAGGGGAATGATGGGACTGTTAAGGGTGGAATAGATAGAGGAATGGGACAGACAGGGGTGGAGTAGACAGGGAATGAGACAGATGGTGGGTGGAGTAGACAGGGGAATGATGGGACATACAGGGGTGGAGTAGACAGGGGAATGGGACACACGGGGGTGGAGTAGACACAGGAATGGGACAGACAAGGGGTGGAATAGACAGGGAAATAGGACAGACAGTGGGTGGAGTAGACTGGGAATGGGACAGACAAGGGGTGGAATAGACAGGGAAATAGGACAGACAGTGGGTGGAGTAGACAGGGAATGGGACAGACAGGAGTGGAGTAGACAGAGGATAGGACAGACAGGGTGGATGGAGTAGACAGGATAGGACAGACAGGGGTGGAGTAGGACAGGGGATGGACAGACAGGGGTGGAGTAGACAGGGGATAGGACAGACAGGGGTGGAGTACAGGAGCAGGGGGGATAGGGGAACAGACAGGGGTGGAGTAGACAGGGGAGGATAGACAGACAGGGGTAGGACAGGGGGTATAGACAGGGGATAGGACAGACAGGGGTGGAGTAGACAGGGGATAGGACAGACAGGGGTGGAGTAGACAGGGGACATGGATAGACAGATGGGTGGATAGACAGGGGATAGGACAGACAGGGGTGGAGTAGACAGGGGATAGGACAGACAGGGGTGGAGTAGACAGGGGAATAGGACAGACAGGGGTGGAGTAGACAGGGGATAGGACAGACAGGGTGGAGTAGACAGGGGATAGGAACAGACAGGGGTGGAGTAGACAGGGATAGGACAGACAGGGGTGGAGTAGACAGGGGATAGGACAGACAGGGAATGGAATAGGG
The DNA here is from genome assembly GCA_030674185.1 of Monoplex corrugatus. Lineage (NCBI taxonomy): Eukaryota > Metazoa > Mollusca > Gastropoda > Littorinimorpha > Ranellidae > Monoplex > Monoplex corrugatus. The sequence continues at coordinate 26,592,146 of JAPXFY010000027.1, read as the reverse complement.
GTAGGACAGACAGGGTGGGACGTAAAGGGGTAGGATCAGACAGGGGATGAGAAAGGGGAAGACAGAGGGGTGGAGTAGACAGGGAATGGGACAGGACAGGGGTGGACTAGACAGGGGATAGGACAGACAGGGGTGGAGTAGACAGGGGATAGGACAGACAGGGGTGGAGTAGACAGGGGAATGGAACAGACAGGGGTGGACTAGACAGGGATAGGACAGACAGGGGTGGAGTAGACAGGGATGGACAGACAGGGGTGGAGTAGACAGGGGATAGGACAGACAGGGGTGGAGTAGACAAAGTTTCTGACCATACCCTTTCAATTCAAACCTATTCTCTTTAACACTGTTTTTCTCAAAATGGCTGACCCCTCTCATCTTTGAAAGCCCATATCGTTTTTTGTTTTTGTAGCCTGAAACTCAACGTTAGTACCATTTGAAAGCTGAGGTTCTAAACTTTATAGTGATACCAAAACCTAAAAATGCCTAAACTGAGACTTATTGTGCCTTTTGTGAGAATGGGTCACATATGGAAATGTATGACTGGAATTAATCCTTCTTGGAAAGACACCAAATTCAAACACCTGGCTGACAGGGCTTCAGTGAAGCTACGATGGGCACAGCAAGCCGATAGCGGATCATGTAATCACTAAAAAAAATAATAAATGAATAAAAGGAAAAGGAAACAAATCGATCCTATCTAATAAAATGCCAAGCTCGGTGGTTACATTTTCATCCCCACCCTGACATACCAGTGTCAGACTTGGGTCATGATCAAGCGGCAAGAACATGGGTGACCTCCCACCACGAAATCAGTCTTAACTAGCATTTTGGGCATTTTGAGATATACATATCGCTGGAAAGTGTACATTCTGCTGATTATTTTGGTACTTGAATAAAGCTTGTACTCCAAAAAAAATGTAGAAGTTATGTATGTTTAAAGTCATTAAGTTGTATGACGGCCATTTTGAGAAAATGGCCTCTAAAGTTTTTGTGTGCTCTCCTACACATTTTCCTTAAATTTCTTTATTTGGTGGGTTTGACCCAGTTTGTTTCTAATTTTCGCTGTCATTATCTGAAAGGTGCACCAAAGAGCTGTCTGTAGAATATTACATGTGCGGGTAATGTACAGGTTACGGTTTATAATAAGAGACAAAAATAGGT
>JAPXFY010000027.1:26565985-26585985 GCA_030674185.1 Monoplex corrugatus | reverse complement strand
TATTCTGTCCATAAAAACAATGATAACTTGCTTCAGGAAAAAATTAATATGTTTCAGGCATACAATAATTTTTGCAGAAAAACAGAATCAACGTATACAATAATTTCTGCAGAAAAACAGAGTCAACGTCTTCCAGAGATTTACTGTCAGAACCGATTTTATTTAAGGAAAACATTTTGGGAATAATACAAATAAAGGCATCAGATAGAATGGAAAAGGAGTTAGGTGTATTGCACAGGGTTTGGATACTAATGAGTCTCTCGTGAATAATGGTGGATGTAGTAGAAAATATGGTATCAACATGACTTTCCTGCTTTTGTTTTCTTTTAGGATGCAAAATATCTACAAAGAAATACATACCAACACAGCCGAACACACCACATGAATGTGCACAGCATATTCCTACTAAGCTGACAGTAATTTACTCCATACTAAAAGGATCAAGACTGTACTACAATATTTTAACAATAGACGATGCACTTTTGAACTCTTGTTCTAATGCTTAAACGAAAATCTGGGAATGAACAGGTTACTGTGAAGATGTTTATGAAAATTCGTAAAATGCAATAGATTAATTTTAAATGCTTGCAATGCTCAGGGCACACATAACTCTGGGAATTCTGGGAAACAATGTCATCTTAAAAGAAGAAGAATTCTATATGATTTTACTGTGAGTTTGATTGGGAAACAACAGACATCACTGACTGTATATTTTGGACGCGTTTGCGTATCAAAAGATTCTGGAATAGAGTGAAGATTTGTTGAGGTCAATATGCACCTCTGCAAATGTTACATCAACTGAAAATAATGATATTGTTTAGTGATAATTGAAATATATACAAATATTAGCTATTTGATTTAACAATCCTTCTAGGAAAAGACCTATTTACAATGCAAGTTTAAAAGAAAGTCTTCTGGATGAAACTTTTCTTTTTTTGGTAAAACTTGTCACAAAATACCACATAGAAAAATATAATAATGACAAGGACTTGAACACTTTTACCAGTAAAATTTGTCATATTCAGCATTCGTGGCAACTGAGACGTGATGCGATCTCATATGTTGTAACAGTGAAAATGTTTGTTGTCTTTAATTTATCCACGTGCTTATATTTTCTTTGTAAAATGATTGCATTTCATGAATATATGTAGGGCCTACGACGCTAGTTACAATTGCTGACGACTTTCATAGATATTGAAGTGTTGAAATCCTGCGATATGATTGTAACCATACTACATAAATAGTGTATGTGTATGTTGTGTCTTTAAAACGAATACAGATAAATCTGAAAACAAAAACCTTGCAAACTAAGAGGAAACACACAGGTGATGTCTGTTCATTCTCTGAATTGTATGCATATTTGCTTTGATTCATTTGCCGATTTCTTTGCTTGTTTTGGCTTCTTTGTAATAGCTATTTGTAGCAGCTGTGAAATTTGGCAGCTAGGCAGGTTGTTCAATGGAGAGATGAACGCCCAGAATAAGACGAGAGAGGGCTCTTTCAGTATCTCTTGGTCCAATAGCTGGGCTGGACCTGGTTGGTGCGTGTTGTGTGGCTATGTCGCCGGATTTGCTATATCCATATCGCGCCACTCGGTTTATATACCAGGTTTAAGTCTTAAGCCTGCACATAAACCCACGACTGTCCAGGTCCTGAGGCCCTACCTAGCCCATGTTTTACCTAGTCTATATGTTATGCTGGTATTATATCAGCCTATCGTTGGAATAATCTTGGTTATATAAAAGCGACATGTGTATCTGTCTATACTATCTTTAAAAAAAAAAGGAACATATACGTAAAGTAAACAAATAAGTAATTAAAGATCTGATTCACAACACATCTAACTATACTCGTCTCACATGGCAGAAAGCCCCTTTCCCCCCACGTTCTTCACTTCATCCAGTGTTGGTGGTTTGTTATTGAATTTTCCTTCTGACGCTGCAGGCCAAACCAGATTCTGGATTTCAAGTGGTGCCTCGCGCTGAGAATCGGAATATGTTTCCCTGAGATGCTGCTCTAGGGTTTCCTTGCCCACTGTGAGAGTCCCTGATTTGGGTTGTTCAAACAGCTTTCTTGCAAAGTCAAAGGGATCTTTGAAGAAACGATCTTGAGTCTTCTTCTTTTTGCTCTTTCTTCGCCTTGCTGATTCCACTTTGCTGAGAGCATTGTGTTTGGCCTTCAGATCTTTCCAGAGTTCCAGGAGCCCTTGCTTCTCGAATTCTGAGGCAGTTTTCATTCGCTTTTTAAGCTTCCTTTTCTCCCTCCGGATGCTCTCCATCTGTTGCTGTCTTCTGGATTTCTGGGGAGGCGTTTTTGTCTTTGGCTGCTTCACTCCATAAGTGTCCCTGCAGATAGAGTATATGATGTCTCCGTATGTGTCAAGTTTGTGTTCCAGCGTACTGTTCCCTATTAGCGCATCCAGCTTAAGGACAAGTTCCTCATCTAATTTCTCCCATTGTTCTTTTGCACCGGCAGGCGGCAAATTGAGTTTTCCACGTTTGGCGTTAAGAGCTTGTGCAAAATCCGCATCAGAACCGTCAGCGTGGATGTCCTTGGCACTATGGTTTAAATCCTTGGTCATCCAACGTCTCACCTGCTATCGCAGTGCGCTGCTGCTGGTTCGTATGTGTCTTCAAACAACCCATTTTTGTCCTGTGGATCTTCATGCCGCGTTTGGTGGTGAATCTCCTTCCACACACACACGGAAATTCCATCTGGTCATTAATCATGATCCGTTGTGCGTTTCCAGTCGTGATGGAGTCAGTGCCGATGGATTCATCATTCTCTCCCCCTTTCGGTGAATCCTGGGAGCATCTTTCATTTAAAGAACTCGTGGCATGTTATCAAAGGCAAGGTGGGAAGCCAACCCACAAAGCCCGCAGATCTAGTCTTTCCCAGTGTCCTTCGGTCTTTCCCGAATGTCCTCCGAACTATTCCCGGAAGTCAATGGATTGACCATGTGCAGGTAGAAAGAAACTCTAGGGAGAGCTAGACAACAGAAGGTCTTCAGAGAAGTAACCCCCTTTAGACAAGTGTTTCGGCCCTGAATTCCTTACACTCTCGGGGGGCCGGGCCACATCCAGGTCATGACTCCTGGATGCCCTTCTGCTGTTGTCTATTTTTTTTTTTCTTTCCCACGCTGGGGATCGAACCTGGGCGATTCTGCGCTTCAGAACTGCGGTACGCGGTTTTACCAATGTGCTAACGGGGCACACATCATCTGTAGGGAATTTAATCCTTATGAAGTTCACTTTTGGTTCCTCCTTGCCCAGATCCAGCTTGAGCTCCTTTCTGCTGCCTCTGCCATCGCTTTAAGGGCTCTAGTCCTCTTCTTCCCAGAAATGGCGAGTTGTTTCATGAGATCATAAGCGGAGGTGCCCACAAACCCTCTTGCCCCGACCTCTATGGCGAAGATTTTGACCCGCAGACCTGCTTTCTTCAGGGTGCTGGCAAGACCGGCGTATTTTTCGGTCTTGTAGATATGTGCTTCTTCCATTCTGCTTTCGTATGGCACAGTGAGTTCTATCAGAATCACTTGTTTCGAGGAGTCAGAGTGGAGAGCGATGTCTGGTCTCATGCCTGTCTTGCTGATGACATCTGGGTAATTTCTCCACTCTGGGAGGTCTGCTGTACACTCCCAGTCGACTGCTCCATCCAGAAGACCCTTTGGCAATGTGCTGGTTGTCATAGCACTTTCGGGCCAGACTTGTTTCCCTCCTGCTTTGTAGAACGTTGTCATAGCAATTGGTGCGTTTGGGGTCATGGTTTTTTCGCTAACCACGTCTGTGATCACTTTCAGAACTTGGTTGTGCCTCCATGTATACCTTCCTTGGGCTAGCGCTACTTTGCAAGAGCTTAGGACATGTTCCACTGTTTGTTTCTTCTGACAGAGCGGACATGCTGGGTCGTCTGATTTCCCCCATTTCACTAAGTTTGCATTCGAGGGGAGCAGGTCATATACAGATCTGAGGAGGAAGCTTATCCTTAGAGGAGCCATGTGCCACATATCGTTCCAGCTGAGACTTCTTTGGAGTGCACTGTCCCATGTTGTCCATTGCCCCTGTTGACCTTGCTGGACTGCCTTCTGCACTCTTTTGACATCTTCTTCTTCCTTCAACTCCTGTATGATCATGTCTCTTTTTTCCTTCCCTTTGGCTTTGGACCACCACTGCATTTTTGTTGCTCCCAGTCCCTGTCTGTTGGTTTGCGTGTGTCCAATTATTATCCAGTTGGTTTGCGTGTGTCCAAGTAAGTTAGTAAGTAAGTAAGTAAGTAAGTAAGTATATACGTAAATAGGTAAATAAATAAATACACACAAAACAAAGGAGTATGTAGATAGTTAAACGAGTGAGAAATGAAAATAACAAATAACAGTAAACATATGCATATACAAACATGCCCGCACACAGAAATACACACGTATATATACATTCATACATACACACCCATAGCCACACATAGCATGATGGCTCACCAACACACTTCCAAACCTAACAAAACAGAGGTCACTACCTCAGCTGGGCACGAAGAACCACAGCATCTGAAACAACTGTTGACTGTGCTGTGATGATGATGATAAAGATGATGCTCTGGAGTTCCACTCTGGACTGAGCTTGGGTGACGGGGTGTACTCTTACGCTTCTTTTCATAACATGTTCTAAGGGTCAACCAGGCCCGAGAGGTACAGACACCTGCGATGTTGGTAAGGAAATTTGAGCAATACGGCTCAATAACACGTATCATACAGTGGGCAAAACTTGACTGCGTAGTCCGAGTCTTCCCAACGAGCCCGTAGAACTCTCCATCTCCCGATAGAAGTCAGACAGGACCTAAACATCCCACAATAATTATTCACGCCGGAAATAAACAGCAGAAATAAAGGGCTGGAGTTTAATAGTAAAAAGACTGAAGTCATGGTAATCAGTAAAAAAAATCAAACAAACGAACAAACAAACAATAATTGGAATTGGAAGTTATTGGAACTCTTTCAAGAGGGATTCACTGCGCTCAGACAGCTCCACATGCGCTTCACCCAAATCTGCCATAATTATCTGACAGATTTCCCGAGCCTGCATAAAACCCTATGCCCTGTTGGCAAGGTCTTGAAACGGAGAAATTGGAGAAGGGATCTATTAAACACTAAGCCGATACCACCGGAATGGTGGAAACATTAAGATGGACAGCAAACAGGCGAGATTTTAATGCTGTGGGCTGGGATTGAACTCAAGATATCAGATCTTGAGACTATGGCCCTACCAACAAGCCCGCAAAAAAAAAAAAAAAAAAAGCAAAATAACAGAAAATGGCACAACATTGACACAAGTTGATAAGAGAGATAGAGGGAGAGAGAGAGAGAGAGAGAGAGAGAGAGAGAGAGAGAGAGAGAGAGAGAAGAGAGAGAGAGAAGAGAGAGAGAGAGAGAGAGAAAGAGAGAGATGTGTGTGTTTGCAGCGACAAAAAGATAGATTCGTATGGAGGATTATGATCGCCAACACCATGAGTCAAGGCACATGATGATGATAATCCACGTTAGATTCGTATGGAGGGCTATGATCGCCAACGCCATGTGGCAAGACACATGATGATGACCCACTTTAGATTCGTATGCAGGATTATGATCGCGAACACCATGCGGCAAGGCACATGATGATGATAATCCACGTTAGATTCGTATGGAGGGCTATAATCGCCAACATCATGTGGCAAGGCACAGATGTTGATGACCCAGGTTAGAATCGTATGGAGGGTTATGATCGCGAACACCATGCGGCAGGGGCACATGATGATGATGACCCACGTCCTCCCAGGAAATCAGCAGTCCGTTATTTTAATTAACCCTTTCTCCACTTTGACTGGTATTTTTTAGATATCTTCTTCGAAACGGCAACAATGTGACAGCAGCGGTGAACGAAGTGAGACGTTACGTAGCAGGCCTAGTCAAGGAGACCAATGAACGGTTCGCCAACTTGGATTCGGTTTTCTTCTCTGTCCGGGTCAATTTAGCCAGCATCGCTATTTTCACGGTAAATACGTTTTCACTGGTTGTTTGAAATCTTGACGTGACTCATTCATTCATTCATTCATTCATTCATTCATTCATTCATTCATTCATTCATTCATTCATTCATTCGTTCGTTCGTTCGTTCGTTCGTTCGTTCGTTTCAGTATTCGTTCGTTCGATTTTTCGTTCTTTCATCAATTTGTTCGTTTTGTTTAGAGAGTCGTTTATCCATTCCTTGGTAGACTCTTATCTTTTTTCGTGGGCAATTTTGTTTGTTTCGCTGTCTGTCAGTGTACTTCTCTCTCTGTCTCTGTCTCTATCTGTTTCTCTCTCTATCTATCTATCTCTTTCTCTCTCTCTCTTCTTTTTCTCTAGCTCTCTTTCCCTCTCGCCTTCTCCCCCCCCCTCTCTCTCTCTTCTTATTCTCTAGCTCTCTTTCCCTCCTTCTCTCTATCTTCTTTTTCTCTAGCTCTCTTTCCATATCTCCTTCTCCCCCCCCCCTCTCTCTCTCCCTCCCTCCCTTTCTCCCACGTCTCTCTCTTTAATTTTTCTGTATCCTACACACCCACATCTACTTAAGAAATATTGCCAATAAAAATTCAGTCTGTGCTCCTGAAGAGTGGTTCTACACGTATACTTTGCTTGGAGTTCGTCAGGGCTGCCTTCTGCCACCATAGCTTGTCAACACATACCTGGAATGCAACATGAGTGATGAGGTTGAAGATCATGTCAGCGTGGTCAGCATTGGAAGAAGAACCATTACGAACCTCCGCTTTGTAGATGGTTTTGATGGCCTGGCAGGCATCATCATCATCAAGTGCCCTGCCACACGGCGTTGGCGATCATGGCCCTCCATATACATCTATCCATTGTTGCCGCAAGTACATCTTCCACCCTCTCTGTCCTCAACCACTCTGCAAATCCTTCCAATATTTTATTCCCTGGGTCTACCTGGTGCTCTCTTTCCTTCCAGCTTTCCTGTTGTGACCAGGTGCTCTAATTCCCAATTCCTCATAAAATAGCCGGTAAATGTTGCCTGGCAGGCAATGAGCCAGAAATCGGTCAGCTTTTTAAAAGATTAGATGAAAAATCGACAAGATATGCCATGCAAATCAACGTCGAGAAGACCAAACTGACGGCCAGCCGCAGCACCACCATCACTATTTATATCACTGGACTAAAGTAAGTAACTGATCACCCCCCTCCCCTTCCGTGGAGATGCCAGGGGCTCTTTGAGTATGAATAGTATCCCCACCTTCTGGAAATTCTGCGCTAGAAATGCCTTCTTTTCTGTCATTGTCTTTGTTTTTTGCCTTGCTCCTTTGCTTTCTGTCGTTTCTTCTTATCGTTTTCTGCCTTGCTTGTCCGTTTACATGTATGTGTTCAATAAAGTCTTACATACTTTCTCGTAGGATTGATAATTGGGTACATATGTTAAGTGCATTTTTGGCTTTTGGGAAATGAGATATGCGGAAGAAATATTAGGTAATTTAGGCTCGTTTTTTGTATATGTTTTTGTTTTTTAAAGTTATGTTTAAATTTATATTCAGGTCTGTCTTTCGAATCCTCAGTGCGGTAAGTTGGACAGAGAGGTCGACACCAGGGGCATCTCCTTACATTACGTGTGCAAATGCATTAATATGGGTATTTAATTTTCTGTTTCTTTTCTTTCCTTGTTGAAGTAGGGTGTGTGTATTGAAACGGTTATAGCCCTGATATGGCTGTACGCAGTCAGCTGGGCTTTAAGCGACAACATGAATAAAAATAAGAAGGAACTGTTGAACAATTCACTTACCTGGAATCGATAATCACCAATGAGAGATATCCAAGCCAGAAATCCTCTCAAGGTCAGCAGGAACAACAATAGCACAGTTCAGGCTGAAACGTGTACAGAAGTACAAGAACATCTCCATGGAACATAGGATCAGGCTTATACTGATGTGATATATTCCATCTTCCTGTATACATATCAGACATGGACCCTAATAACGGATTTGAGGAAGTCGAACGAATCCAACCCATGGAAAATGCGATTGATTTTAAGATACTAAATATCAGATACACTGATGATATCACCAATAAACAAGTGCGCCAAAACGTCAAGTAGCACAGAGGCGATCATGGCCCTCCTTATGCATCTATCCCTTTGTCGCTGCAAGTACATCTTCCACCCTGTCTGTCCTCTCTGATTTCAGTTAAGAAAACTTCAGTTGTGCGACCATGTATATCAAAATCCAATGGTCTTGCTATATCAATCCTCCGGGGAACTTTTGAGGGAGGGAGGCAGACTGGAAGACAGAAAAAAAAGATGGACCGACAACATTTGTCGAATGGACAGAGAAACCATTTGCAAAGACCCAGGCTTTTGCACACAACCGACAGAGCTACAGGAATCTAGTGAAAAATTCTTTAGTGTCATCACAGTGACTCTTTGCGAAGCTAAGGGAAAGAAGAACGCTAAGACAACGAACACCCTAGCCATCGACAGTCCTCAAAGCCTTGGTTTGTGCTTCGTCCCTGACTCTTTCTATCTCAATCATGCATCCCTCTAGAACAAAGTAAAATCCGCGGACACGCTGGAGGTGCCTATGGATACCAAAGACCACTATAAAAATTGTTCTAATATATGACAGTGAATCCCCCTTTGAATCTGTTTTGTTTTATTGTTGTTGTTGTTGTTTTTTTGTTGTTGTCTTCAACAGGAGATAAAATCAGTCAATGAGAAAGCGAATGCATCGAAACATTACCATTGATTCGTCCATTCTATTGTCCATAACATCTCAACATTTCAGGCCTACTCTGCATTATTTTTCAAGTTTGTATTTTTTTTGTTTTTTTTTTTTTAGTGGGGGTGGGGGGTGGGTGGGACCTGAGCAAAGGGGCAGTCTGGAGAATATGATGAAAAAAAAAAGAAAGCAGCCAGCCAATGTACAAGGAGTTTTAATAGTTCCTATAAGCAATTTTAACCCTTTGACTCCCGCACCTTACCCACCAACTGCAAAAACTTAACCCTTTGACTCCCTCAACCTATCCACAAGCTTTCTGCGGGAAGATGGTGGACAGGGTGAGGAAGTCAAAGGGTTTGGTGTTTGCTTTGCAGGTTGGGTTGACAATACAGGATGCAGTGGACAGGGTGTGGGAGTCAAAGGGTTAAGAACGTGTGCTCTTGAAAAAAAACAAAAAACAAGCGCGTAGTAGACAAGACTACAAGGATTAAAAGGCTTTTACACGCACAATTATGCCCCTTGCCGTTCCCCTGATATGCACCTTTTGTATAGGTCACGAAAAAAATTCTCGTACAAACAAATGCAAACAGAGAGCTTTGAAATTTGGCAGGTTATATATATTAAAAGATTGGTGTACAAAATGCTGAAATTTTAACTGTCTAACCCTCATTGGTTGCTGAGTAATGGTACAAATACAATTACAGAAATTTTCAGGTGAAAAATGTCTTACAAAATACACAATCCGGTCAATATATCAGTTCCTACAGTCACATTTTGAATGAAATTTCATTAAAATCCAAAGTGCACATACTCCAAGTGCACTGAAGGAAGAGATCGTCTTAAAGAGCGCTGAGATTTGAGTATTGTTCAGCCATTTGCTTTTCCGTCGTCTGCTTCGCTGCAGAGCTAGTGGGTCGTGAACTTTGCACTGTCTACACACCAACTGCAGAGTACATTGACCTAATGGCCTGATACGAGACTGAAAATGACTGAAGAGTCTATTTCTGGCCATTAGTTTCGGATAACAGGAAATATTGAAAGCCCCGCGAATTTTCAAACCCCAAGTCGGATTTCTCCGACGCTTGTACACAAGTGTTGTTGAGACATGATCGGGAAATCCCGACGTTCGTAGCAAGAAAGTTCCAAATAAAAAGCTTATGTCTCAGTACAACAGAGGAACAATGAGGCACAAAGCAATGCATGGACATAAGTGTGTGTGTGTGTGTGTGTGTGTGTGTGTGTGTGTGTGTGTGTGTGTGTGTGTGTGTGTGTGTGTGTGTGTGTGTGCGGTTGTGTGTGCGTATGCGTGTGGGATTTGTTTTCGTTATTTCTTTTAATGTCTATTCACACATGTGCTTTTAGACCAATGTGTGTGTGTGTGTGTGTGTGTGTGTGTGTGTTGTGTGTGTGTGTGTGTGTGTGTGTGTGTGTGTGTGTTGTGTGTGTGTGTGTGTGTCTTTCTCTCTCTGTATGTGTGTGTGTCGTCTGACTGTGTGTGTGTGTGCATGTATGTGTGTGTGTGTGTGGTGTGTGTGTGTGTGTGTTGGTGTGTTTGCGTGTGTGTGTATGTGTGTTTGGCTGGTTTGACAGACGGTGGAGGAGTCGAACGCGACAGAGAACAACAGAGTTGGGGATGTTGTCAACGGGGACGAAGCCTTGGTGGACTTTGTTCCCCAGGCTCAGAATCTGGCGAACACTCTCAGCCATGACTATGCTGTTCTTTTGACTGGGTGAGCTGCCCTTGGGTTGTTGTCCCTGTGCTGCTCCGCTCTGTTGCTGTGCTGCTACTGCTGTGCTGTGTTGCTGTCGTATAGTTGTGTTCGTTGTGCTGCTGTGTTTCGCTGCTTATTGTTGTGTTCTGTGTTGCTGCTGTTTCTGCTGTCGTTATTATTGTTGTTGTTTCTGTTGTTGCTGCTGCTGTTTCTGCTGTCGTTATTATTGTTGTTGTTTCTGTTGTTGCTGCTGCTGTTTCTGCTGTCGTTATTATTGTTGTTGTTTCTGTTGTTGCTGCTGCTGTTTCTGCTGTCGTTATTATTGTTGTTGTTTCTGTTGTTGCTGCTGCTGTTTCTGCTGTCGTTATTATTTGTTGTTGCTTCTGCTGTTGCTGCTGCTGTTTCTGCTGTCGTTATTATTGTTGTTGTTGTTGCTTCTGCTGTTGCTGCTGTTGTTTCTGCTGTCGTTATTATGTTGTTGTTGTTGCTTCTGCTGTTGCTGCTGCTGTTTCTGCTTCGTTATTATTATTGTTGTTGTTGCTTCTGCTGTTGCTGCTGTTGTTTCTGCTGTCATTATATTGTTGTTGTTGTTGTGCTTCTGCTGTTGCTGCTGTTGTTTCTGCTGTCGTTATATTGTTGTTGTTGTTTGCTTCTGTTGTTGCTGCTGCTGTTTCTGCTGTCGTTATTATTGTTGTTGTTGTTGCTGCTTCTGTTGTTGCTGCTGCTGTTTCTGCTGTCGTTATTATTGTTGTTGTTGCTTCTGCTGTTGCTGCTGTTGTTTCTGCTGTCGTTTTTTTTTGTTTTTTGTTTTGGTTTTTGTTGTTGCTTCTGTGTTGTCTGTTGTTCTGCTGTCGTTATTATTTGTTGTTGTTGCTTCTGTTGTTTTGCTGTGTTGGTCTGCTGTTTTTTCTGCTGTCGTTATTATTGTTGTCGTTGCTTATGCTTTTGCTGCTGTTGTTTCTGCTGTTGTTATTATTGTTGTTGTTTCTGCTGTTGCTGCTGTTGTTTCTGCTGTCGTTATTATTGTTGTTGTTGTTGCTTCTGCTGTTGCTGCTGCTGTTTCTGCTGTTGTTATTATTGTTGTTGTTGTTGCTTCTGCTGTTTCTGCTGTCGTTATTATTGTTGTTGTTGTTGCTTCTGCTGTTGCTGCTGTTTTGTTATTGTTGTTGTTGTTGTTGTGTGGTGGTGGTGGTGGTGGTGGTTTTGGGTGGTTCACCATATTTTGTTTGCTTATTATTTTCTGCTTTTTTTTTTTTTGGATGGGGGGGGGGGGGATGTGCGGATTGGGGGAGTGTTGGCCACATGTTCTGTTGTCGTCGTCTTTTTTTCTTTCTTTTTTAAGGGGAGAGTAGGACCGTTTCTTTTATTTTTTGGTTGGTTCTTTTATTACGTTTGGTGAGCTCATTCGACAAACACGCAGGTCCAGTGATTCCATAATGACACTATCTTTGAGCGCTAAAGTTTCTTTGAAGTGTGAAGTCGAAAACTTGATGTATCTTGTGGACTCAAACTCTCGTATTCAGTCTCACACCTGTAAACGTAAAAGCTGGGTTTTTTTTTTTTTTGCTGCTCATTTTAATGTTCCAATCATTCTGCTGGTGTCCTTGTTTCATATGGTCCTTAAGTCCTTTCCCCTACATTATGACTTTGCCTGCACATGGAGGTTTCTTTTTGCGCAAACTCAAGGAGTCTGCCACGATAACTGCTCGTAGATGTGAACAGAGCGCGTGTTATGATATTGTCCGAGAGCGGTGAAGCTCTTCCTTGAACAAAGCCTGGACCTTGTATACATAACTTCATAGGGTTTAAAATTCCCCACATGTTGTTGGTGATTGATGGCCAGGTGGTTAGGACATCCATCCAAAGGGTGACTTTGCCTTGAGGCTGACCACATACGGAGGGCAAATTTCTATTTTTATAAAAACGGCGACAGCGTCATGACCTAGATGCGGCCCGGCCCCCTTAGATTGTAAGGAGTTAAAGGGCCGAAACACTTGCTTGATCGGGGTTTCCTCCTCTGAGGACCTTATGCTGGCCGGCTCTTTCTAGAGTTACTTACTACTACAGATGTACATCAGAAATAGCCAGCAGAATTGGCCAAGCCAAAACAGCATTCAAGAAGATGACAAGCATTCATATATGTGTGCTTGTAGGTCTATGTATGTGTGTTGTGTGTGTGTGTGTGTGTGTGTGTGTGTGTGTGTGTGTGTGTGTGTGTGTGTGTGTGTGTGTGTGTGTGTGAGCGAGAGAGAGAGAGAGAGAGAGTTGTGTGCGTGAGAGTGAGAACGAGAGGGAAGAGAGAGGAGGGGAGAGAAAGAGAGAGAGAGAGAGAGAAACAGAGAGTGAGAAACAGAGAGAGAGAGAGAGAGACAGAGAGAGAGAGGGGGGGTAGAAACAGAGAGAGAGAGGGAAACAGAGAGACAGAGACAGAGAGAAACAGGGAAATAGACAGAGACAGAGATAGACAGACAGATAGACAGAGAGACAGAGAGAAACAGAGAGACAGACAGACAGACAGACAGACAGACAGACAGACAGAGACAGACAGACAGACAGACAGACAGAATTTTTCTCGCAATGTCTACGTCTTTCCGTGCTTAGTTCTCCGGTTAGAGTGTGCAAGTGTGCTGTAATAGAAAAATCTATCTCCTTTAATTCAATGAAATACAACAACCTCCTTTCGTGCTTCTTTATCCATCTGTATATAACTGATTTATATGTGCAGGTATAACATCACGAGAGACAATGGCGGGGATGCCGACGGTAAACTCCACTTTCTCTTTTTCTTTCATCTTTTTCTACATCATCGTCTTCCGTTTTCGTTTTGCTGCTTTTTTGCTTTGTTTTGTTCTTTGTTCTTGTCCCCTTTTTCTTGTTGTTCTTGTTCTTGTTCTTGTTGTTGTTCTTGTTGTTGTTGTTGTTCTTGTTTTTCTTGTTGTTCTTCGTTCTTCTTGTTCTTTTTTTCTTGCTCTTGTTCTTCTTCTTGTTTTGTTCTTCTTCTTCTTCTTGTTCTTCTTCTTCTTCTTCTTCTTCTCTCATCATCATTACTTCTTCTTCTTCTTCTTCTTCTTCTTCTTCTTCTTCTTCGCATTCTTCTTCTTCGCATTCTTCGCATTCTTCTTCTTCTTCGCATTTTTCTTCTTCTTCTTCTTCTTCTTCTTCTTCTTCTTCTTCTTCTTCTCTTCTTCTTCTTCTTCTTCTTCTTCTTCTTCTTCTTCTTCTTCTTCTTCTTCTTCTTCTTCTTCTTCTTCTTCTTCTTCTTCTTCTTCGAATTCTCTTCGAATTCTCTTCTTCGCATTCTTCTTCTTCTTCTTCTTCGCATTCTTCTTCTTCTTCTTCTTCTCTTCTTCTTCTTCTTCTTCTTCTTCTTCTTCTTCGAATTCTTCTTCTTCGCATTCTTCTTCGCATTCTTCTTCTTCTTGTTCTGCTTGATCGTCTTTTGCATAGATGTCACTCTTTAATCGTATGCTTTTTTATATCGATTCCTTTTCCTAGCCTTCACCCAGTCCGTCTTCCACACAACAGGAAAGACCACCAACAACAACAATAACAACGACAGCACACAACAAAGCAACAACAAAAACAGTAATGACAACAACAACACACTCGATGGTCCCGTGAGAAAGTCGTCAGACTTCCAATCAGAAGATCTGGGTTCGAAATTGTCTGGGTGCTGTTTTGCCTGGAGGGTAAAGGGTAAAAACATGAAATCCCCTCATGCAAAATAACAGCAAATGGCACAACCTTGACACAGGTTAATAAGTTCAAATACCTGGGAACGGTCATTTCATCAGACAGCAGATGCACATCAGAAATAGCCGGCAGAATCGGCCAAGCCAAAACAGCATTCAAGAACATGACAAGCATTTTTATCAACAAATGCCTATCAATTAACATCAGGAAGAGGGTTCTTGGATGTTATATAGAACCAATACTGTTGTACGGATGTGAGACGTGGACAGTCAACGAGCAAAGCCAGAACAAGATTGAGGCAGCCGAGATGTGGTTTCTAAGAAGAATGCTGAGAGTTCCATGGACAGCAAAGAAAACAAACGAGACAGTCTTGATGGAGGCAGACATAAGTAGATCACTCATAAGGAAGATTAGGAAAAGACAGGCAACATTTATAGGCCATTTTATGAGGAAGGGGGATTTGGAGCACCTGGTCACAACGGGAAAGCTGGAGGGAAAGAGAGCACCAGATAGACCCAGGAAGAAAATGCTAGACGGACATGCGGAGTGGCTGAAGACGAGGAGGGTGGAGATGCTTGGGGCAACGCGAGATAGAGACAGATGGAAGTCCATGATTGCCAACGCCATGCGGCAGGGCACCTGATGATGATGATGGTAAAGGGTGGGTACTTACCTGATCTCTCAGGTCAACATGCGTGCAGACCTGTAAAGTGACTAACTCCCCTCCGTAGTATCATCGTGTGCCCTGCCGAATGGCGTGGGCGATCATGGCCCTTCATACGAATCTATCCCTTGTCGGTGTGATTACATCTGCCACCCACTCTGTCCTCAGCCACCCTGCAAGTCCGTCCAATCTTTTCTCCCTGGGTCTACCTGGTGTTCTCTTCCCTCCAGCTTTCCTGTTGAGACCAGGCGCTCTAATTCCCTTTTCCTCACAAAATGTCCTATAAATGTTGATTGCCTTTTCCTAATCTTCTTTATTAATGATATTCGTGCGTATACGCACGCGAAGCATCAAATATGCATTTTGAGATCCTGTAAGTCTGGTCAGAGTGGCGTGGCTTATGGCAACCTGAAAACGCTCGGCAAGCACACTCACCGAAGACGGATTATGCAGTCTGTTCAGCAGCATACCGCCTGCAGGTTGTAGGCAAAGCAACGTGCAGACACGCATTCGAGAAGAAAATAAAAACCGGAACTTTAAAAAAACCAAACGAAAGAAAAAGAAAACAAAACAAAACAAAAAAACACTACCAGTAACAATAGTAACAACATTGCTGTTGTTTGTGGGTTTTTTGTGTGTTGTTGGTTTGCTAGTTCTGTTGATTGTGCTGTTGTTTGTGTTGTTGCTAGTTCTGTTGATTCTGCTGTTGCTTGTGTTGTTGCTAGTTCTGTTGATTCTGCTGTTGCTTGTGTTGTTGCTAGTTCTGTTGATTCTGATGTTGCTTGTGTTGTTGCTAGTTCTGTGATTGCTGTTGCTGTTGTGTGTTGCTAGTTCTGTGATTCTGCTGTTGTTTGTGTTGTTGCTAGTTCTGTTGATTCTGCTGTTGCTTGTGTTGTTGCTAGTTCTGTTGATTCTGCTGTTGCTTGTGTTGTTGCTAGTTCTGTTGATTCTGTTGCTGTTTGTGTTGTTGCTAGTTCTGTTGATTCTGCTGTTGTTTGTGTTGTTGCTAGTTCTGTTGATTCTGCTGTTGCTTGTGTTGTTGCTAGTTCCCGTTGATTGTGCTGTGTTTGTGTTGTTGCTAGTTCTGTTGATTGTGCTGTTGCTTATGTTGTTGCTAGTTCTGTTGATTCTGATGTTGCTTGTGTTGTTGCTAGTTCTGTTGATTCTGATGTTGCTTGTGTTGTTGCTAGTTCTGTTGATTCTGCTGTTGTTGTGTTGTTGCTAGTTCTGTTGATTGTGCTGTTGCTTGTGTTGTTGCTAGTTCTGTTGATTCTGATGTTGTTTGTGTTGTTGCTAGTTCTGTTGATGGTGCTGTTGCTTGTGTTGTTGCTAGTTCTGTTGATTGTGCTGTTGCTTGTGTTGTCGCTAGTTCTGTTGATTGTGCTGTTGTTTGTGTTGTTGCTAGTTCTGTTGATTGTGCTGTTACTTGTGTTGTTGATAGTTCTGTTGATTCTGCTGTTGTTTGTGTTGTGCTAGTTCTGTTCATTTGCTGTTGTTTGTGTTGTTGCTAGTTCTGTTGATTGTGTTGTTGCTAGTTCTGTTGATTCTGCTGTTGTTTGTGTTGTTGCTAGTTCTGTTGATTCTGATATTGTTTGTGTTGTTGCTAGTTCTGTTCATTGTGCTGTTGCTTGTGTTGTTGCTAGTTCTGTTGATTGTGCTGTTGCTTGTTTGTTGCTAGTTCTGTTGATTGTGCTGTTGCTTGTGTTGTTGCTAGTTCTGTTGATTGTGCTGTTGTTGTGTTGTTGCTAGTTCTGTTGATTGTGTTGTTGCTTGTGTTGTCGCTAGTTCTGTTATTGTGCTGTTGCTTGTGTTGTTGCTAGTTCTGTTGATTGTGCTGTTGTTTGTGTTGTTGCTAGTTCTGTTGATTGTGCTGTTGTTTGTGTTGTTGCTAGTTCTGTTATTGTGCTGTTGCTTGTGTTGTTGTTAGTTCTGTTGATTGTGCTGTTGTTTGTGTTGTTGCTAGTTCTGTTGATTCTGCTGTTGCTTGTGTTGTTGCTAGTTCTGTTGATTCTGATTTGTTTGTGTTGTTGCTAGTTCTGTTGATTGTGCTGTTGCTTTTGTTGTTGCTAGTTCTGTTGATTGTGCTGTTGCTTGTGTTGTTGCTAGTTCTGTTGTTGTGCTGTTGTTTGTGTTGTTGCTAGTTCTGTTGATTTGCTGTTGCTTGTGTTGTTGCTAGTTCTGTTGATTGTGCTGTTCTTTGTGTTGTTGATAGTTCTGTTGATTTGCTGTTGCTTGTGTTGTTGCTAGTTCCTGTTGATTGTGCTGTTGCTTGTGTGTTGTGCTAGTTCTGTTGATTCTGCTGTTGTTTGTGTTGTTGCTTGTTCTGTTGATTCTGATGTTGTTTGTGTTGTTGCTAGTTCTGTTGATTGTGCTGTTGCTTGTGTTGTTGCTAGTTCTGTTGATTGTGCTGTTGCATGTGTTTTGATAGTTCTGTTGATTGTGCTTTTTTTTTTTTTTTTTTTTTTTTTTTTTTTTTTTTTTTTTTTTTTTTTTTTTTTTTTTTTTTTTTTTTTTGCTGTTGTTTGTGTTGTTGCTAGTTCTGTTGATTGTGCTGTTGCTTGTATTGTTGCTAGTTCTGTTGATTGTGCTGTTGCATGTGTTGTTGCTAGTTCTGTTGATTGTGCTGTTTGCTTGTGTTGTTGCTAGTTCTGTTGATTGTGCTGTTGCTTGTGTTGTTGATAGTTCTGTTGATTGTGCTGTTGTTTGTGTTGTTGCTAGTTCTGTTGATTGTGCTGTTGCTTTGTGTTGTTGCTAGTTCTGTTGATTGTGCTATTGTTTGTGTTGTTGCTAGTTCTGTTGATTGTGCTGTTGCATGTGTTGTTGCTAGTTCTGTTGATTGTGCTGTTGCTTGTGTTGTTGCTAATTCTATTGATTGTGCTGTTGTTTGTTTTGTTGCTAGTTCTGTTGATTGTGCTGTTGCTTGCGTTTTTGCTTGTTCTGTTGATTCTGCTGTTGCTTGTGTTGTTGATAGTTCTGTTGATTTTGCTGTTGTTTGTGTTGTTGATAGTTCTGTTGATTCTGCTGTTGCTTGTGTTGTTGCTAGTTCTGTTGATTGTGCTGTTGCTTGTGTTGTTGCTAGTTCTGTTGATTGTGCTGTTGCTTGTGTTATTGCTAGTTCTGTTGATTGTGTTGTTGCTTGTGTTGTTGCTAGTTCTGTTTATTGTGCTGTTGCTTGTGTTGTTGCTAGTTCTATTGATTGTGCTGTTGTTTGTGTTGTTGCTAGTTCTGTTGATTGTGCTGTTGTTTGTGTTTTTGCTAGTTCTGTTGATTGTGCTGTTGCTTGTGTTGTTGTTAGTTCTGTTGATTGTGCTGTTGTTTGTGTTGTTGCTAGTTCTGTTGATTGTGCTGTTGCTTGTGTTGTTGCTAGTTCTGTTGATTCTGATGTTGTTTGTGTTGTTTGCTAGTTCTGTTGATTGTGCTGTTGCTTTTGTTGTTGCTAGTTCTGTTGATTGTGCTGTTGCTTGTGTTGTTGCTAGTTCTGTTGATTGTGCTGTTGTTTGTGTTGTTGCTAGTTCTGTTGATTGTGCTGTTGCTTGTGTTGTTGCTAGTTTCTGTTGATTGTGCTGTTTTTTGTGTTGGTGCTAGTTCTGTTGATTCTGCTGTTGTTTGTGTTGTTGCTAGTTCTGTTGATTGTGCTGTTGCTTGTGTTGTTGCTAGTTCTGTTGATTCTGCTGTTGTTTGTGTTGTTGCTTGTTCTGTTGATTCTGATGTTGTTTGTGTTGTTGCTAGTTCTGTTGATTGTGCTGTTGCTTGTGTTGTTGCTAGTTCTGTTGATTGTGCTGTTGCATGTGTTGTTGCTAGTTCTGTTGATTGTGCTGTTGTTTGTGTTGTTGCTAGTTCCGTTGATTGTGCTGTTGCTTGTGTTGTTGCTAGTTCTGTTGATTCTGCTGTTGTTAGTCTTGTTGCTGGTTCTGTTGATTGTGCTGTTGTTTGTGTTGTTGCTAGTTCTGTTGATTGTGCTGTTGCTTGTGTTGTTGCTAGTTCTGTTGATTCTGCTGTTCTTAGTGTTGTTGCTAGTTCTGTGGATTCTGATGTTGCTTGTGTTGTAGCTAGTTCCATTAATTCTGTTGCTGTTTCTGTTGATGCCACTGTTGTTGCAACAACAAAAATGATGATGACGACGACGGATGTGACGACACTGACGACTACGATGACAACATTCACTACTACTTCCACTGCTGCTGCTGTTGCTACAACTGATAGCTATGCTAGTCTTATTGTTTTTGTTTCTTCAATACCAGCCTTCTTGAGGGCATAGCCTCTCTCTCTGTGTCTGTGTGTCTCTGTCTCTGTCTCTGTCTGTCTCTCTTTCTCTTTGTCTGTCTCTCTCTCTGTGTCTCTGCCTCTCTCTCTCTTTGTCTCTCTTTGTCTATATGTCTGTCCCTCTCTCTCTCTCTCTCTTTCTTTCTTTCTTTCTCTCTCTCTCTCTCTCTCTCTCTCTGTCTGTCTCACTGCTGTACCAACCCCAACCCTGAACTGGGCCTCTTTCTCTCTCTCTCTCTCTCTCTGCTGTACCAACCCCAACCCTGAACTGGGCCTCTCTCTCTCTCTCACTGTGTCTGTCTTTCTGTCTGTCTGTCTGTCTGTCTATCTCTATCTCTCTCTCTTCTCTCACTGCTGTACCAAGCCTAATTCTGAACTGGGTCAGGTAGCCAGCCATTCACAGTTACCTAATCTCGAGGCCACACACAACAAACAAACAAAAAGACAAACAAAGAGACAAACAAAGAAACCAAACCAAATGAAAAAAAAACATTAAGCAAGCAAAACAAACAAAACTGGCGACATTCACCATCAGATGTGACCATGCCATGTAGACAGCGATCGAAAACAACAACAACAACCACAACAACATCAACAACAACACCAACAACAACAAACAAGAGAAATTGTGTTAAGTATCCATTTCAGAGGTATTTTGAACCATGTGCTCTCTTCGCAGTGAGGACATTTTTCAGAGGCGTGTGCTCCGACAGAAGGCAAGGCATCGTGGAAAACTTCTGCACCGAGAGAACGGCTGTGGCGCTAGCTAAAGGCATTGCACTGTCGTAAGCATTACCTGTATCTCTGTTGATTGATTGATCGATCGATTGATCGATTGATTGATTGGCTGTTTGGTTGGTTGGTTGGTTGGTTGGTTGGTTGGTTGGTTGGTTGGTTGGTTGACTGATTGGTTGGTTGGTTGGTTGGTTGGTTGGTTGGTT
>JAPXFY010000027.1:26558485-26560985 GCA_030674185.1 Monoplex corrugatus | reverse complement strand
TTCTTCTTTGAATTCTCTTGAAATCTTCTTCGTTTTGTCCTTTCTCTATCTCTCTCTCCCCCTTTTTTCCATTTCTCTCTGCATAGTGTGTGTTTGTTTGTGTGTGTGCGTGTGTGTGGTGTGTGTGTGTGTGTGTGGTGTGTGTGTGCGCTGCGCGCGTGTGTGTTGTATGTGTGTGGTGAGGCGCGCGTGTGTGTATGTATGTGTGTGAGTGTGTGTGTGTTTGTTTGTGTGTCACCCTATCCTGTTGTTTTCTTTTTTGTTTTTGTTTTTTGCCAACTAATTATGCAGGCGGTATGTTGCTGCATAGTCCACCCATATCCTGTTGTTGTTTTTGCAAACTAATTATGCAGGCGGTGTATTGCTGCATAGTCCACCATTATCCTTGTTGTTTTTGACAATTATGCAGGCGGTATATCGCTGCATAGTCCACCTCATTATCCCTGTTGTTGTTTTTGCAAACTAATTATGCAGGCGGTGTATTGCTGCATAGTCACCCATTATCCTTGTTGTTTTTGACAATTATGCAGGCGGTATATTGCTGCACAGTCCACCCATTATCCTGTTGTTTTATTGCCAACAAATTATGCAGACGGCATGTTACTGCATAGTCCACCCATTATCCCTGGGTTTTTTGTTTTTGTTTTTTGTTTTTTGCCAACTAATTATGCAGGCGGTATATTGCTGCGTAGTTCACCCATTATCCCTGTTGCTTTTTGCCAACTAATTATGCAGGTGGTATATTGCTGCGTAGTTCACCATTATCCCTGTTGCTTTTTGCCAACTAATTATGCAGGCGGTATATTGCTGCATAGTTCACCATTATCCCTGTTGCTTTTTGCCAACTAATTATGCAGGCGCTATATTGCTGCATAGTCCACCCATTATCCCTGTTTTTTTTTGTTTTTTGTTGTTTGTTGTTTGTTTTTTGCAACTAATATGCAGGTGGTATATTGCTGCGTAGTCCGCATATACTCCATTTCTAGTGGCGGGCGTGCATGTGCATCCTGGGTGTGTTTAGGCTTCCGTAAGTCACCAGACTTGTTACTTGTTGTTACTTGTTATTGTTGCTTAAAGCCCAGCCCACTGCATAGAGCCATATCAGTGCTATAACACGTCTATTCACATAATGTGTTTTTAGACGTGTGGTGTGTGTGTGTGTGTGTGTGTGTGTGTGTGTGTGTGTGTGTGTGTGTGTGTGTTGTGTGTGTATGTGTGTGTGTGTCTGTGTATCTGTGTCTGCGTGTGAACTAGGTAGACAGACGGGAATTTAATGAAACGATAGAACATACTAAAGATTTAACATGAATATACTGGGATTTGAATTACATTTTATTTTTGAAATGTCTAAAATACTTTGACTGTCGAAAATGGAATTAGTCCCCAAAATATATACCTGTAAAATCTATACTTTCACTACGTAAAATGTTGAATGCTGAAAAATCTATTTCATCGAATTTAGAAAAGTGCATTAAGATTGGCATCGTACTTTTTTTTTTTAACCCCTTTTCGTCTCTAATATCTGTTCAATACAATATTTATTCCTTACACTATTTTATTTCTTTTGTAGAGCTGTGGTTTATATTGATTTTTTTAAATCTTGTGTACCCAATAAAGGTTGATTAAGTATCAAGTATCTCGATTTTCTGATAGTTTACAGGTGACCATTTTAACTGTGTTTTTTTGGGGGAGGCTGTGTATCTACATTTTGAGATACTGGTTTTTTGGTTTTATCGTTAACCGATCAAAAATCAGTATCATGGCAAAAACGAATTCCACCAAGTAAAAGATCACATAACAAACAACAGTTCAAAAAAAGGAAAACTTTGAATCACGTAGATATGGTTCTCGCATGTTGTTGAACTTCTCAACAGTTCAATATAAAAAGTGAAAATTGACCCCCAAAAAAGTGAGATACTGGGTTCTGGCTGTCAACCCTCGGAATGTCAATCAATTGAAAGATGCAATAATAATGAAACAACAACACCAAGGCTCTAAGCTTATAGTGCGGTCTTCCGAATATGACACAAAGATATATAGCTAATGAAGGGAGAGAGGGAAAGGTTGTATGCTAAAGGACTACACACACTGAACTTCGAACTTCGATCGAACTTTGACCGTTTTCAAATTCCAGAAACAGTTTCGGTACCTTTTGCCTGAGGTTTCAGAGTGTACCCAACCCAATAGACGTGGCCTCTCTGACCGCTACAGAGCTGGGGCAGGCTTATAATGCCGACACCCAGTGTGAGTTACGGTTCGGTACTGGCTCTTTCTTCTGCAGGGTAGGTAGCCTGTTACTTGATGTGCAGTTGTTGTTTGTGTGTGTGTGTGTGTGTGTGTGTGTGTGTGTGTGTGTGTGTGTGTGTGTGTGTGTGTGTGTGTGTGTGTGTGTGTGTGTGTGTGTGTGTGTGTGTGTGTGTGTGTGTGTGTGTGTTGGGATGTGTACATGACGGATATAAAAAATCTAAGATTACGAGCAGCAGATGAAATTGAGTTTTCT
>JAPXFY010000027.1:26545985-26548485 GCA_030674185.1 Monoplex corrugatus | reverse complement strand
AAATCGACTCAGAACGCGTATTTGACACAAGAAGACAAGACAAGACAGCGATACGGGCAGGACAAGAGAAGACACGAAAAGAAAAGACAAAAACGGTCTCAATTTTTCGACCAACTGGCCTTCGTCAAGCGAAAACAAAATAGAAAGAATAAACGCTAAAAGAGAGTACTCAACTTCAATCATTCTTCGTTGAGCAGAGCCAGAACACAGACACGAAACGAAAACTGGCGATTCACGGAAAACGTGACATCATGACTGTGAAAATGACGAAATACAAAATACAAAAAAACAAAAACAAAACAAAAAAAACCCAGTGTAATACTAAAAAGAGTTAAGACAAATTCAAAACAATCATTAAAGTTCTAAAGAAATCTGAATCAACGTAATTGCCAGCGTTCAACCACAAACAGGAACCGGAAATAGACAAAACTAGTATCAGTGCGAGTACTTGATACGAAAAGGCAAGACAAGACAAGACGAGACAAGTCCAGACAAGACAAGATCAGAAAAGACAAGACAAGACAAGACAAGACAAAAGACGATAAGAGAAGAAGAAAAAAACAAAACAAAACAAGACAAGACATTGTTCTAAAAATTGATAACAAGGAAAGGAGAGTGCAATTAATCGTTCGTTAAGGACACATTAATTGATAAGTATGATCGGTTTTTTTTGTTTGTTTGTTAGTTATTTTGTTGTTTGTTTGTTGTTGTTTTGTTTTTCATCTTCCTTACAGGAAGTGGTCTTGTGATAACGTTTCACATCTCCCGGCCCGGGCGGTTGTCTATCTGCAGGGGATTCTACCTATGTCCTGGATAGTGTGTCCATTGATGGGGTTAAGGTTACACCTACTGGTCCTGCTAGTGTGTCTATGATGGGTACAGGAGTTACACCTACTGGTCCTGCTAGTGTGTCTATTGATGGGGTTACAGGGGTTACACCCATGCCACTGCTGCCTTTGTTTCGGTTACTATGGTTGCTGTGGTTACGAGTTACTGGGGCTACCTGGGGCATACTGGGGGCTACTGGGGCTACTGGGGCTACTGGGGCTACTGGGGTTACGCCTATGCCCACTGGTCCTGCTGCTATATCAGTTGCCGGGGTTACCGGAGTTACAGGGGCTACTGGGGCTACTGGGGCTACCGGGGTTACGCCTATGCCCACTGGTCCTGCTGCTATATCAGTTGCTGGGGTTACTGGGGCTACTGGGGCTACTGGGGTTACAGGGGTTACGCCTATGCCCACTGGTCCTGCTGCATATCAGTTGCTGGGTTACTGGGGCTACTGGGGCTACTGGGGCTACTGGGGCTACTGGGGTTACAGGGGTTACGCCTATGCCCACTGGTCCTGCTGCTATATCAGTTGCTGGGGTAACTGGGGTTACTGGGGCTACTGGGGTTACTGGGGCTACTGGGGTTACAGGGGTTACGCCTATGCCCACTGGCCCTGCTGGTCTATCAGTTGCTGGGGTAACTGGGCTACTGGGCTACTGGGGCTACTGGGGTTACTGGGGTTACGCCTATGCCCACTGGTCCTGCTGGTATGTCAGTTGCAGGGGTAACTGGGGCTACTGGGGCTACTGGGGCTACTGGGGCTACAGAGGTTACGCCTATGCCCACTGGCCCTGCTGGTCTATCAGTTGCAGGGGTTACTGGGGCTACTGGGGCTACTGGGGCTACCGGGGTTACGCCTATGCCCACTGGTCCTGCTGCTATATCAGTTGCTGGGGTTACCGGAGTTACTGGGGCTACTGGGGCTACTGGGGCTACTGGGTTACAGGGGTTACGCCTATGCCCACTGGTCCTGCTGCTATATCAGTTGCTGGGGTAACTGGGGCTACTGAGGCTACTGGGGCTACTGGGGCTACTGGGGTTACGCCTATGCCCACTGGCCCTGTTGGTCTATCAGTTGCTGGGGTAACTGGGGTTACTGGGGCTACTGGGGCTACCGGGGTTACGCCTATGCCCACTGGTCCTGCTGCTATATCAGTTGCTGGGGTTACCGGAGTTACTGGGGCTACCGGAGTTACTGGGGCTACTGGGGCTACTGGGGCTACTGGAGCTACTGGGGCTACCGGGGTTACGCCTATGCCCACCGGCCCTGCTGGTATGTCAGTTGCTGGGGTAACTGGGGTTACTGGGGCTACTGGGGCTACTGGGGTTACGCCTATGCCCACTGGCCCTGTTGGTCTATCAGTTGCTGGGGTAACTGGGGTTACTGGGGCTACTGGGGCTACTGGGGCTACTGGGTTACGCCCATGCCCACTGGCCCTGCTGGTCTATCAGTTGCTGGGGTAACTGGGGTTACTGGGGCTACTGGGGCTACTGGGGTTACGCCCATGCCCACCGGCCCTGCTGGTATATCAGTTGCTGGGGTTACCGGGGTTACTGGGGTTCCGACCTTGCCCGCCGGCGTATCAGTGGCTGGGGCGACAGGCACACCCGTGAACGGAGTCAGTGTTGCCTACGCTGGAACTACCGCTGCTCAAGTGTCCGTTGCGAA
>JAPXFY010000027.1:26538485-26540985 GCA_030674185.1 Monoplex corrugatus | reverse complement strand
TGTAGTGTCTGTGTTTGGTACATGTAGTGTCTGTATTTGGTACATGTAGTGTCTGTGTTTGGTACATGTGGTGTCTGTGTTTGGTACATGTGGTGTCTGTATTTGGTACATGTAGTGTCTGTGTTTGGTACATGTGGTGTCTGTGTTTGGTACATGTGGTGTCTGTGTTTGGTACATGTAGTGTCTGTGTTTGGTACATGTGGTGTCTGTGTTTGGTACATGTAGTGTCTGTGTTTGGTACATGTAGTGTCTGTGTTTGGTGCATGTAGTGCCTGTGTTGAATATATGTGATGTCTGTGTTGGATACATGTGGTGTCTGTGTTGGATACATATGGTGTCTGTGTTGGATACATGTGGTGCCTGTGTTAGATACATGTGGTGCCTGTGTTAGATACATGTGGTGTCTGTGTTGGATACATGTGGTGCCTGTGTTGGATGCATGTAGTGTCTGTGTTGGATACATGTGGTGTGTCTGTGTTGGATACATGTGGTGACTGTGTTGGATACATGTGGTGACTGTGTTGGATACATATGGTGACTGTGTTGGATACATGTGGTGACTGTGTTGGATACATGTGGTGTGTCTGTGTTGGATGCATGTGGTGACTGTGTTGGATACATGTGGTGTGTCTGTGTTGGATGCATGTGGTGACTGTGTTGGATACATGTGGTGTGTCTGTGTTGGATACATGTGGTGACTGTGTTGGATACATGTGGTGACTGTGTTGGATACATATGGTGTCTGTGTTGGATACATGTGGTGACTGTGTTGGATACATGTGGTGACTGTGTTGGATACATGTGGTGTGTCTGTGTTGGATACATATGGTGCCTGTGTTGGATACATGTGGTGTGACTGTGTTGGATACATGTGGCGTGCCTGTGTTGGGATACATGTGGTGACTGTGTTGGATACATGTGGTGACTGTGTTGGATACATGTGATGTGTCTGTGTTGGATACATGTGGTGACTGTGTTGGATACATGTGGCGTGCCTGTGTTGGGGTACATGTGGTGACTGTGTTGGATAATGTAGTGCCTGTGTTGGATACATGTGGTGACTGTGTTGGATACTTGTGGCTTGCCTGTGTTGGGGTACATATGGTGACTGTGTGGATAATGTAGTGCCTGTGTTGGATACATGTGGTGTGCCTGTGTTGGATAAATGTGGTGTCTGTGTTGGATACATGTAGTGCCTGTGTTAGATACATGTGGTGCCTGTGTTGGATACATGTAGTGCCTGTTTTGGATACATGTAGTGCCTGTGTTGGATACATGTGGTGCCTGTGTTGGATACATATGGTGTCTGTGTTGGATACATATGGTGCCTGTGTTGGATACATATGGTGTCTGTGTTGGATGCATATGGTGTCTGTGTTGGATACATATGGTATCTGTGTTGGATGCATATGGTGTCTGTGTTGGATACATATGGTGTCTGTGTTGGATACATATGTGTCTGTGTGGATACATATGGTGTCTTGTTGGATACATATGGTGTCTGTGTTGGATGCATATGGTGTCTGTGTTGGATACATATGGTGTCTGTGTTGGATACATATGGTGTCTGTGTTGGATGTATGTGGTGTCTGTGTTGGATACATATGGTGTCTGTGTTGGATATATATGGTGTCTGTGTTGGATACATATGGTGTCTGTGTTGGATACATATGGTGTCTGTGTTGGATACATATGGTGTCTGTGTTGGATACATATGGTGTCTGTATGCATGTTACAGACTGCAGCAGTATCCGTTGCCCCGGATGGAGGAGGAGGAGGAGGAGTAGTGGGTGACGCACGCTAAGCTGACGTCGATTGCACAGGTAAATATTACGTTTCTCAGCCATTTTCTTGAAGTAAAGGAAGGTAACTCGTTACAGCCAAAGACAGAGACAGTAGATTCGTCTCCCTTGGTATGATACGAACAAATGGTTTTGTTTGGGGGGTTCGTTTGTTCTAGAAGGATTCATTGCACTCGGGCTATTCCATATGCGCTCCAACTGAAACTACCAGCAGTTATCCGGTATGAAATACGTGTTCTGAAAGTCTCTCTGTCTCTTTCTCTCTCTCTCTCTGTCTCTCTCTGTCTCTCTCTGTCTCTCTCTCTCTTTCTCTTACTCACTCATTCTCCCTCTCTCTTCCTCCTTCCCTCTCTCTCTCACTCTCCCCCTGTAAATGTAAAAACAAAAACCCACAAAAGAAAAACCTAAAAATAATTGTGAGGTTGGGGAGCAGCCTTAGTGTCACTGGAGAGAGCTCCGTCAGTGCAACTATTCAGACCTTTTGTAGGAAAAGGTCCCTGCGACCCCATTGGAGTTGATACGTTTCTTTCTGTGTAGAATCCATCGATTCTAGTTGCCTTGGATAGCAGAGACTGGCTTCCACACGTGTGGCATAATTCTAGTGATCATAGTAAAAGATGAAATGAAATCCCCTCCTGCAAAATAACAGCAAATGGCACAACCTTGACACAGGTTAATAAGTTCAAATACCTCGGAAC
>JAPXFY010000027.1:26520985-26528485 GCA_030674185.1 Monoplex corrugatus | reverse complement strand
TACAGAGTCATGAGTCAAAGGATGAAAGTACAGAGTCAGGAGTCAAAAGGTTAAAGTACAGAGTCATGAGTCAAAGGATGAAAGTACAGAGTCAGGAGTCAAAAGGTTAAAGTACAGAGTCATGAGTCAAAGGATGAAAGTACAGAGTCAGGAGTCAAAGGTTAAAGTACAGTGTCAGGAGTCAAAAGGTTAAAGTACAGAGTCAGGAGTCAAAAGGTTAAAGTACAGAGTCAGGTGTCAGAGGGTTAAAGTACAGTGTCTGGAGTCAAAAGGTTTAAGTACAGAGTCATGAGTCAAATGATGAAAGTACAGAGTCAGGTGTCAAAGGGTTAAAGTACAGAGTCAGGAGTCAAAAGGTTTAACTACAGTGTCAGGATTCAAAAGGGTAAAGTACAGAGTCAGGAATCAAAAGGTTAAAGTACAGTCAGGAGTCAAAAGGTTTAAGTATAGAGTCAGGATTCAAAAGATTAAAGTACAGAGTCAGGATTCAAAAGGTTAAAGTACAGAGACAGTAGTCAATGGGTTAAAGTACACAGTCAGGATTCAAAAGGTTAAAGTACAGCCAGGAGTCAAAAGGTTAAAGTCCAGAGTCAGGATTCAAAGTGGTAAAGTACAAAGTCAGGAGTCAAAAGGTTAAAGTACAGTCAGGAGTCAAAAGGTTAAATTACAGAGTCAGGAGTAAAAAGGTTAAAGTACACAGTCAGGAGTCAAGGGTTAAAGTATAGTCAGGAGTCAAAAGGTTAAAGTGCAGAGTCAGGAGTCAAAGGGTTAAAGTACAGAGTCAGGAGTCAAAAGGTTAAAGTACAGAGTCAGGAGTCAAAGTGTTAAAGTACAGAGTCAGGAGTCAAAAGGTCAAAGTACAGAGTCAGGAGTCAAAGGGTTAAAATACGGAATCAGGAGTCAAAGGGTTAAAGCACAGAGTCAGGAGTCAAAAGGTTAAAGTACAGAGTCAGGAGTGAAAGAGTTAAAGTACAGAGTCAGGAGTCTAATGGTTACAATACAGAGTCAGGAGTCAAAGGGTTAAAGTACAGAGTCAGGACTCAAAAGGTTAAAGTACAGAGTCAGGAGTCAAAGGGTTAACGTACAGAGTCAGGAGCCAAAGGGTTAAAGTATGGAGGCAGGAGTCAAAAGGTTAAGGCACAGAGTCAGGAGTCAAAGGGATAAAGTACGGAGTCAGGAGTCAAAGGGTTAAAGTACGGAGTCAGGAGTCAAAGGGTTAAAGTACAGAGTCAGGAGTGAAAAGGTTAAAGTACAGTCAGGATTCAAAAGGTTAAAGTACAGATTCAGGGGCCGAAAGGTTAAAGTACAGAGTCAGGAGTCAAAGGGTTAAAGTACGGAGTCAGGAGTCAAAAGGTTAAAGTACGGAGTCAGGAGTCAAAGGGTTAAAGTACAGAGTCAGGATTCAAAAGGTTAAAGTACAGTCAGGATTCAAAAGGTTAAAGTACGGAGTCGGTAGCGAAAGGGTTAAAGTACGGAGGCAGGAGTCAAAAGGTTAAGGCACAGAGTCAGGAGTCAAAGGGTTAAAGTACAGAGTCAGGAGTCAAAGGGTTAAAGTACGGAGTCAGGAGTCAAAAGGTTAAAGTACAGAGTCAGGAGTCAAAGGGTTAAAGTATGGAGTCAGGAGACAAAAAGGTTAAAAGTACAGAGTCAGGAGTGAAAGGGTTAAAGTACAGAATCATCAGTCAAAAGGTTGGAGTACAGAGTCGATTTCTCACCTTAGCTTGTGAACGTGATTTGTCACAGATATACAGGTCCACCCATTTCAACACCTACAGAATATACGGAGACAAAAAAAATACAAATGAATATATACCTATAGTCCCAAGAGAGAGTAAGCACGGTTGTCTCCCTTTCAAAGATGCGAACAGACAAACGAAAAGAAAGAAAGAGAGACAGAGAGAGACATAGAGAGAGAAAACAGATATAGCCTGAGACAAAGACAGAAGACACAGAGACAGAGAGAGACAGAGACAGACATACAGACAGACAGAGCAGGCAGACGGAGAGAGAGCGAAAGAGAGAGAGAGAGAGAGAGAAACAGAGAGAGACAGAGAGAAAGAGAAACAGATAGCCTGAGACGGAGACAGAGACATAGAGACACAGAGAGACAGACAGACAAAGCAGACAGACGGGGAGAGAGCGAAAGAGAAAGAGAGAGACAGACAGACAGACAGAGACAGATAGCGACATAGAGAGAATAAGAAACAGATAGCCTGAGACTGAGACAGTGACACAAAGACAGAGAGACAGACAGACAGACAGAGCAGACAGACGGACAGAGAGCGAAAGAGAGAGAGAGAGAGAAAGAGAGAGGCAGAGAGAGAGAGAGACATATATTATATATATATAAAGAGAGAGAAACAGATAGCCTGAGACAGAGACAGAGACACAGACAGAGAGACAGAGCAGACAGAGTAGACACAGCTGACAGACGGAAAGAGAGCGAAAGAGAGAGAGAAAGAGAGAGAGAGGGAGAGAGAGAGAAAGAGACAGACACAGAGACAGAGAGACACAGAGAGCAAGAGACAGACGGACAGACAGACAGACAGACAGACAGACAAAGCAGACAGACACAGAGAGAGTGAAGAGAGAGAGAGAGAGAGAAAAGAGAGAGAGAGAGAAAGAGAGAGAGACATAGAGAGAGAGAAACAGATAGCCTGAGACAGAGACACAGACAGAGACAGACAGACAGAGCAGACAGACACAGAGAGAGTGAAAGAGAGAGAGACACACACAGAGAGAGACAGAGAGAGACATAGAGAGAGAGAAACAGATAGCCTGAGACAGAGACACAGACAGAGACAGACAGACAGACAGAGCAGACAGACACAGAGAGAGTGAAAAGAGAGAGAGACACACACACAGAGAGAGACAGAGAGAGACATAGAGAGAGAGAAACAGATAGCCTGAGACAGAGACACAGACAGACAGACAAAGCAGACAGACGGAGAGAGAGTGAAAGAGAGAGAGAGAAAAGAGAGAGAGACAGAGAGAGACATAGAGAGAGAGAGAAACAGATAGCCTGAGACAGAGACAGAGACACAGAGACGGAGACAGAGAGACAGACAGAGCAGACAGACGGAGAGGGAGCAAAACAAAACAAAACAAAAAAAAGAGAGAGAGAAAGACAGAGACATAGCGAAAATGAAAAACAGATAGCCTGAGACAGAGACAAAGACAGAGAGACAGAGACAGATAGACAGACAGAGCAAAGCAGACAGATAGAGAGAGAGAGTGAAAGAGAGAGAGAGAGAGAGAGAGAGAGAGACATACAGAGAGAGAAACAGATAGCCAGAGACAGAGACAGAAACAGAGACACAGAAAGAGAGACAGACAGACAGACAGAGAGACAGAGAGACAGAGAGAGACAGAGAGCGAGAGAGACCGAGACCAAGAGAGAAGCAGATAGCCTTAGAGAGAGAAAGAGAGACAGACAGAGACTGACTGACTGAGTGACACACAGACAGAGACAGACAGACAAACAGACAGACAGACAGACAGACAGACTCACAGGGCTGTTCGTTTGCTTGGAAGCATTCTGTGGCAGTGCGCAACCAGAAAGCACAATAGTAGTAGCGTCCATAAAAGGAAAGGTTGAGATGTTTTCCACACCGTTCGTATTTGCTTGTAGTGAGAGAGAGAGAGAGAGAGAGAGAGAGAGAGAGAGAGAGAGAGAAAAAGAAGACAGAAAGGTATAGACAGAGTGGTTGAGAGAGAGGGAGAGAGAGAGAGAGAGACAGAGAGACAGTCAGTCAGACAGAAAGACAAACAGAGAGACAGATGGATGGACAGACAAACAGAGACATAGAGAAAGAGGGGGGGACAGAGAGAGAGAAAGAGAGAGAGAGACAGAGAGAGGGGGAGAGAGGGAGAGAGAGAGAGACAGAAAGAGATACAAACAGACAGCCAGACAGAGAGACAGAGAACGACAAAGACAGAGAGAAAAACAGATAGCCTGAGACACACACACACACACACGCACACACACACACACACACACACACACACACACACACACACACACACACACACACACCACACACACACACACACACGCACACACACGGAGAGAGAGAGAGAGAGCGAGAGAGAGAGAGAGAGAGAGTAACAGAGAGAGACAGACAGACAGACAGACAGATAGCCTGAGACACAGAGAGAGACAGACAGAGAAAAGAGAGAGAGAGAGCGAGAGAAAGAGAGAGAAAAACAACCTGAGACACAGAGAGAGAGAAAGAGAGAGACACAGATAGTGAGAGAGAGAGAAAGAGAGAGACACAGATAGTGAGAGAGAGAAAGAGAGAGACACAGATAGTGAGAGAGAGAAAGAGAGACAGATAGAAACGGATAGCATGAGAGAGAGACAGAGACAGACAGACAGACAGACAGACAGACAGACAGACTCACAGCGCTGATCAATAGGTGTGTTTGCTTCGAAGCAATTTGTGGAGGTGCGCAGCCAGAATGGGCAATAGTAGTAGCGTCCATTATATGAAAGATTGAGATGTTTTCCACACCATTCTTGTTGGGCTGTAGTGATTTTAACGGAAGTCATCTACAACATATTACATACGTTGATTAAGAAAATATTGTCTTCACTATTTGATAGTCAGCTGAGCATTTGGGCATCGACTGGGGTGAGAGTGGTGTTTTTGTCGTGTGAGACGAGTTAAAACAGAATATCTAGTTGTGTTATGATTCAGACCTTTAATTTTTTTTTATTTACTTTGTACATCATCATCATCATCATCATCATCAGGTGCCCTGCCGCATGGCGTTGGCGACCATGGACTTCCAACCGTCTCTATCTCTCGTTTGCCCCCAGCATCTCCCCCACCTTCTTCATCCCCAGCCACTCTGCAAGTCCGTCCAGCATTCTCTCCCTGGGTCTACCTGGTGCTCTCTTTCCCTCCAGCTTTCCCGTTGTGACCGGGTGCTCCAAATCCCCCTTCCTCATAAAATGGCTTATAAATGTTGCTTGTCTTTTCCTAATCTTCCTTATGAGTGATCTACTTGTGTCTGCCTCCATCAAGACTGTCTCGTTTGTTTTCTTGTGTGTGTGTGTGTGTGTGTGTGTGTGTGTGTGTGTTGTGTGTGTGTGTGTGTGTGTGTGTGTGTGTGTGTGTGTGTGTGTGTGTATGTGTGTCTTGTGTGGTGTGTGTCTGTGTTTGGAGACCTGGTCACAACGGGAAAGTGGAGGGAGAAAGAGAGCACCAGGTAGATCCAGGGAGAAAATGCTGGACGGGACTTGCAGGAGTGGCTGGGGACGAGGGAGGGTGGGGAGATGCTAGGGGCAACGACAGATAGAGACAGATGGAAATCCATGATCGCAACACCATGCGGCAGGGCACCTGATGATGATGTATGATGATGATGATGATGATGATGTGTGTGTGTGTGTGTGTGTGTGTGTGTGTGTGTGTGTGTGTGTGTGTGTGTGTGTGTGTGTGTGTGTGTGTGTGTGTGTGTGTGTGTGTGTGTGTTCCTTTTTGAAGATAAGTTACACACACACACACACATGTCATTTACATGTAACCAAGATTATTCCAGTGGTAGGCTGATAAAATGTCAGTACAGGTAAAACATAGTCTACTTAGAGCCTCAGGACCTGGCCAGCTCATGGGTTTATGTGCAGGCTTCAGGCTTGTGCCACGGTCGCAATGTACGTGGCACCTGTGACGTTAGTGCATATGAAATTCGTTCCAAGCGCGGAGACGTCATCTTGAGAAACTGAAACCGCATCTTATCCACCAGCTGCAAAAAAATTAACCCTTTCCCTTCTTCACCCTACACAGAGTCATACCGAATGGCCTGAAGGTTAGACTTTTAAATTAAAATATTTGATCTGGCCAGTCACGATTTATGGCTGTGGAAGCCTGAACTCTGAGAAAAAAAACTGATTGCAGAAGAATTGAGGCAGCAGAGATATGGTTTTAACGGAGACTACTACGTGTCAAATGGACAGATAGAAGAATTAATGAAAGAGTCCTGGAAGAGAGAACTTGAAACCACCACAAAACTACTAGCAGACATCAACAAGAGAAAACTAAAATACACTGGCCATGTGTCACGCAGCAAGAACACTGACCTCACGGCAACCATCTTTAAAGGAAAAACAATGGCAAAAGGAAGAAAGGCAGACCTCCAGTCTCATATCTCGAGAACATAAGCAAAATCAGTGGCCTAACTAGTCAAAAAATTGTCCACAAA
Source organism: Monoplex corrugatus (assembly GCA_030674185.1). Classification (NCBI taxonomy): domain Eukaryota; kingdom Metazoa; phylum Mollusca; class Gastropoda; order Littorinimorpha; family Ranellidae; genus Monoplex; species Monoplex corrugatus. The sequence goes on along the minus strand of JAPXFY010000027.1, from coordinate 26,522,278 downwards.
AGTCAAGACAGAGCGGCCTGGAGGGAGATGCTGCTGTCTAAGAGTGCAGCGGCCTGTGACGCCGACAGGTGAGACAGGTGAGACAGGTGAGACCCTACACAGCGCTACAGACCTATCAGTACACGCTTCCTCAATTTGGATGATGACGATAATCAATATCCGCATTTTCCCTTCTTTCTTACTTCTGTGTCTCTTCCCTTCATCATCATCACATCATCATGTATCCTGCCGCGTGCGTTGGCGTCATGGCCTTCCATACGAACTATCCCTTGTACAATGCCGCCCTCTCTGTCCTCAGCCACCTGTAAGCCCGTCAATATTTTCTCCTGGTCTATGTGTTCTCTTTCCTCCAGCTTTCTGTTTTCCCTTAATGCTCAAATCTTCCTTGATCTTTTCATCTCTTCCTCTGTCCTTCCTCTCTTCTTCCTCCTCCCTGTCCCCTTTCTTCCTTAACCCGTTGACTTCCGCACCCTATCTCGTCATCATCATCATCAGGTGCCCTGCTGCATGGCGTTGGCGACCATGGACTCCCATCTATCTCTATCTCTCGTTGCCCCTAGCATCTCCCCCACCCTCCTCATCCCCAGCCACTCTGCGAGTCCGTCCAGAACTCTCTCCCTGGGTCTACCTGGTGCTCTCTTTCCCTCCAGCTTTCCCATTGTGACCAGGTGCTCCAAATCCCCCTTCCTCATAAAATGGCCAATAAATGTTGCCTGTCTTTTCATAATCTTCCTTATGAGTGATCTACTTGTGTCTGCCTCCATCAAGACTGTCTCGTTTGTTTTCTTTGTTGTCCGTGGAACTCTCAACATTCATCTTAGAAACCACATCTCGGCTGCCTCAATCTTGCTCTGGCTTTGCTTGCTGACTGTCCATGCCTCGCATCCGTACAACAGTATTGGTTCTATATAACATTCAAGGACTCTCTTTCTGATGTTAATTGACAGGCATTTGTTGGTAAGAATGCTTATCATCTTCTTGACATTAAAATCTAACCTTTTGACCGTTGTATTTGTCAAAAAAACATATCCTCTTAATCTAAGCATGTATCAACCAGCTGACATTCAAGTCTTATCTTTCTACCGATGATATTAGCATGCATCAACCAAGTAACATTCAAATCTTACCTTTTGACCGATAATCTTAGCATGCATCAACCAAGTGACATTCAAATCTTACCTTTTGACCGATAATCTTAGCGTGCATCAACCAAGTGACATTCAAATCTTACCTTTTGACCGATAATCTTAGCGTGCATGAACCAAGTGACATTCAAGTCTTACCTTTTGACCG
>JAPXFY010000027.1:26510985-26515985 GCA_030674185.1 Monoplex corrugatus | reverse complement strand
CAGAGTCGAAGAGTAGTCTGACATCGACGCTAGCTACTGAGGCGAAGCAGACGTTGAACCAACAACAACAACAATAACAACAGCAGCAACAACAACAATGACAATGATAACAACAACAATGACAATGATAACAACAACAACAACAACAACAACAAAACAGTAAGAAGAAAAACAAACGTGATAGGATGAATGACTGACTGACTGACTGACTGACTGAATGAATGAATGAATGAAAGAATGAATGAATGAATGAGTGAACGAACGAACGAACGAATGAACGAACGAACGAACGAATGAATGAATGAACGAACGAACGAACGAACGAACGAACGAACGAACAAACGAATGAATGAATGAATGAACAAACGAAAGAACAAATGAATGAATGAATGAATCAATCAATTAATCAATCAATCAATTGCGTGTGTTTTAGAAGTCCCACATCTATTAATTAATCAATGAATTGATTACTCATGATAAATGAAATCCCACATCTATCAATTAATCAATGAATTGATTACTCATGATAAATGAAATCCCACATCTATCAATTAATCAATTGAATTAATTACCCATGATCATGACGTCCAACATCAGCAGACCGGTGGTGAGAAGGAAAACCATATCTGCCACGCAATGTCTCGCCATTGTTTTACACGCAGTTTCTGCTTCGGCGTAGCTTCTTCTCTGTTTTCGTTGTCTCAGTTTTTCTTTTCTTTTCTTCTCTTTTCTTTTCTTTTCTCTTCTTTTCTTTTCTCTTCTTTTTGTTTTCTCTTCTCTTCTTTTCTCTCTTCTCCGGCCCTTCTCTCTTCTGTATTGTCTAAAGCTTGTACAACTATCGCCGGCTGCTACGTTAGCAGAGAACACCGGCTTCGGATACGTAACAATTCAATCAGTTAAGTTATCACGTAATGCTAAGCTAACGTCGACAGTTATTTTGTTAGGCAGCTCTATCGGTTTTAAACGTCAGCATTTTTTTTAAGCTTATCTGTCGCTTTGCTAAATCCAGTTATCTGTTTATGACGCGTGGAATACAGTAATGTCTGTACTTGTAGATTTAGAATTCTATTCCGAGGTACTGTTCTGCGATAAGACAATAACGATAAAGTGAACGATGTAAATAAGGGGCTCTGTTGGAGCACCTTCGTCCTGTAGATGAAATCATGGTGAACACAACAACAACAACAAAAGAGTAAGAAGAAAAACAAACGTGATAGACTGACTGACTGACTGACTGACTGACTGACTGACTGACTGACTGATTGAATGAATGAATGAATGAATGAATGAATGAATGAGTAATGAACAATTTTTAAGAGAAGCAAAACAGAAAAAACACGGTTGCTTTTTTTCTGTTATAGGCATTTTGGAAAGCTGGAGGGAAAGAGAGCACCAGGCAGACCCAGGGAGAAAATATTGGACGGACTTGCAGGGTGGCTGAAGACACAGAGGGTGGAAGATGTGCTTGCGGCGACAAGGGATAGATACATATGGAGGGCCGTTATCGCCAACGCCATGCGGCAAGGCACATGATGATAATGATGATAGGCATTTTTCATCCTTGAGGATTTTCCAGTTCCATTATGCATATTTCATATTCATATTCGGTTTATCACAATGGATTTGCCATGCAAAATCCGGGCTGTTCTCCTGTACAGCGCCGCTCAAGGTTGTTGTTTTTTTTATATTATTTAACCAAGACTTCAGAAAGGCAAGAAGGCTAATTAGCCTTCAACAGAAAGGACTTGGGAAATCAACCTCTCTCTCCAATAGGGACCAGACAAAAAATACGAAAAAAGAATAAGAACGCGTATTTAATACAGTCAGACAAGACAGGCGCAAAATTTCGGCCAACTGGCCTTAGTCAAGCGTAAGATCACAAACAAACCAACTCCAAATACAAAAATTAGGAGAGAAAGGCTGAAACTTCCCTGCTGCTCCTTACAGTGGAAGTTTCAGTCTTTTTCTCCTTATTTTTGTATTTGGTGTTTCTTTGTTTTTTGATCTTACGCTTGACTAAGGCCTGTTTGCCGAAAATTTGCGCCTGTCTTGTCTGGTTGTATTAAATACGCGTTTCTTATTATTTTTTTTTTTTTCGTGTTTTCCTGGTTCCTGTTTGCTTGATCGCGGGCAGTCACACTTGTCTTGGATTTCGTACTATGTCTCCAATGTTTATACCAGGACAGCCAAGCAAATGCCCTGCTGTTTATGATTTTCAACTGCCGTGGGATCTTAAGCGTGCGCAGGCCAGAAGGCACATAGGTCCGACAGGATCTATTTAAGCTCAACGTCTGTCGATAAGGGGGATTCCCAAAACAGTGTCATTTCCCCAACTTTTTCTAGGTGATGTTGTATGATATCAAAGAGAATAATATAAAGGACTTTTCAATGGCTTTATTGTTATTGTTATTGTTATTGTTTAAAGCCCAGCCGACTGCGTAGAGCCATATCAGGGCTATAGCTGATTCAAAACATACAAAACTTCAACAGGAATTGAAAAATTAAAGAAAATTAAGTACACATATCAATGCATTCACGCACCTACTCTAAGGACACGCCCCCGGTGCTGACACTCCGTCCAATTTATCGCACAGGCGATTTAAAAAACTCACCTGAGTACAAATTTAAGCATACCTAAGGACACCAAAACATGTATAAAAAAAGTGCATAAACTGTCTAAAATTGCTTCCTCATATCTCACCTCCCTAGAGCCAAAAGTGCACTTAATACCCGATTATCACTAGTGCACTCCCAAGAAAAAGTACGTAAGACTTTATCGAACACATACAGGTGAATGGACCATTAAGGCAGAAACTGATAGGTAGAAATGACAGAAAGCAAAAGAACAAGGCAGAAACAAAGAGAGTGACAGAAAAGAGGAAATTTCTAGCACAGGATTTCCAGAAGGTGGGGATACTATTTATACTGAAAAATCCCCCGGCATCCCCACCGGGGGTTTTCAGTGGCTATTCATGCTGACATCTGTTCATTTGTAGGACACATTACACTTTTGTAATTGCACGCAGCATAAAGTTAACAGACGAGAAACTATTGCTCAGGCAGCCGTGAAAATTAGTGTTCATTATTATGAAAGAAAGGGGATAATTATACTCTGTTGGCAAAAATAGTTATGTGATATGTTCAGAAAAAAAACCATCGAACTTTGAGGCAGAGTCCCTGTCACGATTAACATTGATGTCACTATTGGACACCAAAACAAACAAATTACAATTCCTCGAAGTTACTTTCTATTATAAACTGTTTTAAAAGACCACACTGTTGCGTGTTCTGTCAGGTGTTCCATTTAATTGTGGTTGTAACTTTGTTCCTGCTGCCCAGTCACCGTGGCGTAGTGGTTAATGCAACGGACTACTGACTGGAAAGTTGCGGGTTCGAATTCCCATTATTCCCTTGAAATATCATGGGGGGGATTTTTCGGCTCTAACCGACTCCTACCTAGAGTTGAGCGTGTTATTGGCTCGTTGGGAAGACTACGACCACACGATCGAGTTTTATCCACTTCATGAATGTGCCACCGAGAGTGTTGCTCAAATAATCTGATCAGCATCGCAGGTGTCTGTACCTCTCGGGACTGGTTTACGCCAGGACATGTCATGATAGTAAGCGTTGTATACAGCCCAGTCACGCGGTCTCAATCCTAGATAGAACTCTGCAGCATCATGATTATCGCCTTAGTCGTCTTCATCATCACTGCATTGTAAAAACTGTGCCAGCTTCTGCGACCATTAAGGTGGCGTCAAAATGTTAACTCCCCCCCCCCCCCAAAAAAAAAAAAAGTGAGTACAAATGAAATCTCCCTGACAATGATGATTCTAAAAAAGTTGTCAATGTTGTTTGTTGGGTTTGTTCGTTCAAATGGATCTTACAATTAAGATGTTGTTTTTTTGTTTGTTTGTTGTTTTTTTTTTATTGTTTGTTTGTTTGTTTGTTTGTTTTACTGCATCTGAAATGGATTCATAAGTTTTCACTCTTTAGCTTTGAGGATAACATTGAGGTTGTCAAGACAGTCTTATCGGTAGACAGATAGACATATGCATTTGTATATATTGACGTGGTGTTAGCCCTGATATGGCTTAAGTAGTCGGCTGGGCTATAAGCAATATGGACTTAAACTTGAATCTAGGTATGTACATATATATATATATATTGATGTATGTATGTATGTATGATATATTTACTTATACATGCATCTGTTTAAAATGTCGCAAATATTTTGTATTTTGTATTCATGTATTCACAGTGTGCAGATTTGTGTAGGTTGCAACGAGATGATAGTTTTGTATGCGTGTATACATGTGTTTTGTTTGCGTGTCTGTTATTGTTTGTATTGTTATGAGTGTATGAACGTATATACGTAAGTGTATTTGCATAAATAGTTACAAAGCATACATGGGTATGCAAATGTATTATATATGTACTGTTTCTGAATGCAATTATTTCTGCCCACAGCATTATCGTTCATTAGTTGAGAGAAAGAGAGAGAAGAGAGAGAGAGAGAGAGAGAGAGAGAGAGAGAGAGAGAAAGAGAGAGAGAGAGAGAGAGAGAGAGAGAGATATCAGACAGACAGACAGAGACAGAGATAGACAGAGAGAGACAGAAACAGACAGAGAGAAAGAGAGAGACAGAGACAGACAGATAAATAGAAAACAGACACAGAAAGACAAAGACAGACAGACACAGTCAAAGAGACAAAGACACTGAGAGATACACAGTCAGAGAGAAAGAGAGAGCGTTGTGAGAAAGAGACAGACAGACACAGACAGACACAGTCAAAGAGACAAAGACACTGAGAGATACACAGTCAGAGAGAAAGAGAGAGTGTGTGTTAGAAAGAGAGAGAGAGAGAGAGAGTGGCAGACAGACAGACAGACAGCGAAAACAAAAAGGCAGGAAGCCAACTGCTTAATAATCGTTTTATTTCAATTGTGATGCGATGCAACCGGTACAAACGTTGAATACATAATAAATTCGATATCAA
>JAPXFY010000027.1:26503485-26505985 GCA_030674185.1 Monoplex corrugatus | reverse complement strand
ACTCTCATCACTTACATACCAAAATATTCCAGTTACAGTTATAACCCTTGGTTTAGCTTTCCCGTGTATATTTTCGCTCTAAAAACAGTATTCTGTCCCCACAAGCGATGAAACAATATGCAACGCTCTTAGAAAAGATGATCCAATACCAGGAAACTATTATCTTCAAGAGCAAGCTGTCTAAATCAATGAAAGCTTAACTATAAGCTCTTAATTTCTTGCTAAACTGTTCTTTTGTCTCTCGTGGTCACGGCGATGGTTTTTTTTTTTTATCCAAATCCTTTTCCTTCTTCTATTTGGATCCCTGAAACAAACAAGAATTATTGATACGATCATCAAACAACATTGATTTTAAAGTTAAATAATTTTTTTTAAAAACACAAGGGATGGGATCCAGAGCCACAATGCCTCACCACTGACCGCACATTCACGCCACATGATAGCCATTTTGACAAGGTAAAAAACAAAACACTAAATGTAACTCAATCGAACACAATAAGGATATATTGTGAACACAACATGGAGTGATGAATACAACGTTATAGCTCATAGATAGCAAGATAACAAGAAACACAAGAGGGTGCATAACAGCATAGTCGGTTTAGCTACGTGGGGACAATACTGAAGTATTACACGATTGAATGAAAGGACGATATCCCATAATAATGATAATAATAATAATGATAATAATAATAATAATGATAATAACAATACTACTACTACTAATAATAATAATAACAATAATAATAACAATAATAAATAATAATGATAATAATAATAATGAGGAAGGGGATTTGGAGCACCTGGTCACAACGGGAAAGCTGAGGAAAGAGGAGCACCAGGTAGCCCAGGGAGAAATGCTGGACGTTCAGATGTGGGATGAAAGGAGTATGGAGATATGCTGGGGCAAACAGAGATAGAGATGATATTGGAAAGTCCATGGTAAGCCAAACGCATGAAGAGGAACCTGATGATAATGATGATGAATAATAATGAAAAAGAAGAAGAAGAAGATTTGTGTGTGTGTGTGTGTTGTGTGTGTGTGTGTGTGTGTGTGTGTGTGTGTGTGTGTGTGTGTGTGTGTGTGTGTGTGTGTCTGCGCTTCTGTGTGTGTGTGTGCGTGTGCGTGTGCGTGTGTCTGTGTGGAGAGAGAGAGAGACAAGACAGACGACAGACAGACAGACAGAAACAGACAGACAGACAAACAAGCAGACAAAGAGAGCAAGAAAAATTCTCTCACCAACAAGAAAACATGTCCCTGGTATATTAAGGGACAGAAACAGTCTGTGCAGTAGCGACTGTCGTAGGATCGCCATCTGCCAACACACAGTGATGAAGATAAAAATTTGTCCACAATCTCAGTCCGCAACATAAATAGTACTGGCCTGCCCGCTGCCTATTTTAACGCCCCAGTCCATAATCCAAAACAAGTAGTGACCGTCCTGCGTTCAAGCAAACAAGAACTGGACGGAGCAGCAAGGAAGTTTCAGCCTTTTTTTTTTTTCTCCTAATTTTTGTATCTGGTGTTTGTTTGCTTGTGATCTTACGATGACAAAGCCAAAAATTTGCGACTGTCTTGTCTTGTTGTATCAAATACGCTGTTGTTTTGTTTTTTTTCTGGTCCGTTTATTTTAACCAGAAACATCACAAAGGTGCGGATGAGACCCGGAGCACCAATACCATGCCACCCTCCGGACAACCAACTCCTAAACTTCCGACGCCACCCGATAGTCATTTCATCAAGCAGAGGGATGGCGGGTTGGGGGGGGGGGGGGGGGGGGCTGGTCATGTGCTGCATGACCTGCTCGGACCCAGTCATCAGTCACCTTGTTTGAAAACCGAATGGCAAGGTGGGGAGATGACAAACCCCGGGACATAGCCACACAACGTGCACCACCACCAGCCCATCCGCACCAAGAGAGACTGGAAGACCCCTCTTCTCTCGCCCCACCTGGGTCTTCATCTCTCTTTCGGGCAGCCCGCCCTGCCACAAGCTCGCATAGGCCCTTTTTTTTCCTGCCATGTTTTTCTCCATTTCAGAACCTCGCTAGCGCATAAGGTTTTAGCGCTGGCTCAGGAAGTCCGCCAGGTAACTGCTGGCAGATTTAGTTGGAGCGTATATGCAACTGTGTGATTACAAAGAATCCCCTCTTGGACATATTCTAAGCCCAATCGAACTGTACCGGTTAACCCTTTGACTCCCGCACCCTATCCACCATGCAAAAAAAAACAAACTTAACCCTTTGACTTCTTCACCCTATCCACCAGCTTCCTGCAGGAAGCTGGTGGGTAGGGTGAGGGAGTCAAAGGGTTAATTTTTTACTTTGCTGGCACGAATGACAATGTTAGATGCTGGTGGACAGGGTGCGGGAGTCGTCAAAGGGTTAATGCATCCAGAACACTTTGGAAGGAGTGTCCTAGAGAAGTCTGTGTCTAACTGCAAGAATCTAAAAACACATGTCAACACATGGGACCGGGAAGGAGCGTCTGAGAAGTGTCT
>JAPXFY010000027.1:26483485-26490985 GCA_030674185.1 Monoplex corrugatus | reverse complement strand
GTAAGAAACTCTGGGGAGAGCCGGAAGAGCAGAATGTCCTCAGAGGAAAAACTCCCGTCAAGGAAGTGCTTCGGCCCTTAACTCCTGACACTCTCAGGCGTCTGGGCCGCATCCATGTCATGATTCCTGGATGCCCTTCCGCTGTCGCTATTTTTCTTTAAAACAGCAACAAGGAGAGGGGTGATAAAAGGAATGTGTATCAAGATGTAAAAGGAGCACTTTTAAGAGTTTGATCAGAACACAAAAAACAAAGGAGAACAAAGAGCAAAGAACACAGGAAGTTTGCTCAGAACACAAAAATCAAAGGAGAACAAAGAACACAGGAAGTTTGCTCAGAATACAAAGAACGAAAACAAAAACAAAGAACTAACAACACAGAATACAGGAAGTTTGCTCAAAACACAAAGAAAAAGAACAAGGAACACAGGAAGTTTGCTCAGAACACAAAGAACAAAGAAGAACAAAGAACACAAGAATTTTGCTCACAAACAAAGAACAAAGAAGAAGGAAGACCAAAGAACAAAGAACACAGGACGTTTGTTCAGAACACAAAGAACGAAGACGGAGAAAAAGCAAAGAACACAGGAAGTTTGCTCAGAACACAACGAACAAAGAAGAACAAAGAACATTGAGCAAAGAACACAGGAAGTTTGCTCAGAACACAACGAACAAAGAAGAACAAAGAACATTGAGCAAAGAACACAGGAAGTTTGCTCAGAACACAACGAAACAAGAAGAACAAAGAACATGACAAAGAACACGGAAGTTTGCTCACAACACAAAGAACAGAGAACAAAAAAAAACAGGAAGTTTGCTCACAACACAAAGAACAAAGAAAACAGACAAAGAAGCAAAAGAACTCCGGAAGTTTGCTCAGAACACAAAGAACAAAGAAAAAAAGAGCAAAAGAACAAAGAATGTTAGCTCAGAACAAAAGACTAAAGAACGAAGAACATAGGGCAAAAGAACATAGGAAATTGTTCAGAACAAAAGAACTAAGAACAAAGAGCAAAAGAACATAGAAATTTGCTCAGAACACAAAGAAAAAGAACCAAAAAAGTAAGCATCAGAAGAAAGAAGAAAGAACAAGACAAAGACAAAAAACATGGAATTTGCTCAGAAAAACAAAGAACAAAGAACAAAACAACGCAGGAAGTTTGCTCAGAACTTAAAGAACGTAGAGCAAAAAACAGAAAGTTTGCTGAGAACACAAAGAACAAAGAACACAGGAAGTTTGCTGAGAACAAAGAATAACAAAGAACGAATACCAAAAGAACACAGGACGTTTGCTCAGAACAAAAATAACAAAGAACAAAGAGCAAAACAACGCAGGAAGTTTGCTCAGAACATAAAGTACAAAGAAGAACAAAAAACACAGGAAGTTTGCTCAGCACACAAAGAACAAAAAGAAAAAGACACAGGAAGTTTGCTCAGAACACAAATAACAAAAAAGAACAAACAACACAGAAAGTTTGCTCAGAACACAAAGAACAAATTGGAACAAAGAACAAACAACACAGAAAGTTTGCTCAGAACATAAATATAACAAAGAACAAAGCAGAACAAAGACTAAAAGAACACAGGAAGGTTTTGCTCACAAGCACAAAACACACAGAGTAAAGGGCTCCCTCGGAATAGACCGTCTCTCAGAGCAAAACCAACCATCTCACCCGACAAAACCTGGAAGCAGACCCAACCGAGTTGACGCACTGTTGGTCAGCGTTGTACTGCTGACCCAGAGGCACCACGGTCAGAGCACCAATGTCCACTTCGCTGCCTGGTGTCGTCTGTCGACTTCTTAAGCAACTCGTGACAGAACTGCACACATATACACGCGCGCGCGCACACATATACACACATACACGCACATTAACATGCATGCTTACAAACATACATACACACACACGTAAAAATATGTAAACACACACACACACACAACACACACACACACACACACACACACACACACACACACACACACACACCAACGCACACACAACGCACGCACACATACAACACACGTACACATACAGACACGCACACACACGCGCGCACAAACATATACACACATACACACACAGATAGAAACACCACACAAGCACAGACAGACGCACACACACATAGACAGCACACACACACACACACACACACACACACACACACACACACACACACACACACACCACGCACACACACACAGCACACCACACGCACACACACACACACACACACACACCACACACACACACAGCACAGCACACACACACACACACACACACACACACACACACACACACACACACACACTCACACACACACACGCACACATAGATAGATAGATAGATAGATAGATAGATAGATAGATAGATAGATAGATAGATAGATAGATAGATAGATAGATAGATATGTAGCATAATAGTATATATATATATATATTGTAGTGATGTGTGTGTTTGTGTATTATTGTGTGTAGTTAGTGTGTGTATGTGTGTGTGTGTGTGTGTGTGTGTGGTGTGTGTGTGTGTGTGTGTGTGTGTGTGTGTTGTGTGTGTGTACATACATACTATTTTTTCTTCGATTTTCTGACATCAATAAATTGGCCACAGAGTTTGGAAGAATTAGTCACAATGTTATGACGATAGGGAGGGATGATAATCATATGCTATGAAATTCCATTTTGGATTAAACTGAGTGACAGTGCTGTAGTCTTCGCTGCATTTCATCAATATTCTGGCCTCAACCAGGCCCGAGAGATACACGACACCTGTGATGTTGGTCAGGAAAATTGAGCCCTTCTTCTTAACTATCACAAGCATGTGCGGGCGTGCAAGGAGAAGAAAAAGAGAGAGAGAAGAGAGAGAGAGAGAGACACACACACAGACAGACAAACAGTCAGACAGACAGACTGACAGACAGAGACAGAGAGACAGAAACAGACACGGAGACGGAGAGGAGAGGAGACAGAGACAGAGACAGAAAATGAAAGCTGTCCCAGTACCACTCGTAAATCATTAACATGTGTAACAAGGTAAACAAATGAGCAACTAATAAACTGATAAATATTATCAAACTAGAAAAAGAAGGGAGAGGGGGGGGGGGAGGAGAAAGATAACATGAAAGTTTTTTCCATTATCATTGTCACAAAGTCAGAGAAGTGAGACAGTAACCGAGCGATCAAGCGAGCGAGTGAAAGGAGACAGACAGACAGACCCGACAGACACGGACGGACGGGCGACGGACAGACAGACAGTGAGAAACAGACAGAGACAAAGAATGAGAGAGAGAGAGACAGAGAGACAGAGAGTCAAAGACAGAGACAGATAGACACACAGACAGACAGACACACAGGCAGGCAGGCTGAAAGTGTAGGGGAAGACTAGGACATGCGACTACATCTCAAACCAAACCGGCAGTTGATTGGTTGACATCATCAACATTAACCCTTTGACTCCAGCACCATGTCCGCTAGAATCCTGCATTGTCAAACATTCCGGCAAAGCATTAAACTTAACCCTTTGACTCCTCACCCTATCCACCAGCTTCCTGCAGGAAGTTGGTGGATAGGGTAAGGAAATCAGAGGGCTAATGCTGTAATATATTTGGTGAGAAGGGATGGGCGCCGCCCTCGTGGTGCTGGCCCCGGGAAAAGTTGAGGTCTTTGCCACCTTACTCCCCCTACGACCCCAGGGTTATGGAACTATCTGGGTAGGACCACAGGACCTGGCCAGCTGGTGGGTATATGTGCAGGCTTAAGGCTTGTGCCGTGATCATTCTGGACCTTCTCCATCACGTGGCACCTGTGACGTTAGTGCATATGGAATTCATTCCGAGCGCGGAGACGTCATCTTAAGAAACTGAAACTGAAACTAATTTTGATGAATTCAGTATCTCACAGGTCCCCTTCTCTCTCACTCCCTATTTCAAAATTTTTGCAAGGTCATAGGTTTTTGCGCATGCTCAAAGAGTTTATCCGATAACAATTAGAAGAAAGCTGGTAGATAGGGTGAGGGAGTCAAAGGGTTAAGTTTTTGCAGTTGATGGATAGCGTGCGGGAGACAAAGGGTTAACCAATCATTTACCAAACAAGACTTTAGTGCAGATACCGATGTCCGGAGCGTCGGCTATATTATTATCATTATTATTATCATTAGCTAGAGCAAAATAAGACACACCTTAAATGGTTTCGTATAGTTCAATTTAGACCGATCCATGCTATCATTCTCTCTTCTCTTCTCTTCTCTCTTCTCTCTCTCTCTCTCTCTCTCTCTCTCTCTCTCTCTCTCTCTTCTTTCTCTTCTCTCTGTCTTTCTCTCTCTCTCTCTGTCTCTCTCCCCTCTCTCTCTCTTTCTCTCTCCCTCCTCTCTCTCTGTCTCTCTGTCTCTGTCTCTGTCTCTCTCTCTCTCTCTCTCTCTCCCCTTCTCACACACACACACACACACACACACACACACACCACACACACACCACACACACACACACACAACAGATACACAAAAAATGTCTGCCGTGTAAACTGGAATCATTGGAGTTATTTCAAGACGGTGAATCACCGCGTTCAGACACCTCTATATGTGCTCCACCCAAATCCGCCAGCGATTATGACAGATTTCCTGAGGCCTGCACAAAACCCTATACGCCAGCAAAAAGGTCTCGAAACAGGGGAAAAGGAGAAGGGATCTATCAAACACTAAGCTGACACCACCCAGAATGATAGAAAAATCGATCAAGATGGGCAACGAACAGGTAAGTTTTTTTTTTAATGATGTTGCGGGCTGGGATTCACTTTTTTTTTTTTAAACCAAGACTTCAGAAAGGCAAGAAGGTTAAATTGGTCTTCAAGAGGTGGGACCTGAGAAATCAACCTATCTCTCCAATGTTTTATAAGGAGGCAGCCGGGCAATACCCTGCTCTTCACAATTTTCAACTGCCCTAGGATCTTAACGTGCGCAGCCAGAAGGCACACGGGTCCGATTCGGTTTTGTTTTGTTTGTTTTGTTTTGTTTTGTTTTGTTGTCTGTTGTTGTTTTTGTCCCCTTCCGAAGGACTAGACGTTCAGTTAGATTTTCCCGTCAAACCGAGGAGAAACGTTGAGGCCTCTAAGGGAAGCGATCCCTTGAACCTCGAGTTTAGTTACTGGCAGGCGAACGTCTCGAACCATTCTGCCACTCTTCTCCATGAATAACAATCTGATATCTGCCAATGAGTTGTTGGTTCGGCTTGAGATGTAGTGTGGTCGCATGAGAGAGAGAGAGAGAGAGAGAGAGAGAGAGAGAGAGAGAGAGAGAGAGAGAAGAGGAGAGAGAGAGAAGAGAGAGAGAGAGAGAGAGAGAGAGAGAGAGAGAGAGAGAGAAAAGAGTTCCTACCGCCCAAGAAAGGTCCGTATCTCATTCCTAGAGCAAGTGGAAAACGAAAAAGGATTAGCAGCTTGCGAGCGAGCAAATGGAACTCCCGCCACAGCTGACATGGTGAAGAACACATCGGGGCAGAAGTTGCTCTGCTGGTCATGCACGGCGCCCAGACTGCAATGTAGTACGATACAGTGTAGTGCAGTATAGTACAACACAATACAATACAATACAATACAATACAATGCAATGCAATACAATGCAATACAATACAATACAATGCAATACAATACAATGTAATACAATGCAATGCAATGCAATACAATACAATGCAGTGTAGTATAGTATTATTCAATGGAATGCAATACACTACACTACAATGTAGTACAGTATAGTACAATACAATACAATGCGGTGCAATACAATGCAATACAATGCAGTACAGTATAGTACAATACAATACAATGCAGTACAATGCAATACAATACAATGCAGTACAGTATAGCACAATACAGTACAATGCAGTACAGTATATTACAATACAATGCAATACAATACAATACAGTACAGTACAATACAATACAATACAACACAATACAATACAATAAATGCAGTACAGTATAGTACAATACAATGTCGTATAGTACAATACAATACAATGCAGTATGACACAATACAATATTATGCAGCATAGTACAACACAATACAATGCAGCGTAGTAAAGTATAGTTCAATACAATACAATGCAGTAGAGCACAATACAATACAATCTAGTATAGTACAATACAATACAATGTAGTATAGTACAATACAATGTCGTATAACACAATACAACGCAGTGTAGTATAGTACAATACAATACAATGTAGTATAGTACAATACAATGTCGTATAACACAATACAAGGCAGTGTAATATAGTACAATATAATGCAGTGTAGTATAGTACAGTACAATACAATACAATGTGGTATAGTAAAATACAATACAATGTCGTATAGTTAAACACAATAAAATGCAGTGTAGTATAGTACAGTAGAATACAATGTAGTATAGTACAATACAATGTGGTATAGTAAAAATACAATACAATGTCGTATAGTTAAGCACAATACAATGCAGTGTAGTATAGTACAGTACAATACAATACAATGTGTTATAGTAAAATACAATACAATGTCGTATAGTTAAACACAATACAATGCAGTGTAGTATAGTACAGTACAATACAATGTAGTATAGTACAATACAATGTGGTATAGTAAAAATACAATACAATGTATAGTTAAACACAATACAATGCAGTGTAGTATAGTACAGTACAATACAATACAATGTGGTATAGTAAAATACAATACAATGTCATATAGTAAAACACAATACAATACAATGCAGTATAGTACAATACAATACAATGTAGTATAGTACAATACAATGTCGTATAACACAATACAACGCAGTGTAGTATAGTACAATACAATGTAGTATAACACAATACAACGCAGTGTAGTATAGTACAATACAATGTCGTATAGTAAAACACAATACAATGCAGTGTAGTATAGCACAACCAATACAATACAATGTAGTATAGTACAATACAATACAATGTCGTATAGTAATAATACAATAGGATGCATTGTAGTATAGTACAATACAATACAATGTCGTATAGTACAATACAATACAATGTGGTACAGTACAATACAATACAATGTCGTATAGTACAATACAATACAATGCAGTACAGTACAATACAATACAATGTAGTATACTACAATACAATACAATGTCGTATAGTACAATACAATACAATGTAGTGTAGTACAATACAATACAATGTCGTATAGTACAATACAATACAATGCAGTACAGTACAATACAATACAATGTAGTATAGTACAATACAATACAATGTCGTATAGTACAATACAATACAATGTCGTATAGTACAATACAATGTAGTATAGTACAATACAATACAATGTCGTACAGTACAATACAATACGATGCATTGTAGTATAGTACAATACAATACAATGTAGTATAGTACAATACAATACAATGTAGTATAGTACAATACAATACAATATAATGCAGTACAGTACAATACAATACAATGTAGTATAGTACAATGCAATACAATGTAGTATAGTA
>JAPXFY010000027.1:26470985-26475985 GCA_030674185.1 Monoplex corrugatus | reverse complement strand
AAAAAAACAGAGAGAAAACATAGAGAGAGAGAACAGGGAGAGAAAGAGAGGGACAGAGACAGAGAGAGAGAGAAACAAAGAGAGAGAGGGAGAGAGAGAGAAAAACAGAGAATGAGAGAGAGAGAGAGAGAAAGAGAGTGAGAAACAAAGACACGTCCACAGAGAGAGACAAAAGAGAACAGAGACAGAGAGAGAAACAGAGAGAGAGAAAAGGAAACAGAAACAGAAATTTATTCAGTAAGGCCAAAGCCCATTTGAAGAGATGTGAACACACTATAAGCATTATAAAAACACAGAATATAACACATAGTCGTTCTTGGATAATGCATTGTTGAAATGATTACAATATAGGACTCACAGTCAAACTTCAATAATACAATAGGAACAACATAAATAGATTTAACAGACACACATCACAAGAATTTGTGTGAACACATCATAAACATTATATAAACACAGAATATAATACATAATCGCTCTTGGGTAATGCATACTTCAAATATTTCGAAATGATTACAATAATTATAGTACTCACAGTCAAACTTCAATAATACAATAGGAACATGTAAATAGGTTTAACAGACATACAGCACAAAAATGTAACTTTATGATAAGGCAAACTCTCTTCTTTTAAAAGCTTTATAAACGTATGTTGCCAA
The DNA here is from genome assembly GCA_030674185.1 of Monoplex corrugatus. NCBI lineage: Eukaryota > Metazoa > Mollusca > Gastropoda > Littorinimorpha > Ranellidae > Monoplex > Monoplex corrugatus. Next base: position 26,475,326 of record JAPXFY010000027.1, on the reverse strand, counting down.
ATGTCTAATTGTACGCTCATTTTTTGAAGCCATGAGCATTGTTAACCCGAAATCATTTTGGTTTATGGTAGTACTTGGGCTGAATTAACAAGCGTCTCAGATCCTCAAGGGCTGGGCAACATAGAATAAAGTGAATTTTATTATCAGTAACACGGTTACATTATGGACATTTCGTTGCCTCTTTATCACGTCTTATATATCTTAGTCTATGCACTGATAAGTCAGGACAAACCAAACCTAAATCTTGTGAACAAACATCCAACAAATCTGTTAAAGTCCAACAACAAGTATGCTTCTACCTCATGTGACTGTTTAAACTTTTTATATTGTGCAAAAACATCACTAGTATTAATATGATATAATCCCAATTTTGACATCTACAATCAACTAATCTTTGTTTGAAAGTTTTTATAAAAGACTTCATACAACCCCACACTCTGATTTTCCAGACGTATGGAAAACCGTAGTATTTAATATATCTCTAAATAAACGAAATAGTAATTCGTTAAATTTTTTTTGAAATTTTGTTTGATAAAGTTCAACCAATTTTACTGTATGGTTCAGAAATATGGGGTATAGAGAAAGCGGCTTTAATGATTGAAAGTGTTCAATTGTTTAGTTGCAAAAATACTTGCGGGTCAACATTAGAACACCAAACGATTTCATTTATGGTGAGTTAGCAAGATTTCCCTTAACTATAAACTCAAGCGTTTGTTGTATCCGAGACTGGCTAAAACTAACGAGAATGAATGAAGAGAGATTGCCGGCCGTATAAGGCATATAAAATGCTATTAAATTTAGCCAACAGAGGAAAATAAATTGGGCCTCAAAAGTCCGTGAGAGAGGATAGGAGAGAGAGAGAAGGGGGGGGGGAGGGAGAGATACAGAGAGAGAGAGCGAGTCAGAGAGAGACGGAGAGACAGTCAGATAGAGACAGACAGACAGAGAGAGACAGACAGACAGACAGACAGAGACATGGTTATCATTATTGTTATTATTGTTGTTGTTGTTGTTGTCGTCGTCGTGTCGTCGTCGTCGTGTTATTATTGTTATTATTATCTTCATCATCATCATTTGCTCTATCTATGCCTACTGTTATTACTGTCGTTATCATCATTGACCACTTACGGTCAATACGTAGACTTCGGTGAGAATGGCACGGACGGAGAAGAATGGAGAGTCCAGTTTGGTCAGTCGGTCATTGGTGGAATCCACCACTCCCGCGAAGTAACGGTCAATCTCCATGCGGGCTGCTGCCACGTCATTGTTGTTTCGCGTCAGAAACCTATGCGTCATCAATACGTCTCAAATTACGTCATGACGTGTGCGATGTGACGTATCTTACACTGAGTTGAAAATCTCTGATATCGCATGAGTTTGTTGTTGTTGTTCTTTTTGTTTTCATTTGTTGTTGTTTTTTTATATTGTTTTTTGTTTGTTTGTTTTTTTTGGTCGGTTTTTTGTTGTTGCTGTTGTTGTTGTTGTTGTTTGTTTTTTTCTTTTGTGTCATTCATTCTGATTTGTTTCTTTCCTTCTTTTTTTTTTTCTTTTTGTTATTATTCGTTATATTCATATATTTCTTCCTTTTCTATATCCGTTTTAAACATTGTCATATGAAGAAAAATTACGAATTTCTATACCATGAGTAATGTCAGGTTCTGTGTGTGGCATCTGTGTGTGTGTGTGTGTGTGTGTGTGTGTGTGTGTGTGTGTGTGTGTGTGTGTGTGTGTACGTTTGTGTGTGTTGTGTGTGTTGGATATGATATACATATATGAATGCATATTTACATGTATGTATATATGTATGTATGTATGTATGTATATATGTATGTATGTATGTATGTATGCATGTATGCATGCATGTATGTATGCATGTATGTATGTATGCATGCATGCATGCATACATGCATGTATGTATGTATGTATATGTACGTACGTACGTATGTATGTATGTATGTATGTATGTATGATGTACATGTGTGTAGAACCTTTTTTTTTAAAAGCGAGAGAAAAAATAGTAACAGCAAATTTCTATTGCTATTGTAATACAGCAAAAGATCAAACTTCACCGAACATCCCATATAAGTGCACGATCATTGTGGAAAGGAAGAGAACACACACACATATACACACACATACAGACACACACACATACAGACACACACACACATACACACACGTGCATAGATCTCTCTCTCTCTCTCACTCTGTCTGCCTGTCTGTCTGTCCGTCTGTCTGTCTCTCCTCTCTCTCGCTCTGGTTCTCTCTCTTTTACACACACACACACACACACACACACACACACACACACACGTACACACACACGTACACACACACACACACAAACAATACACACACACACGCACGCACACAGCACACGCACAGCAGATACATCCATACACACACTATCTTCCCTTCATACACACACACACACACACACACACACACAACACACACAACACACACACACACACCACTACACCACCACCACTTACACCACACCACACCTACTCACACACACACAACCCACACACACACACAACACACACACACCACACACACACACACACACACACACCACACACACACACACACACACACACACACAACATACACACACACACACAACACACACACACACACACACACACACACACACACACACTCACTCACACACGAGGTTCACCCACACAACCTTACCAGCCGAGTTACCCACCCACCACCCAACCCCCAACCCGTACTCACACACCCATCTCTGGAATAATTTCTGGTACACACCTGTTATAAGCGGTTCTGTCCAGGACCAGCAACAGTTCCAACCGGTTGGTACCCCCCGCTTGTCTGACAACCCGGTGGAGACCTCTGGAAGATGCCTCTGGAACCACGCCCTCCCCCATCGTATCGACGCCGCTGTGTCTCGCTCTGTGACAAAGGTGACAAAGAAAACTGTGTCTCCGTGGTGTAGCGGTTAACGCAACGGACTACCGACTGAAGGTTGGGTTCGAATCCCCATCAGTCCCTTCAAAACTATATCGTTGAGCGATTTTTCGGTTCTAACCGGCTCCTGCCCAGAGGTGGGCGTGGTATGGGCTCATTGGAAGACTGGACCACACAGTCGAGTCTCATCCACTTCACGGATGCGTCATTGAGGGTGTTGCTCAAATCTTCTTTCCAGCACATCAGGTGTCTGTATCTCTCGGGTCTGGTTGACGCCAGGATATGTTATGATAGTAAGCGTAGAGTACAGCCCTGTCACGCAGTCTCAGTCCTAGATGGAACTTCATAGTATCATGATTATTATGCTCATCGACATTATCATCATCGCATTGTAAAACAGAAAATGAAACTGTGCCAGCTTCTGTGGCCAGTAACATGGCTAGAAAATGGGACGAAAAAAAGAAGAAGAAAAAAAGATGAGCACAAAGAGTAACCTCCCTCAGTGCGATGATCCTTTTTTCTTTTTTGAATGCTGTGTCTTCATGATAAACCCGAATTGTAGTTAATCAATCATGCAGCCCACCATCAACCATTCAACAGGTCAACCGAGCAACCAACCAACCGACCAGCAATCTAGCTACCTTCCTACGCAACCATCCAACCAACCCAACAGCTGACTGATTAATAATCAAATATAAAACTAACGAACTGATTAACTTACTAACAAGTAACCAACCGACAAATCATCCGACCGACCGACTGACTGATTAACTGGCTGCCTGGATGCCTGCCTGCCTGCCTGCCTGCCTGCCTGACTGCCTGCCTGCCTGTCTGTTTCTGCCTGCTGGCGGATGGCTGACTGACTGACTGGCTGGCTGGTTGCTGGCTGACTGATGACTGACTGACTGACTAACCAAACAATCAACTGACTGCTACAAAAAGAAATGGAGAAATAGACTATATAGCTTTGTACATTTCCACCTGAACCAGCATCAGTGTCAGTTTTCTCGAGATTTCGTCTGTGTGCTCGGAATAAATTAGCCTACATACACACTAACACACCAAACGCGATGTATGGAGACATATCCAAATAAACCAAAACATAGCAATGTAATGAGACAAATTTAAAAATAAACCATAATATAAGCCTAAGAAATCTAAATCAAAGTGACTGCCATCCTCTAATTAAATAGGACAACCAGAAGCACACCAAAATAGAATAAGAACATTTGTGTGCTTAAATACTCTTCATTCTGCTTTCGTGTATTTCTGGTTTCCGTATACATATGGCAGATGCACACCAGAAATAGCCAGCAGAATCGGCCAAGCTAAAACAGCATTCAAGAAAATGATAAGCGTTTTAGCTAACAAATGGCTGTCAATTAATACACCAGGAAGAGAGTT